>OU342741.1:180828883-181202013 GCA_910589775.1 Avena eriantha | reverse complement strand
TATGGATCCACCAGAGTTTTATTGCATGTCTGTTCTTTTCACGAAACATAGCTAGAGTCATTGCATGTCTGTTCCTCTCACAAACCACACGTGGATCCAACAGAGTCATTGCATGTATGTTCTTTTCACAAACCACTTCTACAATCATTGGATGTTTGTTCTTTTCACAAACCACATATTGATCCACCAGTGTCATTGCATCTGTGTTCTTCTCCCAAACCACACATGGATCCACCAGAGTCATTGCATGTGTGTTCTTTTCAAAAACCACAACTAGAGTCAGTGCATGTTTGTTCTTTTTGCAAACTACATCTAGAGTCATTGCATGTGCGTTTTTCTCACAAACCACATATGGATCCACCAGAGTTTATTGCATGTCTGTTCTTTTCAAGAAACACAGCTAGAGTCATTTGATGTCTGTTCTTTTCACAAACCACATATTGATCCACCAGTGTCATTACATGTGTGTTCTTTTCACAAACCACATCTAGAGTCATTGCATGTGTGTTCTTTTCACAAACCACATATGGATCCACCAGTGTGATTGCATGTGTGTTCTTTTCATTAACCACGGCTAGATTCATTGCATGTATGTTCTTTTCACAAACTACATATGGATCCACCAGTGTCATTGCATGTGTGTTCTTTTCACAAACCATAGCTAGAGTCATTGCATGTGTGTTATTTTCTTTGACCACATATAGAGTCATTGCATGTGTGTTCTTTTCACAAACCACATATGGATCCACTAGTGTCATTGCATGTGTGTTCTTTTCACAAACCACATCTACAGTCATTGCATGTCTGTTATTTTCTCAAACCACATATGGACCCACCAGAATTCATTGCATGTCTGTTCTTCTTACAAACCACATATGGATCCACCAGTGTGATTGCATGTGTGTTCTTTTCATTAACCACAGCTAGAGTCATTGCATGTCTGTTCTTTTCACAAACCACATATGGATCCACCAGTGTCATTGCATGTGTGTTCTTTTCACAAACCACATATAGAGTCATTGAATGTGTGTTCTTTTCATTAACCACATCTAGAGTGGATGCATGTGTGTTCTTTTCACAAACCATGTATTGATCCACTAGTGTCATTGCATACCTGTTCTTTTCACAAACCACATCTAGAGTCATTGAATGTGTGTTCTTCTACCAAACCACATATGGATCCACCAGAGTTCATTGCATGTCTATTCTTCTCACAAACCACATATGTATCCGCCAGTGTCATTGCATGCCTATTCTTTTCACAAACCACATCTAGAGTCATTGCATGTGTGTTCTTTCACAAACCACATAAGGATCCACCAGTGCCATTGCATGTGTATTATTTTCACAAACCACAGCTCGGGTGATTGCATATGTGTTCTTTTCATTAACCACATCCAGAGTCATTGCATGTGTGTTATTTTCACAAACCACATATGGATCCACTAGTGTCATTGGATGTCTGTTCTTTTCACAAACCACGTCTAGAGTCATTGCATGTGTGTTCTTCTCACATACCACATATGGATCCACCAGAGTTCATTGCATGTTTGTTCTTTTCACAAACCACAGCTAGAGTCATTGCATGTATGTTCTTCTCCCAAACCACACATGGATCCACCAGAGTCATTGCATGTGTGTTCTTTTCGCAAACCACACAGCTAGGGTCATTGCATATGTGTACTTTTCATTAACCACATCCAGAGTAATTGTATGTGTGTTATTTTCACAAACCACATATGGATCCACTACTGTCATTGGATGTATGTTCTTTTCACAAACCACGTCTAGAGTCATTGCATGTGTGTTCTTCTCACATACCACATATGGATCCACCAGAGTTCATTGCATGTTTGTTCTTTTCACAAACCACAGCTAGAGTCATTGCATGTTTGTTCTTTTCGCAAACCATATCTAGAGTCATTGCATGTGTGTTCTTCTCACAAACCACATATGGATCCACCAGAGTTTATTGCATGTCTGTTCTTTTCAAGAAACACAGCTAGAGTCATTGCATGTCTGTTCTTCTCACAAACCACACATGGATCCACCAGAGTCATTGCATGTGTGTTCTTTTCACAATCCACATCTAGAGTCATTGGATGTTTGTTCTTTTCACAAACCACATATTGATCCACCAGTATCATTGCATGTGTGTTATTTTCACAAACCACATCTAGAGTCATTGCATGTGTGTTGTTTTCACAAACCACATATGGATCCACCAATGTGATTTCATGTGTGTTCTTTTCATTAACCACAGCTAGAGTGATTGCATGTCTGTTCTTTTCACAAACCACATATGGATCCACCAGTGTCATTGCATGTGTGTTCTTTTCACAAACCACAGCTAGAGTCATTGCATGTGTGTGCTTTTCAATAACCACATCTAGAGTCATTGCATGTGTGTTCTTTTCACAAACCACATATGGATCCACTAGTGTCATTGCATGTGTGTTCTTTTCACAAACCACATCTACAGTCATTGCATGTCTATTATTCTCTCAAACCACATATGGATCCACCAGAGTTCATTGCATGTATGTTCTTCTCACAAACCACATATGGATCCACGAGTTGCATTGCATGTGTGTTCTTGTCACAAACCACATCTATAGTCATTGCATGTCTATTCTTTTCACAAACCACATATTGATCCACCAGTGTTATTGCATGTGTGTTCTTTTCACAAACCAAATCTAGAGTCAATGCATGTGTGTTCTTTAAACAAAACACATATGGATCCACCCGTGTGATTGCATGTGTGTTCTTTTCATTAACCACAGCTAGAGTCATTGCATGGTTGTTCTTTTCACAAACCACATATGGATCCACCAGTGTCATTGCATGTGTTTTCTTTTATCAAACCACATATAGAGTCATTGCATGTGTGTTCTTTTCATTAACCACATCTAGAGTCATTGCATGTGTGTTCTTTTCACAAACCACATATTGATCCACCAGTGTCATTGCATACCTGTTATTTTCACAAACCAGATCTAGAGTCATTGCATGTGTGTTCTTCTCACAAACCACATATGGATCCACCAGAGGTCATTGTATGTCTGTTCTTCTCACAAACCACATATGGATCCACCAGTGTCATTGCATGTGTATTCTTTTCACAAACCATAGCTAGAGTCATTGCATGTGTGTTCTTTTCATTAACCACATCCAGAGTCATTGCATGTGTGTTCTTTTCACAAACCACATATGGATCCACTAGTGTCATTGGATGTGTGTTCTTTTCACAAACCACATCTAGAGTCATTGCATGTGTGTTCTTCTCACAAACCACATATGGATCCACCAGAGTTCATTGCATGTCTGTTCTTTTGACAAACCGTAGCTAGAGTCATTGCATGTCTGTTCTTCTCACAAACCACATATGGATCCACCAGTGTCATTGCATGCAGGTTCTTTTCACAAACCACATCTAGAGTCATTGCATGTGTGTTCTTTTAACAAACCACATATGGATCCACCAGAGTTCATTTCATGTATGTTCTTCTCACAAACCACATAAGGATCCACCAGTGCCATTGCATGTGTATTCTTTTCACAAACCACAGCTAGAGTCATTGCATGTGTGTTCTTTTCATTAACCACATCCAGAGTCACTTCATGTGTGTTCATTTCACAAACCACATATGGATCCACTAGTGTCATTGGATGTCTGTTCTTTTCACAAACCACATCTAGAGTCATTGCATGTGTGTACTTCTCACAGACCACATATGGATCCACCAGAGTTCATTACATGTTTGTTCTTTTCACAAACCACAGCTAGAGTCATTGCATGTCTGTTTTCTCCCAAACCACACATGGATCCACCAGAGTCATTGCATGTGTGTTCTTTTCAAAAACCACATCTAGAGTCATTGCATGTCTGTTCTTTTCACAAACCACATCTAGAGTCATTGAATGTGTGTTCTTCTCACAAACCACATATGGATTCACCAGAGTTTATTGCATGTATGTTCTTTTCACGAAACACAGCTAGAGTCTTTGCATGTCTGTTCTTCTCACAAACCACACATGGATCCAACAGAGTCATTGCATGTGTGTTCTTTTCACAAACCACTTCTAGAGTCATGGGATGTTTGTTCTTTTCACAAACCACATATTGATCCACCAGTGTCATTGCATCTGTGTTCTTTTCACAAACCACATCTAGAGTCATTGGATGTGTGTTATTTTCACAAACCACATATGGATCCACCAGTGTGATTGCATGTGTGTTATTTTCATTAACCACGGCTAGAGTCATTGCTTGTCTGTTCTTTTCACAAACCACATATGGATCCACAAGTGTCATTGCATGTGTGTTCTTTTCACAAACCACAGCTGGAGTCATTGCATGTGTGTTCTTTTCTTTAACCACATATGGAGTCATTGCATGTGTGTTCTTTTCACAAACCACATATGGATCCACTAGTGTCATTGCATGTGTGTTCTTTTCACAAACTACATCTATAGTCATTGCATGTCTGTTATTTTCTCAAACCACATATGGATCCACCAGAATTCATTGCATATCTGTTCTTCTCACAAACCACATATGGATCCACCGGTGGCATTGCATGTGTGTTGTTTTCACAAACCACATCTAGAGTCATTGCATGTCTGTTCTTTTCACAAACAGCATATTGATCCACCATTGTCATTGCATGTGTGTTCTTTCCACAAACCAAATCTAGATTCATTGTATGTGTGTTCTTGTGTTCTTTTCACAAAACACATATGGATCCACCAGTGTGATTGCGTGTGTGTTCTTTTCATTTACCACAGCTAGAGTCATTGCTTGTCTGTTCTTTTCAGAAACCACATATGGATCCACCAGTGTCATTGCATGTGTGTTCTTTGTAACACCCTCGAATCGGCCCTATGCAAGTTTTAGCCCTTTCCGCCAAACCCGCATAGTAACGATTCAAGGACGCCCACCAGGCACTTTCGTGCGGGTGGAAAACGAAGTAATACCATTATACCACAGTCCTCGATGGGACCCACAGAACAGATATACATATACAACACGACTCCATGAGTCAAGAATACAGATATACAATACAAAGATCCAAATCACCTTGAAATCGAAAAAGCGTCCGACTACGGACAAGATGCAAATGGGGCTAAGAGCCCTGGAGAATAACCAATGGTGCCCATAACACTGCCCAGGCCAAGCCGGAAGGGTAACCCTGCTAATGACGTTGATCTCAAACCTGCTAAAACAAAAGGGGTGCCGACAAAGGGCAAAGGAAAAAGAGGAGCGATAGTACTGAGGCCAGTACACGGCGAGGCTAGAATTCGGCGGCTCTCGCCTACATAGGTATGGTGGGCTGAAGCGGCAGCGCAGCGGCACTAACAACCTATAGAGAGTCGATACAACTGGCGGTTATTAGAGAGGGATAAGAAAGACCTATTCGGATCCAACCTGAAGCTAACACCAAACAAACCCATCCTGGTATTTCCCCCTCGAGACCAAACGAGGAAGTCAAACCAAGGAACTCACACAGTTGGCAATTTTACTCATTCCGTTATAGTTGCAGCACTTACTAATTAGATTTAGTTAGCATGAGTCATCCTGAAGCATAAGTAGTGGGCAGTTTTACTTAACCATTCCGTGGTAGTTGGAACATTTACTAGTCAGATATAATTGTCCTGAGGAATCCCAAAACCCAGCATTTGTTGGCACTTTTATCACATTCCATTGGAGTTGTAATACTTACTAGGCAGGTATAGTATGACACAGATCACCACAAATCCACCAGTTGTTGGCATTTTTAGTATCCATTCCATTATAGTTGCATCTGATTACTAGACACATATCAAGTCAAATTTATAGCACTACTTTAGTTATGCTTGTCTATGATCGAGATACTGTGCTCCAAGTCGTCCATAACCGCAGACACGGCTTTCAGAAAGTTTTACCCTGCAGGGGTGCACAAATAGCAACACACACTCGACCAACCTCGGAAAAACCAACTCAAAACCCAACGAGGCATTCACGACAAAGCGATCACAGGATTTAGAAATATTTCAGGGGGCCACCCCACTAAGCTACCCGCAACGAAGTTGGACGGCTCCGAAATGGACCCAAGGATTGTGTGGACGGCTGTAAACGACTGGGAACCCGACAGTGTGACTGGGCTTGTCGATACAGCAAAAACATGGCACGATCCTAAACATTACAGGTGCTCCACGCACAATTGTAATGGGGAGAGAGAGAGGAGCGTGGTGGGGATGGGACGCGGTGTTGACGCGGGGCGACGGGGAATCGAGAGTGGGACACGTGTGCTGCGAGGTGGGGTCAAGCGCGAGGTGGATAGTAAAGTGCGGGGCTAGGGTTCGTGACAGGAGGCGGCGGACAAGCGTGACGGGCGCGGGTGCGTGGCACGGTGTGCGGGGCCAGGGGAGTATGCGGGGTGGCTTAGCTGGCTCTGATACCAATTGTAACTACCTCGGTGAATTACGCTCTTAGTTGCATGCCTGGATGAACGAAAGTGGTCAAAATAGTACGGTGGGGCCCAGGGGCCACTCATAGGTAGACCTGTCGGCCGTCCTAACCACTTCCAGAACATCGGGACAAGAACGAGCGGCGTAATCGACAGGCGAAGGGATCAACTACATACACAAGTGAGTATGTATGCAAGCCACCATACAACTGTTCACAGAGCCATTCCATCTAAAAGAAATAGAAATGTTGCAACGCCATACGGCAAGATCCAAACATCCTAGATAGAGATAATAGTCTAGGATAGCGCCCCATACATCAAACATCAGAGTATCAGGCGGAAGCGGAAAACAAGGTCCGAGTATGGATAAGAAGCAAATCGGCATAAGATGCCACATAAATAAACACATCCCGCCCACAGATCTCACGGATCCCCGTTCCTGGAATCTCTACACCGAGTGATCGTTGCCAACATCATCTGTCTCCTCCACCCAGTATCCGTCTTGCGAGTACACCTGTTCATCTGAATCAAACAATTTATCGTGTGAGACCCTAGGGGTACTCAGCAAGTCTTTATGCCTCTAAAGGGGACATATACCTGGGGTGACGCAATTGCAGCAAAAGATAACAACTAACAAGCCTATAGATACTCGCTAACCATCCGCCTAACCAATGATAGACGGATGTCCGTTAATTAGTAACAACAGTTATAACAGGATAATTAATAGATCCATCCTCCTTCTCGCTTACCAACGAGAAAGCGGACGAACTACCCAACCGTTGGCAGTTTTATTAACCATTCCATGAGCATTGCACTATTTACTAGTCAGGTATTTAGTCAGATTAAAAGCGGTACTTTAGTTATACTTGTCTATGATCGAGAAACTGTGCTCCAAGTTGTCCATAACCGTGGACACGGCTTTCAGAAAGATTTAACCTACAGGGGTGCACAAATAGCAACACACACTCGATCAACCTTGGAAAAACCAACTCAAAACGCAACGAGGCATTCACGACAAAGCGATCACAGGATTCAGAAATATTTCAGGGGGCCACCCCATTAAGCTACCTGCAACGAAGCTAGCTGACTCCGAGACGGACTCAAGGTTTGTGTGGACGGCGGTAAACGACTGGGAACCCGAAAGTGTGACTGGGTTGTCGATACAGCGAAAACGTGTCACGATCCAAAATAGTATAGGTGCTCCACGCACAATCGTAAATAATCAGTAAACATGGCATAAGTACAGGATAGTAATAAAACCCCAAACTAATTGTGGCCCCAAGAAATAGAAATGAATCAAGCTCTGGCTCAGGGGGGTCCATAAGGCCTCCCGGATGTGGATAGTGCGAATAGTCAAGGAACAGGAATCAAGTACTCGGGGTCTTACGGGACACAAGTGAGCATGAAAACCAAATAGCAGATATTGCTCACCGGTGCCTCTTTCATTAGTTATCCCATTACTACTCAGGTTAAGTTGTTTAGGTACCTCGTTCTCCATCAGACACTCACATACCCTACACATGCTTTTCTACCACTCGCATGGCTCAAACAACTCCTGTAGTAAGGCTTATGGGATGGAGGAACAAGCTTCGGTGGGGTTTAAAAGTAAAGGCTATGCAGTACTTGAGATTCAATTTAATGCAATCGCGACTCCATGATGCAAGAATAAGATAGAGGCAATAGGTACTATATGTATGCAAGCATGTGGCAGTGCTTGCCTGGCAGCTCAGTTGAAGCGAGAGACGGATCTGGGTAGAACTCCTGTGATTCTTGATAATTCTCCTGCTGGGCGTCTATTCGAAGAAGAACCAAACAAACAAGGGCCAACATAAATAAAGTGCACAAGCATATGAATACAATACGACAAGCAAACAAGCATGCCATGATGAATGATGCATAATTTACATGGCAATAATGTCGCATGGCAAGGGTGAGGTGTGGGGACAAGAATAATTCATTTTATTATCTATTTAGTCAAGTTTTATTGCTATAAACAGTTCTGATTTTTAATAATGACATGATGCATGATTCAATTCAGATCATGTACTGCATAGATAGAACGGGCTCGTCGCGCTGATCGATTTAGATATATTATTTGTCGAATTTGGAGTTGTAGATTTAAAGTTATTAATTAATTAAGAAAAGGGCATTTTATTGTAATTTTAATCATCTCGAAAATTTAAAGTGGTTAAACAACATTTTTAATGGCATATTTGAATTCCTCTTATTTTTCTGATTCCAAAACATATATCATTTGTATTATTTGGATTTATAATTTAAAAGTTATGAAAAACAGATTTAAATTCATAATAAACATTTTCTGAAATTGTTTTTATTTAAACAGGAAAACATCAGGACTTTTTATACACAGGACGAACTAGCCCCAGCCGCTGACGGGTGGGACCAGAGCTAACTGGGCAGACAACATCGTGCGGCGGTCTTTTTGCACCGCGAGCTAAGCTATCCGCGGCAACTGATCGGTGGACCCGATGCTAGAGCAGGCCCACGCGCCCGCGGGAGTGAGGGGGTTTGCCACGCGGCAAAACTGGGGAGCGCGGGTTGAGGGTTCCTAACTTGCGGTACCTATCTGTAAAATTGCCACGGGAGGCTGACAGGTTGGGCTCAGGGGACTGCGGGTTGAGGGAGAAATAAAAAGGGAGGGTTCGTGCAAAGCGCGCAGCTGCTACTGTGGATCTTCTCTGTTCGTCTGACGAACTATCGAACGACAGTGCATGGCGCGGCGAGGCGGGGGTTCGAACCCGCGACCTAGGCGTGCGTGCATAGGGGCGGAGCCACTACGGTGGCTACGGGGATGTTGGAGGTCTGCGGCTGCGCGGCTAGATACGCCTTCTGCGGCGCGACGGCGAGACGAAGCTAGCGCACGCCGGCACACAGAGACCGATCGACGAAACACCCGACGGGACCGGGAAACGATGATGGACTAGGGGATGTCTGGGGGGAACGGTGGCTCACCGCAGGGTCGTCGGAGGTGGTGGATCGGGCCGAGGAGCGACGTAGCGGCGAGGACGCAGACGTCGGGCGAGCTAGGGTTTGCGGTCCGCTTCATCGGTGTTCTGCGGTACAGGGGCTTCTCCTCCTCACAGGCGTGCACCGGGGTGATGCAGAGGCTCGGCTTGGTCTTCCCCAACACCAGTACACCCACCCGCCGCCGTGTTTTGTTGTGGAAGGGTGGAGGCCGACGGCGGTTCGCCGCGGTGGAGAGGAGGTAGCAGGGGAGTAGGGAGGAAGGGAGTAGAAGGGCTAGGCCCCAGTGGATCTAGGACGACACCAAGGCAGAGAGGGAGGGTGGAGATAAAGGTGAGAGAGAGAGAGGCCGTGGGAGGTGTGGTGGAGGAAAAAGGTGGTCTCCACGCCACCTTTCTCTCCTCCTCCTTCACGTGCTCGACCTGGGGGGCATGGCTAGCTGCAGCTGGGGCCCAGGCGAGGACAGGGAGGCAGGGAGAGGCTCGGTGGTGGGGCTGGCTGGCAGAGAGAAAGAGAGAGGGTAGGCAGAGGCTCGGGTTTAGCTAGCGTTAGCCTCGTCTAGGGTTTATGAGGGGTGAGATGGGGTAGCTCGCATGGGGTAGAGAGGGGGCTAGGTGGGCCCTTGCTGGCAGAGAGAAGGAGAGAGGCCTCGGCATGGTGAGAGGAGGGTGGTGAGGAGAGGGTTAGGGCATGGGGTTAGGGTTTGGACTAGGGCTAGGGTTAGAGAGAGGAGGTTAGAGAGGGGTTAGGGGTTTTGGTATGACCTCTCAAGATCATGCAAGGGGGTTAAGGGGTGGAGCTAGGATGATGGTGAGATTATGGTTACCACAAGTTGATGAAAGGAGGGAGAGAGAGATGTTTAGGGTTTTAGGTGCACATGGCAAGGAGGGAACAAACAAGAAGATGAGGGTTTGGGAGGGTGGAGCTCAACCAAAAGGAAAAGAATCACTTGACATGATCCCCAAAGGTCCATGCCCCACTCCCAAAAACAAATAAAACCAAAGGAGAAAGATAGAGGTAAATTGCATGGCCCATGCATGGACATTAAATGCCATGTTTAATCTTGTGAAAGCAAAGTAAATAATCATGTCATTTATACATATGCATTCCAAAATATGGAGTAAGGCCAAGCTAAAAGAATTTAAAAGAAGGTTCCATGTTGAGTAGATGGAGATGATCATATTTGAATATGATTGGGACTTGCTAGTGTGTATATTCCACTAGATGTTTAATAGTCTCAAAAATATTCCAACATGAGCATACATTCATAATAATCTATATGGGAACTAGAAAACGAGTTACCACTCACAAAGGCATGCAAAGGTGGCTCCACATATCAATAATGTTAAAACAACATGATGCTAATGTGAGAGCATGTGGAAGTAGGAGCGGATCCATCCCAACCCACATGAGCTAGATTAAATGCCAAAGGAAAATGTACAAGCTCATGGATAATTCGGATGGTGGAATTATAAGATGGTGACAAAGAAAAGGTGGTGGAGTTGAATAAAAGATATGCCCCCAACTCAACTTGGGCATCAAGCATTTGTCAAGAACCAAGTACAATATATCAAGAGCCAAATACAATTACTAATGCATATGAGCTAAGAACCAAATGAAAGGGTTTTATATGATGCTCAAATGCAAGGTGGCATGATGACATGAGCATGATATAATTATGATGCAACAATTATATGTAGGAAGTAGCAATTATATTACTAGACCAAGTAGCCTAGAACCCCTGCACGTCCACGACACCGCCCGAAACCCTAGCTTCGCCGGCCGTCTGCTTCGTCGTCATCCTGCTGCTCCCCGGCCCGATCCGTCACCACCGTCTTCTCCGCGGTGAGCCCTTGATCCTCTTTGACAACCGCTCTCTCACCGTCGCTGCCTAGCCTCGCCGAACGTTGTGTCGAGCACTCTCTGTGCGCCGACGAGCGCGAGCTTCTGCACATCCCTGCGCCGCATCACGCTTTACCTAGCCGCCTATCCCCCTCCTAACAACGTCCTCCAACCTACCGCACTGGTTCCGCCTGGCCGCGCGCGCGCGAGGTCGCCAGATCGAACCCCCGTGCCGCGCTCTATCCCTGCCGAGCACGGACCGCTCGTCAGTTAATTCAGAGAAGAAGTACAGTAGCAGTGGCTACTTTGGAATTCCCCCCAAACCTTTTTACTGCTCAACCCACAATCCATCGAGCCCCACCAGTCAGCCCCTTCGGTCTTTTTGCAAAAAGGCACCCGCAGAGTCCAGAATCCCAACCCGCAGTCCCCTAGATCCGCCACGTGTCCAGCCCCAGCTCGCGCGCGCGCGTGTGGGTCCGCTTTACCCCGGTCACGCCCGTCAGTGAGGGTGGCTAGTTAGGTCCCGAGTGAGAAAAACCCGCAGTTGTGCAACGTTTCCAGCTGGGCCCGGTCAGCGCCAGCGCCACTCGTCGGTGTCTGGGGATAGCTCGACCTGGGTATAAAAAGCCTGGGTGTTTTCTGTTTAAATAAAATGATTTCAGAAATGTTTAAATACAAATTTAATTCTGTTCTCCATAACTTTTAAATTGTAATTCCAAATAATACAAATGATATATGTTTTGGAATCAGAAAAATGTGAGGAATTCAAATATGCCATTCAAAATATCTTTTGGGCAAATGGAATTTTCGAAATTATTTAAATGCAATAAAAATGCCTTTTCTTAAATAATTAATAACTTTAATTCTACAACTCCAAATTCGACAAATAATATGTCTAAATCGATCAGTGCGACGAGCCCGTTCTAACTATGCATTCCATGCTCTGAATTGAAGCCTGAACCATGTCATTATTAAAAATCAGAACTGTTTATGGCAATAAAACTTGACCACATAAAAATAGAATGAATTATTCTTGTCCCCACACCTCACCCTTGCCATGCTACATTATTGACATGTAAATTGTGCATCATTCATCATGGCATGCTTGTTTGCTTGTCGCATTTTAATTCGTATGATTGTGCACTTTATTTATGTTGGCCCCTGTTTGTTTGGTTCTTCTTCGAATAGAAGCCGAGCAGGGGAAATATCAGGAATCCCAGGAGTACTACCCAGATCCGTCTCTCGCTTCAACTGAGCTGCCAGGCAAGCACTACCACATGCTTGCATACATATAGTACCTATTGCCTCTATCTTATTCTTGCATCATTGAGTCGCGATTGCATTAAATTGAATCCCAAGTACTGCATAGCCTTTACTTTTAAACCCCACCGAAGCTTGTTCCCCCATCCCATGAGCCATTACTACAGGAGTTGTTTGAGCCATGCGAGTCGTAGAACAACATGTGTAGGGTATGTGAGTGTCTGATGGATAACGAGGTACCTAAACAACTTAACCTGAGTAGTAATGGGATAACTAATGAAAGAGGCATCGGTGAGCAATATCTGCTATTTGGTTTTTCATGCTCACTTGTGTCTCGTAGGACCCCGAGTACTTGATTCCTGTTCCTTGACTATTCGCACTATCCACATCCGGGCAATTGTAACTACCTCTATTTGGTTTTTCATGCTCACTTGTGTCTTCTTCTTCTTCCTAGAATCTCGGGGCGAGATTCCTGTTTAGTGGGGGAGAGTTGTAGCATCCCATCTGTCTAACATATGTAATGCTACTTGGTCTAGTAATATAATTGCTACTTCCTACATATAATTGTTGCATCATAATTATATCATGCTCATGTCATCATGCCACCTTGCATTTGAGCATCATATAAAACCCTTTCATTTGGTTCTTAGCTCATATGCATTAGTAATTGTATTTGGCTCTTGATATATTGTACTTGGTTCTTGACAAATGCTTGATGCCCAAGTTGAGTTGGGGGCATATCTTTTATTCAACTCCACCACCTTTTCTTTGTCACCATCTTATAATTCCACCATCCGAATTATCCATGAGCTTGTACATTTTCCTTTGGCATTTAATCTAGCTCATGTGGGTTGGGATGGATCCGCTCCTACTTCCACATGCTCTCACATTAGCATCATGTTGTTTTCACATTATTGATATGTGGAGCCACCTTTGCATGCCTTTGTGAGTGGTAACTCGTTTTCTAGTTCCCATATAGAGTATTATGAATGTATGCTCATGTTGGAATATTTTTGAGACTATTAAACATCTAGTGGAATATACACACTAGCAAGTCCCAATCATATTCAAATATGATCATCTCCATCTACTCAACATGGAACCTTCTTTTAAATTCTTTTAGCTTGGCCTTACTCCATATTTTGGAATGCATATGTATAAATGCCATGATTATTTACTTTGCTTTCACAAGATTAAACATGGCATTTAATGTCCATGCATGGGCCATGCAATTTACCTCTATCTTTCTCCTTTGGTTTTATTTGTTTTTGGGAGTGGGGCATGGACCTTTGGGGATCATGTCAAGTGATTCTTTTCCTTTTGGTTGAGCTCCACCCTCCCAAACCCTCATCTTCTTGTTTGTTCCCTCCTTGCCATGTGCACCTAAAACCCTAAACATCTCTCTCTCCCTCCTCTCACCATCATCCTAGCTCCACCCCTTAACCCCCTTGCATGATCTTGAGAGGTCATACCAAAACCCCTAACTCCTATCTAACCCTAGCCCTAGTACAAACCCTAACCCCATGCCCTAACCCTCACCTCACCACCCTCCTCTCACCATGCTGAGGCCCCTCTCCTTCTCTCTGCCAGCAAGGGCCCACCTATCCCCCTCTCTACCCCATGCGAGCTACCCCATCTCACCCCTCCTAAACCCTAGACGAGGCTAACCCTAGCCACCCACCCTAGCTAAACCCGAGCCTCTCCCTACCCTCTCTCTTTCTCTTTGCCAGCCAGCCCCACCACCGAGCCTCTCCCTGCCTCCCTGTCCTCACATGGGCCTCAACTGCAGCCAGCCAAGCCCCCCCGGTCGAGCACGTGAAGGAGGAGGAGAGAAAGGTGGCGTGGAGACCACCTTTTTCCTCCACCACGCCTCCCACGGCCTCTCTCTCTCTCTCACCTTTATCTCCACCCTCCCTCTCTGCCTTGGCGTCGTCCCAGATCCACCAGGGCCTAGCCCTTCTACTCCCTTCCTCCCTGCTCCCCTGCTACCTCCTCTCCACCCTGGCGAACCGCCGTCGGCCTCCACCCTTCCACAACAAAACACGACGGCGGGTGGGTGTATTGGTGTTGGGGAAGACCAAGCCGAGCCTCTGCATCACCCCGGTGCACGCCTGTGAGGAGAGAAGCCCCGGTACCGCAGAACGCCGATGAAGCCGACCGTAAACCCTAGCTCGCCTGGCGTCTGCGTCCTCGCCGCTACGTTGCTCCTCGACCCGATCCACCACCTCCGATGACCCCGCGGTGAGCCACCGTTCCCTCCAGACATCCCCTAGTCCATCGCCGTTTCCCGGTCCCGTCGGGTGTTTCGTCGATCGGTCTCTGTGCGCCAGCGTGCGCTAGCTTCGTCTCGCCGTTGCGCCGCAGAAGGCGTATCTCGTCGCGCAGCCATAGACCTCCAACATCCCCATAGCCACCGCAGTGGCTCCGCCCCTCTGCGCGCACGCCCAGGTCGCAGGTTCGAACCCCCGCCTCGCCGCGCCGTGCACTGTCGTTCGACAGTTCGTCAGACGAACAGAGAAGATCCACAGTAGCAGCTGCGCGCTTTGCACAAACCCCCCCTTTTTATTTCTCCCTCAACCCGCAGTCCCCTGAGCCCCACCTGTCAGCCTCCCGTGGCAATTTTACAGATAGGTACCGCAAGTTAGGAACCCTCAACCCGTGCTCCCCAGTTTTGCCGCGTGGCAAACCCCCTCACTCCCGCAGGCGCGTGGGCCCGCTCTAGCATCGGGTCCACCGATCAGTTGCCGCGGATAGCTTAGCTCGCGGTGCAAAAAGACCGCCGTGCGCCGTTGTCCGCCCAGTCAGCTCTGGTCCCACCCGTCAGTGGCTGGGGCTAGTTCGTCCTGTGTATAAAAAGTCCTAATGTTTTCCTGTTTAAATAAAAACAATTTCAGAAAATGTTTTAATATGAATTTAAATCTGTTTTTCATAACTTTTAAATTATAAATCCAAATAATACAAATGATATATGTTTTGGAATCAGAAAAATAAGAGGAATTCAAATATTCCATTCAAAATGTTGTTTAACCACTTTAAATTTTCGAGATGATTAAAATTACAATAAAATGCCCTTTTCTTAATTAATTAATAACTTTAAATCTACAACTCCAAATTCGACAAATAATATGTCTAAATCGATCAGCGCGACGAGCCCGTTCTATCTATGCAGTCCACGATCTGAATTGAAGCATGCATCATGTCATTATTAAAAATCAGAACTGTTTATGGCAATAAAACTTGACTAAATAGATAATAAAATGAATTATTCTGGTCCCCACACCTCACCCTTGCCATGCGACATTATTGCCATGTAAATTATGCATCATTCATCATGGCATGCTTGTTTGCTTGTCGCATTGTATTCATATGCTTGTGTACTTTATTTATGTTGGCCCTTGTTAGTTTGGTTCTTCTTCGAATAGACGCCCAACAGGAGAATTATCAAGAATCACAGGAGTTCTACCCAGATCCGTCTCTCGCTTCAACTGAGCTGCCAGGCAAGCACTACCACATGCTTGCATACATATAGTACCTATTGCCTCTATCTCATTCTTGCATCATGGAGTCGCGATTGCATTAAATTGAATCCCAAGTACTGCATAGCCTTTACTTTTAAACCCCACCGAAGCTTGTTCCTCCATCCCATAAGCCATTACTACAGGAGTTGTTTGAGCCATGCGAGCCGTAGAAAAGCATGTGTAGGGTATGTGAGTGTCTGATGGAGAACGAGGTACCTAAACAACTTAACCTGAGTAGTAATGGGATAACTAATGAAAGAGGCACCGGTGAGCAATATCTGCTATTTGGTTTTTCATACTCACTTGTGTCCCGTAGGACCCCGAGTACTTGATTCCTATTCCTTGACTATTCGCACTATCCACATCCGGGAGGCCTTATGGACCCCCCTGAGCCAGAGCTTGATTCATTTCTATTTCTTGGGGCCACAATTAGTTTGGGGTTTTATTACTATCCTGTACTTATGCCATGTTTATTGATTATTTACGATTGTGCGTGGAGCACCTGTACTTTATTGGATCGTGACACGTTTTCGCTGTATCGACAAGCCCAGTCACACTTTCGGGTTCCTAGTCGTTTACCGCCGTCCACACAAACCTTGAGTCCATCTCGGAGTCAGCTAGCTTCGTTGCGGGTAGCTTAATGGGGTGGCCCCCTGAAATATTTCTAAATCCTGTGATCGCTTTGTCGTGAATGCCTCGTTGGGTTTTGAGTTGGTTTTTCCGACGTTGATCGAGTGTGTGTTGCTATTTGTGCACCCCTGCAGGGTAAATCTTTCTGAAAACCGTGTCCGCGGTTATGGACGACTTGGAGCACAGTTTCTCGATCATAGACAAGTATAACTAAAGTACCGCTTTTAATCTGACTAAATACCTGACTAGTAAATAGTGCAATGCTCATGGAATGGTTAATAAAACTGCCAACGGTTGGGTAGTTCGTCCGCTTTCTCGTTGGTAAGCGAGAAGGAGGATGGATCTATTAATTATCTTGTTATAACTATTGTTACTAATTAACGGACATCCGTCTATCATTGGTTAGGCGGATGGTTAGCGAGTATCTATAGGCTTGTTAGTTGTTATCTTTTGCTGCAATTGCGTCACCCCAGGTATATGTCCCCTTTAGAGGCATAAAGACTTGCTGAGTACCCCTAGGGTCTCACACGATAAATTGTTTGATTCAGATGAACAGGTGTACTCGCAAGACGGATACTGGGTGGAGGAGACAGATGATGTTGGCAACGATCACTCGGTGTAGAGATTCCGGGAATGGGGATCCGTGAGATCTGTGGGCGGGATGTGTTTATTTATGTGGCATCTTATGCCAATTTTCTTCTTGTCCGTACTCGGACCTTGTTTTCCGCTTCCGCCTGATACTCGGATGTTTGATGTATGGGGAGCTATCCTAGACTATTATCTCTATCTAGGATGTTTGGATCTTGCCGTATGGCGTTGCAACATTTCTATTTCTTTTAGATGGAATGGCTCTGTGAACAGTTGTATGGTGGCTTGCATACATACTCACTTGTGTATGTAGTTGATCCCTTCGCCTGCCGATTATGCCGCTCGTTCTTGTCCCGATGTTCTGGAAGTGGTTAGGACAGCTGACAGGTCTACCTGTGAGTGGCCCCTGGGCCCCACCGTACTATTTTAACCACTTTCGTTCATCTAGGCATGCAACTAAGAGCGTAATTCACCGAGGTAGTTACATTCTTTTCACAAACCACATATAGAGTCATTGCATGTCTATTCTTTTCACAAACCACATATGGATCCACTAGTGTCATTGCATGTGTGTTCTTTTCACAAACCAGAGCTAGAGTCATTGCATGTGTGTTATTTTCATTAACCACATCTAGAGTCATTCATGTGTGTTCTTTTCACAAACCACATCCAGAGTCGTTGCAAGTGTTTTATTTTCACAAACCACATATGGATCCACCAGTGTCATTGGATGTCTGTTCTTTTCACAAACCATATCTAGAGTCATTGCATGTATGTTCTTCTCACAAACCACATATGGATCCAACAGAGTTCATTGCATGTATTTTCTTTTCACAAACCACTGCTAGAGTCATTGCATGTCTGTTCTTCTCACAAACCACACATGGATCCACTAGAGTCATTGCATGTGTGTTCTTTTTGTTGGAAATATGCCCTAGAGACAAATAGTAATAAGGATTATTATCATATTTCATATAGTTTATGATTATGTTTTGTATCATGCTATAATTGTATTGAGTGTAAACATCAATACATGTGTGATACATAAACAACCAGGGGTTCCTAGTGAAACTCTAGTCACTGGTTCATGGGTCAACAGATGATCAAGTTTCCTGATCATGTGGCATTTATGCCAGTTGGAAATGGAGTCAACTCATTCTGAGAATGAGATGATGAACCAATACCCAACCTAAACATCGTGACCTGATCATGTCACGAAGTTAATTTATCATGATTAGAAATGGATCCTCATAGAATATTCCTTAGACTGTGAGGCTATATTAATCACTATCTCCCGAGAGTGCTTAGATAGCATCAAGCACCACTTGGTAATACAGTGGTTATAAAGGTGTGTTCAGGTACTCGGAGAAAACCATAGAGGAACAAGCGCGGGATTTGTCCGTTCATGTGACGGGAAGATACTCAAGGGCCCACTCGGAGAAGTAATATCCAATAGTTGTGTAGCGTGTGATTTGATCAGAGGGATATCACTTGTCGGAACGAGTCAAGTAGCATTGTTCGGTAACGAGATTGAACACGACATGGTGATGTTATTGATCAGATCTCGGGAAATTCAAGTATCGAGAGATAAAGGGAATAAGAAACGACTGTCCCGGTTCAAACGATGAAAGATCTTCGTGGAACGCACAGGGGTCACATGGCCATCCAGGTCCCTCTGTCGATCATTGGTGCGGGAATGTCTCGACCATGTCTAGGGTTTTCCTGAACCGTGGGGTATCATGCTTAAGGTCTTGATGATGCTTAGAGAGTGTTTATAGGATCGGAAGAATCACCGAAGAATAGTAGAGGGAAAACCGGAAGGGTTTCGGTAAGTCCGGAGGATGTCCGGAGTGGAGGTGGAAGGTGTTCCATAGCCACGGAGGTTGAATAATATGTGAATAAATGTTAAATATTGATTTAATCATTTATTCATAATTATTTAATAAAAGAGAAAATCAATTAAAAGGTCAAAAGGCTTAATGGGCCAATTCCGGAGGGAAGAGGGCCCATTAGGGAAAAGGCAAGATGGAGAAGGGCCAAGAGGGGAGGCCGGCGCCCTAGTGGGCCAGGCCCCCCGTGCGGGGCCCATGGGGTGGCCGGCGGCGCCACCCCCACCCCCTCTCCTCTCCTTTAGTCCCACCCTTGGACTTCGAGGGAGTTAGTACCTCCCCTCCCCCTATATATAGTGGGGGTATTTGGCTAGATAAATACACACAATATTCAATAAAGGTATTCTCACTTTTGGGAAGACCTCCAATTGATATTATCTCTCTCTCTCTCTCTCTCTCTCTCGTGACCATGGCCCCAAGTTCAGACTACGCGAACGAGAGACATCTTCACCGCGGAGCGCCGTCGCGCTACGGGATTCGAATCCAGGAGCTCTACTTCCGCAACTGCTGCTGGATCGGGGAAGCGTGAGTCATCGTCAGGCACCGGACGTGTGTAACTCCCCATAAGGTGTCACACTTGAGGCACTCAAGTTGTTGAGCCACATGAGCACAAGGACTTCATCACGACCTTGAGGTCGGCTTCGGCTTGTCTACATCAACCATGCTCTCCTGAGCGTTGACAACGCTTTTCGGTCTTCAAGGGTAAGTTTTCAAAAAGACCCCCGCGTTACTGTATTACTAATAGATAGGTCCTGGCAGCATCAAGGGTTCAGGGGCATAGGGTAAAAATTATTGTTTTCATGCGTGGAACCCCTTCAGTGGTATCGGAGCTAGATCTATGCGTAGTAATGCTAGTACGGGTAGAACACACAAGATGTAGCGTGTGGGCATTGATCTTTTAGTTGTTACCCTCCCACGTGTACTTGTGTATACCGCAGCAATGCTTGATGAAGCGGCCCCCAACCGACTTTACGCGTTCATTCGCGAGACTGGTCCACACTTGACATACGGCTTGTACCGTATAAAGTGGCTTAGGGGGTGTTTGTCTCTCTCGCATTAGTTCGTATGCCATTTGCAATGGAGGGCCCCAAAAGGGGTGTAGTAGAGACAACTACTTGGTCAGTGTTGTGCTGAAAGTTTTTTAGGTAAGAACGGTTCTTGTGCGAAAGCCCATTCAGCCCCGTAAAACATGCAAAGATAAAGTAGAGGCATCTAACTTGGTTTTGCAGGGGGGCATTGCTTTGTGATATGGTTGTGGCAAAGGTAAAATGATTACCTTGTGATACGTAGTAGTAGATAGTCACAGAGGTGACGAACTACCATGCTGGAAAGACACCGGTACCCTGGGGTCTACGGCGCCGGAACTCTAGCGCCGGAATCCGGTGACGACGGATTAAGATCACGACGTGAAGGACAATATCACATCGCATTTACATTCAATATTATTGTTTGTATATCTTATTGTGGGCTAGTATTAGATACTCGACGGTACCCTAATAAGATGATCCCTATTAAAATTACCAATGATTGTGTTCCCCCTTAGTGTGCACCACCAAGAAAGTTCTTCGGTATGAGGCGATCCATGGTACAGGCATGGGTGTCAGACATATCTACGTTCGCATACAGTGGGTGTAAGACATGTTGCACAGCGAATACACTAAGGTTGAGTTGGAGAGCCTAGCATGCCATAGAAGCGTGGCCTCGGAACACGGATGGTTGAAAGATCGAGCACGAGTCGCATGAATGATGTGACCGACGTTTAGCGTCCACCCTTGAACCACATTGATGGCCGTGACGATCGGGGGAGATGTGGCTGATAGGGGTCGTGTTATCACTAGGAACCTTTATGGGGATAGGTGTTTTTGAGTGGAGTTATTATTAACTTATTTAATTATAAATTTAGTCTAAATTCCTTTTGCAATTATAAATGTAGAAATGGTTCTCCCCGAGATTACCTTCCCTATTGACAATTGGTTAAAAGGAGAAAATCTCAAGTTAGATGGATCAAACTTCTCTATATGGGTTGCGTGTCTCCACATTCTCCTTAGCAAGAATGACGTGGTCGACTACATACTCGACGGGATGGATTTGGATCAGCCCATTGACCTAGAGACCCCAGAGCAGCGGGAAGACCGCTATCTCCATCGGGAGATGGCCTCCTTCATTTCAGTTACAATGTGTTTCAGAATGGTGGACGAGCTGTGGCCTTTCATGGGTGATGTCAACACTCGTATGGTAATGCTACAACTTAGGACACATTTCATGGAACAAGCACGGATATGGGAGCATGAGCTGATGGGAGACTTCCTCTCCATTAAGATGGAGGAGAACTCATCACTTGACAACCACTTGGAGCGCATGCATGATGTGTACATGAGGCCTACATACTTCCTGGATAGTTGGATGGCGGGCTCTTTCGCAAATGGCGTTGTGCTACGGTTGCTGCCACCAAGCTACCAAGCACAAGTCAGCACTTGTATTATGAGAGGCGACGCGGAATCAGTGGAATTCCACCGGTTCGTATCACATCTCAGGAATGTGTTGGATGAACCAGATGTCGCTCAGGTCATCAATGACAAAGGTATATATTTGATATACAATTTTATAAATGTTATAATCTTGCAAACACATTTGCAGTGTTAAGTATATTTGATACTTGTTCTGTTTTGCTGAAAATAGGTCCTTCTGCATAAGAGGTGCTTGCTGGAGAGGAGGTGACGTTGCGTGTTGATGGCGAGCATGATGATGATGGCCAACGACACTCTCCCTCAACATTTATCATTTAGTTTATGTTTAGGATAATTATTGTAATCAAAAGATTGTGAACCTCTTTAGTTTGTCTCACACTTTGTGAGACGGTTATTCTTCTAAGTTTGTAACAAACAGTTGTTCCCCTTTTATGAATGATTCCTATTCGCGTTCATATATTGTTTGATTATATGTGAATTGTCCTTGTTGTTTGAAACTAATTGCTAATACATGAACATTTGTAAAATATTGAAATGCCTTAAAATACTCAACTTAATGATATATTCATTTTGAATGAAAAACCATTGTTTAAATTCAAAGTTATGTGATAATATGTGAAATTCATTTGATTTTTCTCACATATAAATCATGCATAAGTTTGGAAAAATAACTTGAACACCGTGTATTACTTGAATACAAAGTGTTTAATGAATTGTTGAAAGTAAATACATATTCGATGTATTGTGTTTTAACAAAAATTGGTAATTATCATTATATGATTGTTTAAATGTGTAAAGAAGTTTACCAAAGGAAACATGAATATGAAACTATTTGATTTGATCAAAGTGTTTCATCAAACAAAGGGTATTAAAGATAAAAGAGAATCTAATTACTATGATTTGATCAATAGTAATGAAATTCAACTTTATAAGATTGGCGTAAGGAAATTGTGAAATGCAAAGTATTTTGAAACGTCAAAATGCAAAGCATCATAATGTGATACTAGATGTCAAAATGGGTGAATAGATGGCACCAAATAAATCGTTGTAGTGTAGATGTAGAGAACATAAGTTAGAAATAGTTAGCACTCAATTAGAATATATAGTGAACCATTTCAATTTGTGAAAGTGGCTCCATATCTGGTATGGATCGTCGTGAAAGTTTTGGGGTTATTCGATATAACTAAAACAATAGCAAATAAGTCCTTGTAGAGTATTCATTGGAAATTTTGAATACGAAATCCATAGCTAAAACCAAAACGAAAGAAAAACAAGTATTGCTTGGATTTTGGTGCATTGTTGAGAAAGCTCACTTTTAGTGATGTTTCTCAATTATGGAGCAAATGGAAAATAGTGAAAAACACGATGAGGATTCAAATACTAGCATCAGAGTGTTGAGGAGCGCAACGAACAATGTTCCTAAACGATTCTCTTCACAAAGGAAAGAATCAATGATAATGATCATTGTGTTTTCCCCACTAGTATTTTCACTACTCTAAGTAGGATTCAAAATGTAATCCATATCTTGTATGGATACATTTGTGAATCATTTTTCATGATTCTTGGAATATGACATACCTACGAACTACTAAGGAAATAATGGTAAGCTAAAGTTATGAGAAATCCCATAGCAAAATTCCCTTGAGATTAGAATGCAATTCGTTGCTGAATCTCACAAGTAAAAGGGGTTAGTTGGAATTTTCCCAAATGAGTGCAAAGCCATAGTGGAAAAGGGGGTAAATGACAAAAGCACAATTTGTCAAGTATTGGACGAATTCAAATGAATTTGATTCATGTGTGCTTAAATGTCTAGTGGATTTAAAACTAGCAAATGTACTAGTATCCCACAATAAAACTCCAAGTTTGATATTAGATCAAAGGATTTGAAGTTGTTCAAAATAGTGAGTGGATGTGCAATTTTCATGAAATTTAGTGGGAGCTATGAAAGTCTTCCTAAAACAATATGTGAATGACATATTTTTTAGTGGGAGCAATATAACTCTCAAATTAAAATATGTAGGAACATAGTTTGAGTAAGAGTACCGACATGGGTATACCCTACAGGTACACGAGTTTGGTATATACGGCCCGGATACAGCGGAAGCCCACGGTGTTGCCAAGGCCCAAACAGAGAACTCGAGTGACCTATGGACTCTTGATTGCTTGCGAGACAATAAGAAGTTAAAGATAGAAAGTTTGAAGGGCAAACCCTAACTTGTAAACGACTCGACCTACTACCCGAGACCCAGCCTATCTATATAAAGGCTAGGAGGGGGCAGCGAGGAGGACAACGCAACCCTAGTTCTCCACAACCCTCGCCAGATTGCATCTGCGCACCATTGTAATCCTCGATTCCTTCATTAATTCCACGAGCAGACAAGTAGGAGTAGGGACCTCTACGAGGCCTGAACCTAGGTAAACCTTGTGTCCCTGTGTGCTTGTTTGCTAGCCGATTGATGCTTCTAGCGCTCCCTCCTTCTCCAAAACCCAAGTCCATAACAATGGGCATTGATGAGTTAAACCCTCGTCAATTGGCGCCGTCTGTGGGAATTGGGAGTGCTGATGTTGCGGCTTCTTCGACCCCATCAACTGTGATCTACAACTCTGCAATAGCGGAGATTCGCCAGCTCTTCGTCGCGTTCGACTTCAACGTCCATACGCCGGCCACTCCCCCGGCTTTCGAGTCCGTGGGCGATGGAATTAGCCTGGCGATCAGGAGCTTCCACTTCCAAGTTGGCCAGATGGGCATGCTTCGCATGCCTGACCAGCCGACAACACCATCGATTGCTCCAGCATCATGGTTCCCTCCACCGATTAGCACCCTTAGTGATCTCAATGCCTCGACAACAGTCGAGAATATGGACAGCGACAGCAGTCGCGGATCCGATCTGGGTGACCTAGCAACTGAAGATGGAGCCTACAGATCTAGATCTGAAAGTTGTGGGAGCAACAACCTCCACAACCACTTCATGTGCGTCATCATCAACGCTGGCGAAACCAACGCCAATCGCGAAAACGGTGGCACCGGACCTGATCTGCCCAATGGTAGCACACCTAATGGCGGACCTCCCAACGGCAACGGTGGAAACGGCGCCCCCGTCAACAATGGAGGAGCAGTCGAGCCACCAACCATGGTGAATGAAAACACGGGAGAGCACGTAGTGATCAGGCTCAACGACAACGAGTGGGCCCGCTGCCGAGAAGCCCTACGAGGCAACCCTCTGCCCTTCGGCTCCCCACAGGAACTGCTGATGGGCTACCATTGGCTCCTGAAGGAGGAATACAAACGCCAAGTGCACACACTCGTGCAACTCGAGGCGCGCAAAAAGGAGGCAGATGAGTTGAGTCTTCGATGTTCTAGGCTCTCCTCCCATGGAGGATCCTCCTCAAAGGGCACCGAATACATCGCAAATAAGAGGCGATCTCGGATGTCCCGTCTCACCGAGCAAGAGCGCATAGAAGCTGCAAAGGTCCTCGACTTCAGCTCTATGACAGTCGACACGCAGGGCAACGTGGTCCCAAAGACGCCGCAAGCTGCGGTGATAGCAGCCACCATGTACCTCCTCAACAACCAGCCGCCAGCTAGAGATCCCCGAGCCGCCATGCATTGATCTATGTCTGCGGGCTTGGGGTTAGTCGAGGTAGCTCTCGACAAAGAGCCGATGCCGGAGCCAAAGAAGGGCAAGGCCCTGGAGAAACGCTATTCCTCACCCTCGTCTAGCGACGATAGTCACGATCTGTCTCGACATCGCTGCTCACGGCGGCACGATCATGACTATGATGCGCGCGATGACCTCACGTGGCGCAAAATCGACAAGTCAAGGGCGCAACGTGCTCGTTTGACTGATTCATAAGAATACGGGACTAAACTTTGCGACGCCGGATGCTTTAGCAGAGCCATCAGGCAGAGGTGAATGCCTAAGGGATTCAAACTACCATCGGAAAATCCAAAGTTCGACGGCCTACAGGACCCGAAGATCTAGTTGGAAGACCACTTTTCCTCCGTAAAACTGCACGGAGGGAGTCGAAGCACGGCCATGCAATGCTTGCAGCTACAGCTACAGGGCGCCGCACGCGCATGGCTCAATAATCTCCCGTGCGGATCCATTCGCAGCTAGGAAGAGCTGGCCTATAGCTTTGTGTGCAACTTCAAGGGCACTTACAAAAGGCCCGCATCAATCGAAGAACTGAGAAACTGCCAGCACAGGTCGTACATCCAGAGGTGGTCTATCATGAAGAACTCCACAGAAAACATCTCGGAGGATCGCGCAATCGACACATTCAATGGCGGTGTTCGCCGCATGGAACTCAAGGAGGCGCTGGGACGCTCGAAGCCCAAAACAATCGACCATCTGATGGAGATCACGAATCAGTGGGCCGATGGAGAAGATTCGGTGCGAAACCGCACCTACTCCGACGACGATGAAGACCTCGGGCGCAGACGCGACCGCCGAGGCAAGCGGCGAATGCGCGCATACGATGACCGCGATGACGTCAACATGGTTGCAGCCGACTACGTCGACAAGCGCAACGACAGCCGCAATAGTGGTTATCGTAGCGGCGGGTATCGCGACTCCGAGAAAACCACGCAAGTATGGCAATGCCGCACTCGCGACGAGGCACCCGCAACATCCATTGAGGACAAGCTGTCCAGGCCATGCACCATGCACTTCTACATTAGCAAACACGACGACAAAAAGAAATCCAGCCACCTCCTCAAGGACTATCGCGAGTTCCTCAAACTCCATAATGGCCCGGCTCGAATGAATCGCGACGCGGTCAATAGGGGCTACAAAGCCGCCCCAGGCACATGGAGCTCCTCCACCAACACCCAGACCACCGCCACCCGCAGCTACGAATGACCAGCATCATGGAGGCGAGCCGTACCCATGAGCCATGGGCACCATGATGATCCAAAAGACACCCCTCGAATCAGGTGCAGAAGGCCATCACTCGCCACGTCAACTTGGCAATAAACTCACCACCATCACCCACTGATTACCTCAGTGGAAGCGACTCCTGCATCACCTTCGACAAACGTGACCATCCACCACAAGTCCCTCGTCTAGGCCATTGTCCCCTCATACTCGAGGCACAAATCGGGGGCTTCGACATGAGTCGCGTATTCATGGACGGAGGAAGCGACATCAACCTCATATTCACAAGCACCTTGCGCGCAATGAGGATCCCTCTAACCTGCCTAGAGGGTTCGGACACAACATTCCACGGCATCGTCCCAGGCAAGGGCGTATATCCCCTTGGCAAAATCAACCTCGATGTCATCTTTAGCGCGTCGAAAAACTTTTGACCCGACCGCATCGACTTCGAAGTCGTTGACTGGCCCTCACAGTACCACTGCATCCTCGGATGTGTCGCGTTCGCCAGGTTCATGGCAGTGCCACACTACGCCTATCTGCAGATGAAAATGCCAGGCCCCAACGGTGTCATCACAATCAACGGGAGCTTCGAGAGGTCTGGCAGTTGCGACAGGGAATTCAACAGAATTTCCCAGTCCTTCGACATGCAGGAAGAACTCACAAGGTTGAAGGAGTCGACAGAAAACAGTCTGCCTCCCCTGAGCCGATCAAGTTCACCCAACCTATCCTTCGACTCGTCGGTGCACACGAAGAAAGTTCAGGTCCACCCATCGGACCCCGCCAAGACGGCCCTCATCGCCAACAACTTGAGTCCCGCATAGCAACTCGCGCTCATCGAATTCCTCCGTGAGCACTGGGAAATCTTCGCTTGGTGTCCAGCGGACATGCCAGGAGTTCCCAGGGAATTCGCCGAGCACGCACTCAATGTCAACCCAGACGCAAGGCCAGTCAAACAAACAATTTGGCGACTGTCTGAACCAAGAGCAAAAGCTATCGGGATGGAGATCAACAGACTCCTCGATGCAAAATTTATACACGAGATCAAGGAAAGCACTTGGCTTGCTAATACAGTACTGGTACACAAAAAAGACACGGATATCCTGCAGATGTGCGTGGACTTCACCTCTCTGAATAAGCACTGCCCAAAGGATCACTTCTCGCTGCCACGATTCGACCAAATCATCGACTCCACCGTGGGATGTGAGCACCTCTGCTTACTCGACGCCTACTCAGGCTACAATCAGATTAAAATGAAGGAGGAGGATCAAGAGAAAATGGCGTTTACAATGCCTTTTGGTGTGTTCTGCTATAACACAATGCCCTTCGGGCTAAAAAATGCAGGAACAACCTATCAGCGGTGCATGTAGGCTTGCCTCAAGAACCAACTTGGTCGCAACATCCAAGTCTATGTTGACGACATCGTAATCAAGACCAAAGAGGAAGCTTCATTAATCGATGATTTACGTGAAACATTCACCAACCTCGTCCGCTACCGGATCAAGCTCAATTCGGACAAGTGCGCCTTCGGTGTACCATCTAGGGAACTACTCAGATATCTCATCTCCGCGAGAGGGATCGAGGCGAACCCGAAGAAAATAAAAGCCATACAGGCCATGGAGAAGCCGAAGAACATAAGAGGTGTCCAGCAGCTGGCTGGGCGAATCGCGGCGCTCGGTTGATTCATCAGTCGAATGGGCGAAAAGGCACTACCCTTCTACCAACTTCTCCGCAAAGCTGACAAGTTCGAGTGGACCAACGAGGCACATGAAGCATTCGAAGACCTCAAGCGTCTACTATCTACCTCACCAGTACTGGTGACCCCACGCGAAAGGGAACCACTGTTGCTATACATCTCCGCCACCAACCAGGTGGTCAGCACGGTGCTCGTGGTAGAGCGAGCCGAGGAAAACAAAGTCCACGGGTACAACACCTAGTCTACTACCTCAGCGAGGTGCTCACGCCCACAAAGCAGCGGTACCCGCACTACCAGAAGTTGGCATATGGCATCTTCATGACAGCCAGGTGACTGCGCCACTACTTCTAGGAGCACCCAATCGTGGTGGTCAACGATACCCCACTTGGTCATATTCTCAACAACCCCGACACCACGGGACGAGTCGCGCTTTGGGGAATCGAGCTGTCTCCACGAGACATTACATACGGGAAGCGCGACGCGATAAAGTCGCAAGTACTCCTTGATTTCCTTGTGCACTGGATGGAGAACCAGCTCCCCAAAAAGCTAGACATGTCCTACCTCTGGACAATCCACTTTGACGGATCCAAGCGAAAGGACGGAGCTAGCGCATGTGTCATACTGACATCACCTCAGGGAGACAAGCTGAAATATATCATACGAATGCAGTTCACCTCCTCCAACAACGAAGCTGAGTACGAGCCCCTATTGCACGGGATGCAGATGGCAAAAGCGTGCAGCGCCAAGAGGCTAATAATCTACGGCGACTCCAAACTGGTCGTCAACCAGACAATGCACGAGTACAATGCACTAAACGACAATATGATCACCTACCGCGACCTCTACGACACGCTCGAAGGGGACTTCGACGGTTGCGAGCTGCGGCACATAGGCCGCGAAAGCAATGAAGAGGTAGACGCACTCGCCAACATTGGCTCTACCTGCGCCCCCATACCACCTGGGGTATTTCTCGAGTGCATCTGCGAACGCTCCATCAAGCCAAAGGACGCAGAGAAGAAAACAAGCGCAGCAACGAACTCGGAGGCTGCGCCGCCCAATGAGCCAATAGCGCTCAACGACCTGGAGCTTGACACAGGACTCGAAGGACCGATGAGTGTCATGATGATTGAGCCATCTTGGACTCAACCGTACATCACATACCTTCTCAGCAAGAGGCTACCGGACGATCCAACAGACGCACGGCACATTGCGCGGCGATCCAAGGCATTCACTGTTATCAACAGCGAACTATACAAGCGCAGCATCATAGGAGTACTCCAACGATGTGTCTCCAACGCTGATGGAAGAGCTGTTCTCCTCGACATCCATGAGGGGACTTGCGGGCACCACGCCGGCAGTCGTACCCCCGTCGCCAAAGCTCTACAAGCTGGATTCTACTGGCCTACGGCCATGTGAGACGCCAAGCACATCGTCGAAAAATGCAACGCTTGCCAGCGATTCGCGGACAAACCACACGCACCTAGCGTGGAGCTCCGGCCAATTCCATTGGCCTGGCCCTTCGTGCAATGTGGACTCGACATGGTCAGCAAGCTCCCAAAGTCCCCGCGAGGAGGCTACGTCTACCTCTTGGTCGCAGTCGACAAATTCACCAAGTGGATAGAGGCCATGCCGGTGACTAGCCAGTCAGGAGCCAGCATAGTCAAGTTCTTCGAGTCCATCGTCTATCGCTTCGGAGTGCCACACAGCATCATCATGGACAACGGGACGAACTTCACCTCCAAGGAGTTCCAAGAATTCTGCGAGCACCTAGGAATCAATGTGAGCTATGCCTCCGTAGCTCATCCACAGACCAATGGTCGGGTCGAAAAGGCCAACGGGCTCGTCTGCGGCAGAATAAAGAAGCGACTCCTCAGGCCACTCGAAGAAGCTGCAGGATGCTGGCCAGACGAGCTGCAATCCGTACTCTGGAGCCTACACACAACCCCAAACAGTGCCACGGGATACACCCGTTCTTCATGGTGCATGGAGCCGAAGCGGTGCTACCCGCAGAGGTATGGTACAAGGCACCGCGAGTGGTCGCTTATAGCGAGTAGGAGTCAACAATTGCACTCAAAGACTCTGTCGACCTACTTGATGAGGCACGGGAAATCGCCGTGAAAAGATCAACGATCTACCAGCAGAACCTGCGCAACTACCACAGCAGAAGGCTACGCCCCAAGTCCTTCATCGAAGGAGACCTGGTCCTGCGACTGAAACAACAAGGGCATCTCAAGCTCGAGTCCCCCTAGGAGGGACCATACGTGATTACAGAAGTAATCCCAGGTGGCGCCTATCGCCTTAAAGATTTCGAGATAGGAGTCACATACTCCAACCCCTGGAACGTCGCGTAGCTGCAGAGCTTATACCCTTAGTCATCTTTTATTTCTTACATTGCAAATAAGGCTATCCAGCCAAGGCTACTTAGCCACACATTGTACCTCGTACTATCCTACGAATAAATAAAGCTAAGTGCCCCAAACTCTGCGTTCTTTTTATTTATTTATTGCAATTTATCCACTCGGGGGCTGCGCCACCCTATACACATCTGTTCTATGAACCAATGCGATATCCTGAGTAGATGACGCACTAATTGAACCCTTGACAAACACCAAATCAGCTGCAACGCACCTAACAGATTGGCAAGGTGCTGAGATAAACGCAAGTCAGGCTAACGAAAAGGAATCGCATAGTGCAGCGCACTCACAAAACATACGAGCTAGCAAGATCCTTACATATCAATATTAATCAAGTATATACAACATACATATGAACTTTACAACACTGGTATATTTATGTGCAGGATACAAACTAAACTCCTACTGCAACAGAAGAACATTTGTTTGCTCCTTGAAGAAGTCGACAATATCCTCCGCTGGGCAATCCACCGCCTGGTAATGAGGAACCATGTTCCAGGTCGAACTTGCTGACAGCGCTGGCGGTCCAGCAGCAACCGCTGCAACATCCACATCAGGCCTGAGCAGTCGCACCAGCGACAGAGTAGCCTTGGCACCAGCCACTAACTATTGTCGCACATACTCGTAGCCTCCACTCAAGTCTTGAAATTTTGCAAGAAGGGCCAGCAGGCTCGATGGAACGACGTCCAGCAGGAACATCGTCTAATAGATATTATTTAAGCACAATTGTGATTGCTTCAGGAAATGAAGCACTCGCGAAGCACGATCCTGCAGGGTCGCCAGTGCGATTGCACGATCATGATCCACCCAGAAGTACCCACTCGCCTGAAGCTGCTCTTGGGTCAGATCATTCATGCGAATGGAAATCCTATCTTTCTCATCTTGCGGATGGCGTGCACTGACAATTATACCGAGCAAAGGCAAAAGTATGAAGACAACGAACTACCGCGAGTGACTACAAGAAAAGATAAGGAGGCAGAAAGCTAACACTTGAATTGGTCGCCCAGCTGCGTCACCTCCCCTAGCAGATATTGCTCTCGGGTAGCGGCCTTCTCTGCCCTCGACTTCCATACATCCGCGTTACCACGGAGCACGAGTAGTTTGCGCTCCAACTGCTTAACGCAGTCACGGAGTCGCGAGAGCAGAGATAGCTCATCCACCCTTGAGAGCGACTGCGCTAAGGTATCACCAGTGGATGGCATATTCCAAGCTTCACTCGAAGGACCACTCGATGTGCCCTATCACAAGCCAAGAAAGAGATAATAAGAAGACAAAGCAATACATGGGCAAAAACTCAAAGTGCATTCAAGCATAACAAAAGTATCAACAGATACACCCGCCAACGGCATGTTCTAGACAAAACGGGGCAAGCTATTAACTACTATAGATATGACTACTGAGGAGCAACTGGCTTCTTCGGCTTAGACTTCGGTTTTGGGGGCCTCATCGCGTTTGTGGCAGTATCAGACGGCACAGACTTTCCGCCGGCCCCTGACGCCACAACCTTCGCCGCCTTCTTGGCTCGTTGTAGCTCCTAAGAGTACTTCGCGACTGTGTTGATGAGCTACAGCCCATACTTGCCACAGGCAGTTGCAAAAGGAGCAAAGACTACCTGTTGGCCATCCGCGCTGGCAGGCATTGCTTTGGAGACCGTAGCAGGATCAACCTCGACTCCATGGGCTTGAACCATCGCGAGTGACATAGAAGGGCCAGCCGCATGGAGTGAGTTCTTGAAGCCTGCAGGAATACCTCCAGCAAGGGACTCCGCCAGATCAGCTACGTTCTCGATCAGCTCCGCTTTGGGCATTAGCTCCTCGCGGAGGCGACTGAGGACACCCTTAGCTTTACTCAACATTCCCTGAATAGAGGAACTATGGTCTTCGACTGCCGCGATGGCGTCTGCCAAGGCATCATCACGATCAAGCGCCTGGGTGTCGAAACTCAGACCACCGCCATCTGCACAAAGCAAAGTGTTAGCAAAAATCAGCACGATAACGAGGTCAAAACAAAAGAAACAACGGAAATTCAGGCGAAGATATACCTGAAAGTGACTTGGCAATCGAGAAGAGTTGCTCCTCGAACAACTTTTCCCTCCCAGCAATGGAGGTGCGCAAATCCTCTTTGTGTTTCCGCGACTCATTCAGCATCGTGACTGCTTCGTCGCGACTCTTCACCGCCGCGGCAAGCGTCTTTTCCAGAGAAGCGGCATCGTGAAGAAGTTCGTTATGCTCAGCTGCACAAAAATACAAGATGGATCATTAGTCGAATGAACCAACCCCACCAGAATGAAGAAGAAGAAGCAAAAGACACTCACTTTCAACCATGTGATGGCGATTGTCCAGCATTGCATGTTAGCGACCCATTGCAAGCACCTGCTCCGCCAGGCGAGCAGCTTCCTTCATAATAAGCTGCAACAGGAGAAACAACAAAGGATCAGCAGATCACATGGATGATTAATTCGACTGGAAAGGAAAAGAAGCATCATGTGCGTGATCCTCCAGTGACTCTGAAGTCGACTTCCCCGCGGACGTCCGGACAACCATCTGGTGCTCCACATTCTGTGGAGAACTTGACGAATTGTGCCCGGAGTGGGCCACCAATGGAGGAGACGGAGTCCGTTCAGCCACTTTCTTGGCTTTGGAGTCCGCGACTCCAGATTCTTTCAAAATTTGGACGTCGCTAGAAGATGACGACGCTGGTTGACTAAGAGAGCAAAATCAACATCAGGAAAATGCAACTCCAAAAAAACAGAATCAAGAGAATAATTGTATACTCACTAATCAAACTTGTCAAAATTGAAGGTTTGGCCTCCTGACTCCGACGATGACTCCTTCGGCAGCTGCATCTTCTTGCAGGAAGATGGCGCCACAACACTCACAGGTACGGCAGGTATCGGCGACTCTGCACCAATAGTCGGGCCTTCCGGAGTCGAAGGAGATGACGCATCCGAATCTTCGTTGTGCAAACGCTTGCGAGTATCCGGACTGCTGGACTCGGGGGCTTCCTCCTCCTCTTCACAAGGGACGGTTGACTCTGACTCGTCCTCTTCTAAAGCTTCACGAGGAATAACCCCCTCAGGAAGAGGGGGCATACAGGGGGACACCTTCCAATCCTGCATATAGGAAACAAGTCAGCACAAGTCAAGAAAAAAGAAGCATTCGACAAGCAAAGCTACTTCATAGCACAACCGTACCTCAAGAGGAGGATTAGCAGCCTCGAATGGAGGTACGACTGGTTCACTAGGGAGCACATCCTTGGCGGTGTATTTGGTGACCAGTCGCACCTTTTTATCTACTTCACTCGTGGAAATGCCATTGGCAGATACACGAGTGACATCGTCCGCGCTAGCCCGCTGGAACATAGGGTGGACTCTGGCCTGCAGGGGCTGGACGCAACGGCGCAACCACGTGCGAATAAGGGCGCAGCCTCCCTCTTCTTTACCCATGCTTCTCTCAAGGTCGTAGACGCGCTCGTATAGCACATATGTCTCCTCAGACTCGCCGAGCATCACCACGTTCTTCCAGGATCGCCTCCTCTTGCACGGCGCCGCGGGATCAAAAGGCGTGAGTCCGAAGTGGTCTCCATCAGCCTTTTGGTCGCGGATGTAGAACCACTTGTCCCTCCACCCTTGGACGGACGCCATGAGTTTGATGTCAAAATACGTGACGGAGGAGTCGACATGGATACCGTAGCCTCCTACATCGTAGACTACAGAGCGAGACGCCGACTGACGCTTCAGCTTGAAGAGACCAAAGTGTGGCTCGATTCCGAGCCAGCACTCGCAAAGTGTAATGTAGCAAGCAACATGGACGATGGAGTTTGGGGACAGCTGGTGCAGCTGGAGCCCATAGAAACAAAGGAGTCCCCTGAAGAAAGGATGTAGGGGCAGAGAAAGACCGCGGATGATGAACACTAGGAACATCAACCGAAAACCAGCAGGAGGACAAGGGGTTACCTCACCACCTGGGACTCACAAGTCACCGACCGTGGGAGAAAGAACTCCGTCTTGGCGCAGAAGACGGAGCTCGGAGGATTTGATGCTGGACGCGCGCCACGCACCATTGGTGACGCGAGTGCCTGTGCCCTTCTTCTTCCTGGTGACGGCAGTGGTGGTGCCCACAGCGGCGAAGCCACCCTTCTTCTTGGCAGCAACAGTGGTGACGGCGGACTCAGCGGTGGCACCTCCTTTCTTCTTACCCATCTTGCGGTGGCGATGAGAACGAAGAAAATAGCTCAGGAAAACACGGAGTTGGTCCAGTGCCGCGAACGCAACGAACTCTTGGAGGCAGAGAACAGCAACAATGGGTATGGGGGCAAAGGCAGAGAAAAGAGAAGATGGGAAAAATTACCGCCGCATCACTGCTACTTAACCCCCTAGAAGATGTAATCCAACGGCCAGCAAAAACCCTATCAGACGCGTGGCGCCCATCATGATCGACACGTGGAGGACCCGAAGCGCAAACCGTCCCCCACTACCCCCATTACGCGCGGAAATCGAGGACACACAGTTAAAACAAAGATTATGCACGCCCGGTCAAGTCAGGGTCAGAAAATGGGACCCACCGCTCGTCACGTCCCGTCAACGCCGCTCACGCGGGCCACTGAGATCATCACATCGTCAGCACTGACGTCATCATCATCAACAACTAAAGATTTCGACTACTTTAGTCCTTGATCGAGTCTTCGACTCCACCAAGCACTCGGGGGCTACTCCCATAGGGAGAGTTGGTCGCGTACCCTACGATTTTTCCTTTTTTCTTTTTCTATTCTGCAGGAATATGGACATTCAAAGCATACCCAATCACCCGAATCCACGATTCAACTATGGACATGGGCTACTCCCATACGGAGCGCCGGAAATAAATTTGACTGAAACAAGCAAAAAAAAGACGACAACAGTTGCAAAAGTTCTTTAGTCCCTGCCTGAGTCTTCGACTCAACCAGGCACTCGGGGGCTACTGCCATAGGGAGCGCTGATCATGCACCCTATGATTATTTGTACATCATACTGTGTGTCGATAACATCCACACTCAAAGTTTATGGCGACACCGCCTCATGATTTTCCCTACAAAGAGACTGCATCTCCTGGGTCACCCAAATCATCTCCGCGATGACAAAATTTCGGATGCCGCGCTTACAGCGTGCAGATAAGACCTGAATAAGGCATGGCAACACATTCGATGTGCACTACCAGAAATATATCCGTGCCGACAGGTACGATGAACATGCCTTGACGAATGCGTCGAGTGCTCACACACATATACTGGAATTTGACTCCTGTAAGACCTCCACGGCTGGAGTCGAATTACACCAGCACTTTTCCGAATTCGGGTCCAGGACTCGAGTTCGAGTAGATTGCGTTGTTTTACCCTAAGGTAGTTAACTAATACCGATACATCGGTTAAATCAGGCACGCACATCAACAATCCCCATGACACAAACAGAACAGTCGAAAAAATACTCACTCATGTACTCGGAAGGCTTCATAAAGTCCCCAGTCGAATCTGCAATTCCACTAGACACTCGGGGGCTATTGACATGGGTATACCCTATAGGTACTCGAGTTTGGTATATACGGCCCGGATACAGCGGAATCCCACGGTGTTTCCAAGGCCCAAAAGGAGAACTCGAGTGACCTACGGACTCTTGATTGCTTGTGAGACAAGAAGTTAAAGATAGAAAGTTTGAAGGGCAAACCCTAACTTGTAACCGACTCGACCTGCTACCCGAGACCCAGCCTATCTTTATAAAGGCTAGGAGGGGGCGACGAGGGGGACACACGCAACCCTAGTTCTCCGCAGCCCTCGCCAGATTGCATCTGCGCACTATTGTAATCTTCGATTCCGTCGTTAATTCCACGAGCAGACAAGCAGGAGTAGGGACCTCTACGAGGCTTGAACCTGGGTAAACCTTGCTTCCATGTGTGCTTATTTGCTAGCCGATTGATGCTTACAGCGCTACCTCCTTCTCCAAAACCCAATTCCATAACAATGGGCACTGATGAGTTAAACCCTCGTCAAGTACTGATCATACCCAAATATATAGGAACATATTTTGAGTGGGAGCTTATAGAGTGATTCTTAAGTGTGTTAAGAATAAAAGCACAAATACCGATAAATGATGATTTATAAGGTGTAGAAGTTAATAATAAGTGTATTATGATATTATGTAGTATTCCTTAAGGGATTTTGGAAAGGGTTTCAGACTAGAAGTTAATTAAGGAACTGGTCCTTAATAACTCAAGTTAGGAATAGCATTAAGTTCAACATCAATGGCTGAAAGAAAGAAAAGGATGATCATCATCCACTATGTTAAGACATAGGTTCTATCTTAGAAAACCATGATGATAACTTAACATAATATATGATCCAATAAGGAACGTTTAAAAGTGATTAAGTTTGAATCACAGAACGTTGAGCTAAGTTTGTCCATAGTGTCTAATAGAGAACTGTAGACATATTTTCCAAATCCATACAGGATGACATTCTTAAAGCATAAATGGTTATGTTATAAGGAAATATGTTGGAAACTCCCGTAATACTGATTAGAGTCAAGTAGGAAGCGAGGTGAACAAAACATCGAAAGTTGCACAGAGTGCACTAGTGTTTCGATGATTACATTTATAATAATAGATAAGGGTACCATCTAAAGTGTTGTATAATGTTATGGCAGGGCTAGTTTGCTTTTAACGTAGAATGATGTGTCCCAGGGCACAGTGCCCATGAGAATACCTCGAGGTTGATCTAAAGTCACTGTAGGCTCCTAGAATCAGGCCTCGTTCTGCTGCCATAACGATGATGCATACACACAGATGTTTTCATGTGATGATAAAGTATTAATGTCAATCAAGGTGACATTAGTAAGTTGCAAAGGATTTGGGACTGTAAAGTACAGACCCAAGACTCAACCTCTTCCATGAGAAAGTGTGTTCAGGGTACCGGATATATGGTGCCAATGATTAAGAACAAATGCAGCTAGTGTATTTATACTCTAGTGCAAGTGGGAGACTGTTGGAAATATGCCCTAGAGACAAATAGTAATAAGGACTATTATCATATTTCATATAGTTTATGATTAAGTTTTGTATCATGCTATAACTATATTGAGTGGAAACATCAATACACGTGTGATATATAAACAACCAGGGGTTCCTAGTGAAACTCTAGTCACCGGTTCATTGGTCAACAGATGATCAAGTTTCCCGATCATGTGGCATTTATGCCAGTTGGAAATGGAGTCAAATCATTCTGAGAATGAGATGATGAACCAATACCCAACCTAAACATCATGACCCGATCATGTCACGAAGTTCAAGTTACGATGATTAGAAATGGATCTTTGTAGACTATTCCTTATACCGTGAGGCTATATCAATCACTGTCTCCCGAGAGTGCTTAGATAGCATCAAGCGCCACTTGGTAATATAGTGGTTATAAAGGTGTGTTCAGGTACTCGGAGGAAACGGTAGAGGCAATATATGTCAAGAGCAGGATTTGTCCGTCCATGTGATGGGAAGATACTCAAGGGCCCACTCGGAGAAGTAATATCCAATAGTTGCGCAACGTGTGATTTGATCACAGGGATATCACTTGTCAGAACGAGTCAAGTAGCATTGTTTGGAAAACAATATTAAACACGACATGGTGATGTTATTGATCAGATCTCGAGCAATGCAAGTATCGAGAGACAAAGGGAATAAGACATGACTGTCCCGGTTCCAACGACGAAAGATCTTCGTGGAACGCACAGGGGTCACATGGGCATCCAGGTCCCTCTGTCGATCATTAGTGCGGGAATGTCCCGACCATGTCTGGAGTGTTCCTGAACCGTGGGGTATCACGCTTAAGGGCTTGATGATGCTTATAGAGTGTTTATAGGATCGGAAGAATCGCCGAAGAATAGTAGAGAGAAAACCGGAAGGGTTTCGGTAAGTCCGAAGGATGTCCGGAGTGGAGGTGGAAGGTGTTCCATAGCCACGGAGGTTGAATAATATGTGAATAAATGTTAAATATTGATTTAATCATTTATTCATAATTATTTAATAAAAGAGAAAATCAATTAAAAGGTCAAAAGGCTTAATGGGCCAATTCCGGAGGGAAGAGGGCCCATTAGGGAAAAGGTAAGAGGGAGAAGGGCCAAGAGGGGAGGCCGGTGCCCTAGTGGGCCAGCCCCCTACACGGGGCCCATGGGGTGGCCGGCAGTGCCACCCCCTCCCCCTCTCCTCAGCTCTTCCTTTCAGTGATAATGAGAATAACTTCTTCTCCACTTGATATGTAGTAATGCCTGCACACTTGAACAACCCGCATAATTCGTGTATAAAGAGTAAATGATCACCGGGATGGACAGTTCCATCCCCAACATAGTAGTTATCCATAACACGATCAATAATTCTTGTAGGTATTTTGAAAGCATCATTCTCAGCAGGTGGTGGCTTATCTACTACCTTGGCAGTGGTAGTAGCATTACCAAATAAGAAACTCAGTGAATTATCCATAACAAAAACAAAGCAAATAACAGAAGTAAACAATACTCACAGTAGAAGTTTCCTTTACCAGTTGCACTCTCCAATAGCGCTTCACTCCCTGGCAAAGGACAAGCCGGGTGTATTACTTAAGACGACCAAACGTTCTCGAGGACACATGGGAAGACTGTCAAGTGCTTTCTCTTCATATAGTTGATTAATCTTCTTTAGCTTGCTAAGTGTTGTGTGGGTGAACCTGTGCTAATGTACCGATCTTCCTAAGACTAATACATACTTGTGATTATACCCCTTGCAAACATCCGTAAGTACAAGAAAGTAATTAAGGTAGAAACCTAACCACAACTTTAAACTCTAAGACCCTTACGCCTTGTGCAATGGTTTCCTAACGGGGGTTCAGGTTTCTGTCACTCCGGCAACCCCTACGATTAGTAGACAAATACACAATGCATTCCCCTAGGCCCATATAGGTGAAGTGTCATGTAGTAGACGTTCACATGACACCACTAGAAGAAGTACACCACAACTTAAATATCAAACTATTGAATCTTTCTCAACACAACTCCACTACTAACAACATGACTTCTCCCATGTCCTCAAGAACAAAACGCACTACTCACAAGACATCATATGGATCATGATCAAAGATGGAATAATGATGTATAGCAATCTGAACATAAACAATAATTCAACGGTTCACTCAATAGCATCAACTAGAAAGAGTAAACAACACCGGAAAGTTTCCCCTATGAACTAATGCAAGATTCAACCCAATTGTTACAGCAATATGGAGATGGTGATGAGGGTGGAGATGGTGATGATGGTGTTGATGATGATGATGATGATCCCGATGAAGTCCAGCTTGATGGTGGTGTTGATGGTGATGATCTTCCCTCTCCGGGAAGGAATTCCCTTGGCAGAAATCTGTCTGCCGGAGAGATCTTTCTCTCTCGGTGTTTTCCGCCCCGCAGAGGCGTCGGAATCTTTTGTGGTCGCCCCCCGAGTCTTAGGGCTTCGGGAGGATGATATACGCTATAGGGGAGAGCCTGGAATGGGTCAGGGCAGCCACACCACCTGCTGGCGCGGCCTAGGGCCGCCCGCTCCAGGGGGTGGTGTGGCCCCCCTATGGCCCATCTCCAGCCCCTCTTATGGCTTCCTTCGTCTTCTGGAAAAATAGGATTTTCTGTATATTTTCCCGGATTTTCTGATCTTCGCAAATTTTGCCTCCAAACAGCACCTTTTCCATTAGAATCCTGACTGCAGCGGTCCATGCTCCAAAAGTCATCAACCATGCAAAAAAAGATGAAATAACATAAGTATCACCTCTCAATACGAAATATATCAATGAATAATAGTGAATTATGACATAGAATAGTGATGCAAAATGGACGTATCAAGGCACTCAAGTCGTTGAGCCACAAGAGCGCAAGGACTTCCTCACGACCTTGAGGTCGGCTTCGGCTCGTCTACATCAACCACACTCTCCTGAGTGTTGAAAACGCGTTTCGGTCTTCAAGGGTAAGTTCGTGAAAAGCCCCTCCCATTACTGTATTACTAATAGATAGGTCCTGGCAGCATCAAGGGTTCAAGGGCGTAGGGTAAAAATTATTGTTTTCATGCGCAGAACCCCTTCACTTTTCACAAACCACAGCTAGTCATTGCATGTCTGTTCTTTTCACAAACCACATCTAGAGTCGTTGCATGTGTGTTCTTCTCACAAACCACATATGGATCCACCAGAGTTCATTGCATGTGTGTTCTTTTCACAAACCACATATAGAGTCATTGGATGTCTGTTCTTTTCACAAACCACATATTGATCCACCAGTGTCACTTCATGTGTGTTCTTTTCAAAAACCACATCTAGAGTCATTGCATGTGTGTTCTTTTCACAAACCACATATGGATCAGCCAATGTGATTGCATGTGTGCTCTTTTCATTAACCATAGCTAGAGTCATTGCATGTCTGTTCTTTTCACAAACCACATATGGATCCACCAGTGTCATTGCATGTGTGTTCTTTTCACAAACCACATCTAGAGTCATTGGATGTATGTTCTTTTCACAAACCACATATTGATCAACCAGTGTCATTGCATGTGTGTTCTTTTCACAAACCACATCTAGAGTCATTGCATGTGTGTTATTTTCACAAACCACATATGGATCCACTAGTGTGATTGCATGTGTGTTCTTTTCATTACCCACAGCTAGAGTCATTACATGTCTGTTCTTTTCACAAACCACATATGGATCCACTAGTGTCATTGCATGTGTGTTCTTTTCACAAACCACATCTGGAGTCATTACATCTGTGTTCTTTTCATTAACCACATCTACAGTCATTGCACGTGTGTCCTTTTCACAAACCACATATGGATCCACCAGTGTCATTGCATGCCTGTTCTTTTCACAAACCACATCTAGAGTCATTGCATGCGTGTTATTCTCACAAACCAAATATTGGTCCACCAGAGTTCATTGCATGTCTGTTCTTCTCACAAGCCACATATGGATCCACCAGTGTCATTGCACGTGTGTTCTTTTCACAAACCACAGCTAGAGTCATTGCATGTGTGTTCTTTTCATTAACCACATCTAGATTCATTGCATGTGTGTTCTTTTCACAAACCACATATAGATCCACCAGTGTCATTGGATGTCTGTTCTTTTCACAAACCACATCTAGAGTCATTGCATGTGTGTTATTCTCACAAACCACATATGGATCCACTAGAGTTCATTGCATGTATATTCTTTTCACAAACCACAACTAGAGTCATTGCATGTCTTTTCTTCTCACAAACCACGCATGGATCAACCAGAGTCATTGCATGTGTGTTCTATTCACAAACCGCCGCTAGAGTCATTGCATGTCTATTCTTTTGACAAACCACATCTAGAGTCGTTGCATGTGTGTTCTTCTCACAAACCACATATGGATCCACCAGAGTTCATTGCATGTGTGTTCTTTTCACAAACCACATCTAGAGTCAATTGGATGTCCGTTCTTCCCACAAAACACACATGGATCCACCAGTGTCATTGCATATGTGTTCTTTTCACAAAACACATCTAGAGTCATTGCATGTGTGTTCTTTTCAGAAACCACATATGGATCCACCAGTGTAATTGCATGTGTGTTATTTTCATTAACCATAGCTAGAGTCATTGCATGTTTGTTCTTTTCACAAACCACATATGGATCCATGAGTGTCATTGCATGTGTGTTCTTTTCACAAACCACAGATAGAGTCATTGCATGCCTGTTCTTTTTCATTAACCACATCTAGAGTCATTGCATGGTTGTTCTTTTCACAAACAACATATGGATCCACCAATGTCATTGCATGCATGTTCTTTTCACAAACTACATCTAGAGTCATTGCATGTTTGTTCTTCTCCCAAAACAAATATGGATCCACCAGAGTTCATTGCATGTCTGTTCTTCTCGCAAACCACATATGGATCCACCAGTGTCATTGCATGTGTGTTCTTTTCACAAACCACAGTTAGAGTCATTTCATTTGTGTTCTTTTCATTAACCACATCCAGAGTCATTGCATGTGTGTTCTTTTCACAAACAACATATGGATCCACCAGTGTCATTGGATGTATGTTCTTTTGACAAACCACATCTAGAGTCATTGCATGTGTGTTCTTCTCACAAACCACATATGGATCCACCAGTGTCATTGGATGTCTGTTCTTTTCACAAACCATAGATAGAGTCATTGCATGTCTGTTCTTCTGACAAACCACACATGGATCCACCAGTGTCATTGCATGTGTGTTCTTTTCACAAGCCACATCTAGAGTCATTGGATGTCTATTCTTTTCACAAACCACATATGTATCCACTAGTGTGATTGCATGTGTGTGTTTTCATTAACCATAGCTAGAGTCATTGCATGTATGTTCTTTTCACAAACCACATATGGATCCACCAGTGTCATTGCATGTGTGTTCTTTTCACAAACCACAGATAGAGTCATTGCATGTATGTTCTTTTCATTAACCACATCTGGGGTCATTGATGTGTGTTCTTTTCGCAAACAACATATGGATCCACCAGTCTCATTGGATGCCTATTCTTTTCACAAACCACATCTAGAGTCATTGCATGTGTGTTCTTCTCATAAACCACATATGGATCTACCAGAGTTCAGTGCATGTATGTTCTTTTCACAAACCACAGCTAGAGTCATTGCATGTCTGTTCTTCTCACAAACCACACATGGATCCACTAGTGTCATTGCATATGTGTTCTTTTCACAAACCATAGCTAGAGTCATTGGATGTCTTTTCTTTTCACAAACCACATATGGATCCACCAGTGTCATTGGATGTCTGTTCTTTTCACAAACCACATATGGATCCACCAGTGTCATTGCATGTGTGTTCTTTCCATGAACCACAACTAGAGTCAGTGAATGTCTGTTCTTTCACAAACCACACATGGATCCACCAGTGTCATTGGATTGCATGTTCTTTTCACAATCCATAGTTAGAGTCACTGCATGTGTGTTCTTTTCACAAACCACATATGGATCCACTAGTGTAATTGCATGTGTGTTCTTCTCATAAACCATATATGGATCCTAACCTTAGGAGATCCCTGACCTTAACCGCCAAATGGTGGCCGTTTGATATTCTCCTTCTAGAAGGCACGCCCTAACATAGTTGTTATGCATGACGACTGTTACATACCGTTCGATCGGGGCGCTTGGATGATTGGGATGGTCTTCGTGAGAGCAATCTGCGAGTACGCTGTTCTGCGGCATGATTGTCCATGCTTGTTGCCCGCTTGCTCTGGACAAACTGGCAACACCGGGTGCTCCCCTTTTGCGAGTGTCACGACTCACGAGTTCAGTGGGCCATATGCTAGTGTCACGTCCCCATTACTTCTCTTCCTCCCTGTACTTCTCTTCCTTCCCCTCAAAGCCACTTTCCCCACTTCTCTCCCATCCTGCCATAGCTGCAAGCCGACGGCGCCTCCAGCTATCTCTCGGGTAGCCACACACCCCTCCCCTCTCGCCATGGGTTCAAGGGGAGACGGTGAGGAAACGCGTCGTGATGACAGGGACAGTGATTTTGATGTGAGTCATCTCATCTCTATCTCTATCATCTGTGGCCAGTTATCTATATTGAGCTAGATCTACTCTGTTTACTCATGCGCGTATGATGTGTTAGGCCAACCAGACGATGTATGACACCGACTATCACGGTTTAGCGGATGAAGACAGTCCTCTGCTATGTAAACATGGATATGTGCCCGCTAAATTTGTAGCGTTCGAAGGACGAAACGCATGCAGGAGGTTTTTACGGTGTCAAGGACATCGTGTAATGATGCAAGGCGGAAGTTGCGGTGTTGTCAAATGGGTAGATCCAGAGTGGCCCAAATCGATGGAGAAAACGCTGGACAAACTATGGGATATGACTGCTGAGTTGAAAGAATCCGTAGTCAGCTCATTTCTTGACAGTGTTGAGATGAAGCTATGGGAACCAGATGACACGACCAAGCTTAACCGAGATCTCGGGAGGGTGCAAGACAAGGTTAGCAAAGTCGAGATGGAGATGGACGCGACGTTGGCCCTGAAGGCTAAAGCAGAGCAAGAACTGACTCAAGCAAGGAATGACCTTCACCAAGCCAAAGTCCTGCAGTTCACAACTACGAGTATTGACAAGTGCATGAGGAAAAATGCAGAGAAACAATTGAAGTTGTGAAAGGAAGATGCTAAAAGGAAGGGCAGACGATTCGATCCTTGCTCTCGCATGAAGATGCGCATCGGGCTAAGATTAGGAAGATCAAGGAGATGTGTGATAACTAGTTATATTTATCTTGAGCTTTGTGCCATTTTAAGTTGGAATAGTAGTACTTGTTGACCTAGCGGTCTGAACTAGTGGTCCCAGAGTCCTGGGAGGAAAACATTTGGTCACCCGTTAATTTGTATTAACCCTGCACTACTTCCTTTTGTTTGATCATGGTAGTATTCTGACATTGGTGGTTTATTTAAACGTAATCTACGTGGATTGTGCCGCATACAAGTGGCACAACCACAATTTATAAAGTGGAAGCACGTACACCCGGTTACTGGAGATCCGGGAGCTTCACCAGATGAAGGGGATGTAGGAGCAGGGAGGCGGTGAGATAGACGGGCTCAAGATTAGGCCAGAAAGTGGTACCGATTTCCTCCTCATCTAGGCATTATCGGTTGCCATTGCTGTTTATGTTGCCATGTCGTTGTGTGCAGCAGCTGAAATAAGTTGCTGCTTCATGGAGTGTAGCAGCTTAAATAATTTATTTCTATGCCACTTACATTCCGTCGAATTTGGAGACATCCTACCCCTTAGAAATCGTGGAACCGGTGGTGCGTGTTTTCAGATAGTAGTGGCACAATCACAATTTCGGATTCAACTACTGACTCAGGCGTTTCCAAACCCTAAGTCACAGTACACTTTACTCAGAGAATATGGGTAGATTGTTTCGCCCAGCAAAGTTCCACACACAGAGCTCCAGAATTTAACCGAATTACATATATAGGTTCAAGTTCAACACATTACTATGCATCTTCATTGCCAGTAGCCTTCTTCCACAGCCTGTGTGCCAAGCCTTCATGTTCACTGGCTTCTTCATTTCCTTCCTACTTCCTCTTCCTCGATGCCAATTTTCTTAGCTTCACGTACTCTACATCGCTGGGACAATCAGCACCAGAATCATGTCCAGCATCATCTTTCCACTCGTTTTTAATTTCTACAGGTAGCAAAATGGCTGACCCGGCAGTCATGTTTCTAACCTTGCGGCGCTTCCTATCAAAGAAACAAGAATGTTGCATAACTGCCCAATATCTATAGAGTAAATAAAACAAAAATTACAATTCAGCACAAACATGCGAACCCCGAGAGACTTTTGCTTACAAGGAGCTAATTGGGTTCGAGCAACCACCCTGTCCAAGAATAGAAGGGCGACTCCCAGTTGCAGCAGCTTCCACATCCAGTACATCACAATTTAGCTCAAACATGCAAGCTGAAGCATACCTTTTTATCAACCCAATTAGCTGACTATCACACGTTAGAGGAACCATGATGCCATGTTCATCCATGAAGCTGAACTTTGCAGTCTGCTTCGGCCATAATTCATCATGATTACGCAGAGTAGCAACCATACCAGATATAGTGCAGATCTGCGTAGGCGCTTCTTCCATCATGATACAATGGTGTCCATACCACTCGCCCTTCACCCTTGCTGATTTAGAGTTGTACCTGAAGAGGACTACCGTAACTAGGTAAGGGTGGTCTGCGGAGACCCCACTTGACAGAAAACCGTGGACAAAATATGTTTGTCAGTGTTGGGCTAACAAACAATTTTAGGTTCAGTAGCCAGCTAACAGTTATAATTATTGTGAATAGCAAAGAGAAGGGTAGCTCACCCGCATGTAGCCAGAACTTCTTCTTCCTTGGTAGTAGGATCTGCCATCCTCCAAGCTGCTCGGCTCGTCGGCGGCGGAGGCGGGCTAGAGCCTCGCAACGGCGGCTACGGCATGCGCCATTGGAGCTCGGGATCTGTGACTGGGCGCAGCAACTTGGCACTAGAAGTCAAATGTCTGAAGGGATCGTCCTGCCTGGAGGGTGGATTCCAACGCTGTCGGTGCTAGGGGAAAGGAGGGAATGGATTTGTGAAATTGGTCAACGCATCCAATCCACTTAGTTCCTCGATTTGCCTAAGAGGTTTCCACGTTGGCGCTCGCGTCACGGACAGATGACCGACATGTGGGTCCCGACCGTCTACTTCATGGGGCAGTTTAGAGGAATGTTTGAATTTGGCAGGGGTGAGATGAGGTTGCCTCGAAATGGCCCCTCTCAGTAGTTGGCATCCCAACTTTACAAAACGTGGCAATTACAGGGAACTTGGGTACGACCATGCGCTTGCCCAGGAACTTTTAGGCCGCAAGCAAACAATCCCTTCCTTCCCGCCTACATGGAAAAGTACAGCAAGTGGCAGAAGGGTGGTAAACGAGGGCCACCACCGGTTCCCAACCTCGACAGCGCCCAATCGGACAACGTGGCGCGGCCGGAGGCGATGGTGACTCCTCCAGCAGGGCCGGTGGTGGTGGAGACTCCTCCAGCTCCAGAGCTTAACTTGCCCGTTGCGGCGAAGGCGTCGTCCCTCACCACCGTGCCATCAGGCAGCCACTCCGCCACTTGCGTGCTCAAGCCTGCCAGCGGTGGTGCCTTGACATTGGCCGAGTTTGATGCCCTCAAGGTAACTAACTAATTAAAGCGAGACCTGGGAGGCTTAACCACACAGATGACTTGATCTTCATTTTACTGACGCCCGGCCTACATGTCTTCCGCAGGGAGACACTCCTTGCACTCTAATGCACTGGGTGGGTGGCCAGTTGAAGGATGTTGCCAAGGGTACTATCATTCAACCGGAGAACCGCAAAATGCACAATGTCACAATGTCACAATGCCACCCGACATGATCAGGGTTAGATACAGTATGGTGCTTCCGGGCTACGAGCAAGTGGAACCTCCCTCTCAACCTCAAGGATGGGATGATGAGGATACGGCGGCGGTCCTCAATACCGTCTTCGGCTACTTGTACCTATGGACGAAGAGTCAGATCTATTTGGGGACAGAGGACCAGCTCAACATCACCCCAGAGGTAGCACAGCCAGCACATGATGAAGACTTTGAGATGGAAGACTTGGACAACATGGCACAGGATCCCTATGATGATGGAGAAATTAACCCGAACTTCGGTGACCAGTTCGTTAACACAAGGTTTTCTGATTGGTATGAGCCAGCACCATCAGGCACACATCAAGTTGCTGATACCCAACCAGCACCGGCGAAACCCCCTTGACAGGTGCGTCTCTTCCCAACTAGTCAGGAGACGCCGCCACCCGCCCCCTTCACCGAGCCTCCGAGGCCAGAAGTTCCTTTGATCAGCCCCAACACCCTTCATAAGGTGATCGGTGAGGCGAACGCGGTGGCCGACGCCCCAAAGGGACCGAAGAAGGGTCACAAAAGGAAGCCTAAGGGTGATCGCTCTCTGGGCTCGGGATGGCCCTACGGGGCAAGCCAGAAATCAGCAGCACGTGGCAGGTGCACCGATGATGAGTAACTCGTTGCTCGAGGTCGCAGGCTCTCAAATGTGCAGTCTTCATTATAGCTGTCTCACAATTGGGGAGCGCTGCATTCGCGAGAACGATCAGTCGTACCTCGTTTTCAAGGCTAAGGTGCCTTCTGTGTCGTGCTTCGTCAGTTTACCCCCCCCCCCCCCCCCCGGGGATATAGCTGCACAATACCCTGGTCCGGCTATTCTCCCTCAATATGGCCATGCAGATCACCAGACACAAGAACCCGGGCATCCAGATAGTGGATCCCTACTTCATGCATGACATCGTCCTGAAAGATGCCGAGGACATAGCCCTAGCGACCGACTACCTCTCAACCTTCCTGCAAACATACTCGGACAAGGATGTGATTATCCTTCCCTACCATCCCATCACGGAGGATGATCAGACAGGCTGCATGCTCATATGCTTGAATTTGAAACACTCAACAGCCGTGTACCTCGACTCAAACAGTGCGATCCCAAAAAACTACACCAATATCAAGAAAATTCTTGATGGTGCTCTCACCGGCTACGTCGCAACGGGAGGCGTCAAACCGGCAACACCACATGTGAAGTTCGGCGTGCACGTGTTCCGCCACAACACCAAGTTCGCATACGTCAAAGCAGCCATCTGGCAGCAGGAAGGATGCCTTCTACGCCATTTACCCCATGAAGGCATTCTTCAATGACATGGAGAGAAAAATGCTGCCATCTGACCTTGCAAAGTGGGCTGAAAGGCTTGCAATAATACATGATCGCAACCTCAGATAGCACTTCTTCGACATCCAGGAGGATATTGCGACAATCATGCACCAGGGAGTCATGAAATCCGGGGGCACCTTCTACGGCGGCCATACACCGCCCAACAAGGAGATAGAGGCACACTTAGCGCAGCAGGGTGACCGCAGGACGTTCATGCAGATGGCGAAAACTCGGTCGGGCTTCATCAATGTCCCCCCTAAAGCCGACTCAATAGCCGAAGAAGTCTTGATGATTGCATTGCCTCGGTAGCTAGCTGTTAGTTCTGAACTCGTGTTGTAACCTCTTATCACTATGTTAAACTTGCCTAGCAAAACCTCTAGAGTATGTTTTGTCAACCGCTGAACTTGATTATGAGCGACACTAGCTAGACTTCCGGTGCCCGCCCGGCTGGAAGCTCAGCGTCGGTGGCATCCTGGTGCCACCGGTGCCTGAGGACGACAAGATGGTCGAGGTGATCCAGGCCGCCATCATGGCGATGCCAGATCTGGAGCTCACCAAAGACCCCGGTAACTTAGTTTACTAGGAGCAGTTCTTTGCCGAGAGAAGGAACCGGGAGCTCGCCGCCCACGAAGGCCCGCCCGGCACGCCGTCGAAGCGCAACAACGTGGCGGGGCGCCATCGCTGGTGGAGTGCGTCGGGAAGGACGCTCAACGCCGTCCTGGAGCACATCCACGCTAGCAACCACCCGAGGCTAGGCTTCTCCCGCTCTCCGGTCCCCGCGGCGAGAGCGAGGCGCGCCCCTCCGGCGAACTAGCTTCCTAGGAGGATGGACAGCCACAGTTCGTCTGGCTCGACCACCACCGCCTCGGCCTCACGCTCATCCGCATCGGCCTCGCGCTCGTTAGGGGAGGCACTACGCACTGTGAAGCGGGAGGCCTCACCGCCGATGCGCTAGCCGCCGAGGACGAGGTCGCCGATGTGCTCGCCGCCCAGGAGGAGGCCGAGCGCGCGGCCGCCTTAGGTCTCGCCGCCAGCATGCCTACCAGGGCGCGCCGCTCATCATCCTCGACGATGGCAGCCCCTCGTCCTAGCCGTGGCGATGCGACGATGCCGGCCAGGGCAGCTCGCGCCCCCCGCAGCCGCCGAGCGACGACGACGATAGCAAGGCGGATCCCGACTACACGGTGTTCTACCGTAACTTCGGCATGTGAGCGGCTCGTCATCGGCATCTCCTCGCCTAGTAGTTACTTTTATGTTTTTTTCGCTTTTCTTTTAGCCTAATGCAGTCAAAATTCGGGTATATGTCCGAATTTGGCTTGCTATGTACGAACTCGCCTTTGTTTAATTAAAATCGCCTATATTCGTCAATTTTTGCCGAGTTTGATAAAAATTTGGTCGAATTTGAGAACTCGGCATGGGAATACGAGTGGAAAAAAGGTCATGTTTAGCGGCGGATTTCGGTATATGAACGCCCAACGAGTGGACTTCTCTAACGATTGGAGTGCTCTGGTCTGGAATAGAGGAAGTAATCGCCGGAGCTGCCACCTCTTTTTCCCCCTCGGCTGTAATCCATCTAGCCTAGTCTCCGGACGCGTTCTACCTTGATTTAAGCGCATTTTTATAGGACCTTAATTACATTACGCTTAATTACATTCCCTTGCGTTATCTACGGTTTGTTCTTATCTGATGTCCCTCACGGTTCCATCGATCGGTAGGAGGAAGAGGAAGCAATAGGTGCTGACACATACCGGATGATGATGACGACTAAGCCTTCCTTTTTTTCTCCGCGGTTGTATCCAGGTCCAGTGAGGCGATCACTAATTAGGGCTTCGGTATGAATGGCGTATCCGTCTACACGGAAACATTATGGCCATGCACAGATGAATATCCCCCAATTGTGGCCTTCTCTACCGGCTGGGTCTTGCACTTCACCTATAAAGCCAGACGAATCGCCTCGCATATCTTGATACGACAGACGTACGTATAGTCTAGACTAGACGTGATGGGCGGGTCAGATGAGAAAACTAGAGAGCTGGTCGTCATCTCCGGCGGCCGCGCGGATGGACATGGCCAGGAGGAGAGCTTTGGCTCCAGGGTGTCTGTGTGCTCTTCCACGTCGATCCTGATGGGCGACGACGATCAGGACGGAGCGGAGTCCTCCATGATGGTGGCTGATCCTACGACGCAGCAAGCAGAACATCAGCTGGACGACATGTCGCCGCTGCTGGCGAGCCTTTCAGTCAGGTACACGGATCATTGTATCGACTAAAGTACTGTAGTACTGTGGATTGTTTATGTTCCAGGTGACCATACCGGTAGAATCCTTGCACCCTCAAAATCAATTCGCAGATGCCTGCTCGATCTGTTTTTGCAAACAACATATTGGTAATGAGAGATATTATGCATTCATTGCATCATGTATATAGAACTAAGCTCAGTTCTCTATACCTAGTACTTTCTATAAGATCTAGTAGATTTTTCGTCGTTAATCTAGTAGATTATGCTGGCGAGCCTTTCAGTCGTCAGGTACACCGTACACGGATCATTGTCTGAACTAAAGTAGTATTGTACAGTAGATTGTTTATGGTTCAAATCACCATACCGGTAGAATCCTTGCGCCCCCTCAAATTCAGTTCCTAGTGTTATGCCGGCTCGATCTGTTTTCGCAAACGAGATAACGGTAATGAGAGATACACATTCATCACATTATGTATAGAACTAAGCTCAGTTCTCTAGATTTACATGTATCTAGATATTAAAACATGTCTAGGTACATACAGATATAAACAATTCAAGCCACTTGTTTTAGAACGAGGGGGGTACTACTTTTTATAGATCTAGTTAATTTTTCATTGTTAATCTAGTAGATTATGTATTTTTTACATGCCGTTAAGATAATCTCTGAATTAGATACATTCACTTACCACGGGACTGGGCTGTCTGTGTACTATAAGGAGAAGTCCCAGTCATTCGCCGATCTATCCCTTGTAACAAGATTACAAGACCTCCCAAAGAAGACAACCACTACAACACCAGAATGAAGGCGGGGATGGGACAAGCTTCTGCAAGGCCAAGCGCGGGTCGTTCGTCAATCTCTTGCCACCGTGTTGGGCCATGCAGCAAGATTATAGCCAAGAAGGCGATGCCAAGGGGGTCATCTGACCGCCTGCTGTCAAGTCTCAAGAGCAAGGAACAGAAAAATCACCTGCATATGAATATGAAGGCAAGAGAGAGGTCATGAGCTAGCTGCCAGCTAAATGCAATGCAGATGAGATTTACCAGAAATAATTGGGCATTGAGCATCCAGCTCCATGTTTTCCTTTTTCTATTTAGTAGCTTTCTGCGATCGAGGTTATTGGAAAGCAAGTGTTGCTTGCTTTTACGCTAGTTTGATAAATCGTGTTTCTATATGATTGTGATAGGTCAATTCTTGAAGAAAAAAATCCTTCCAACACAAATCTTATTCATGTGTACTTGGTCCCCTCGTTCTATTTACTGTTTGTTTTCCTATCTCCGCTGAATCTGCTTGGTGCGTTCAAGCATCTCTCTGGGTTGTTTATCTTCTAGAAACATCAATGCTTCAACAACCCATCTACTACATATCTTTTCATCACTCGATTATCACATGGTCTACTTAGCGTCTATGCCTCAACGCATATTCTTTGACGCGAGACTCTTTGTCAGCAATGATATTTCCGTTGCAAGATTATTTAGTTGGCAACAGTTTTCATTAACACTCCCATTCAACCCCCCCCCCCCCCCCCCCCCCACACACACACACTAGGTCGTAGTATCTCGATCTTTCAAACGTTCAGCGCGATTGGTGACAAGATTACGGTGGGCCGATGGTTTTTTGAAACCCTAACGTAAACTAGTGGTTTGTGAAACCCCAGCATCAATCGTGGTGGTTTTTTGTAATTTTCTCTGTCCTGGAATCTCGAACTCTTGCTCCTCCTCGTGAAACCAGGTTTGAAATGTTCTTATGTAGCAAGATCTGCAATCCTGATCTTGTTTGAATTTGTCGTCCATTATTTGAGTGGTAATTTCAAGTGTCCTGTGTCGACCAAGATTTAAGAAACCGATTTAAACATGTTTATGAAGGTGCTATATATATTCCAAAGTAGAGCTAGCATTCGTTGTCTTTTTTGCCCAGTTTTGATAGTTGGGTACCTAGAATATGGCATTTGAGACAATCTACTTGATGCAATATGTTCCGTTGGTTGTATATATGTTTTTTAGAACATACTAGACGTTTACTTCAGATTTTTTATTTCCGCTCTAGTTGATCCATGTTCTATATATCGGTTTGTGTGGAATGGTAACTTGATTAGAGCCCCGGTTACGTGTTGATATAGATGGGAACAGACCATTGTGGCCATTACAAGAGATGGACCATGATTACATGCAGGAATAAGATTACAGAAGCAAAAGGATGGTGTATTAATCACCCTGTACTACAGGAGAGAGGAAACAAGCTAACACGGCCCTTAATCTAATCTTGGAATTCTTGGAAAGATTTAGATTATGCTTGAAACCCTCAAAATCCCTAGTAAATAGAGATTTGGTGAAGTCATTTGCAATCTGATCCTTGCTTGAGATAAATCGAATATCAAGAAGCTTATTTACAACTCTTTCGCAAACTAAATGAAAATCCATCTTAATATACTTGGTATGAGGATGGAACACAGCTGGTTTCAAATAAGTATGCGGCGCCAAGATTATCACACCATAAACAAGATCGTTATTTGAGACATATTCCCAGTTCCTTGAGTAAAGCTTCTACCCATATTAGTTCAGCAGTGGCATTGGTAAGTGCTTTATATTCAGCATCAGTACTAGAATGAGAGATTGTGTCCTGCTTACGAGCATTCCAAGAAATCAAATTAAGACCAAAAACTATAGCAAAGCCACCTATCGAGCGTCTATCATCAAAACATTCAGTCCAAACTGCATCAGAGAAGGCACTAATAAGGGTGGAAGAGGTCTTTTGAAAAGTAAGACCAACTTGCAATGAACCCTTGACATAACGCGCTTGGTTGCCGTCTAGTGAGTAGTGGTAGGCGCATGAAGAAACTAACAGACTTTATTGAGTGATAAGTCGATGTATGGTCGTGTAAGAGTTAAATCTTGCAATGCACAAATGATACTTCTGTATTGAGTACTATCTTCAGGGTCAAGAGGTGTGCCATTAGTTTTTTTTTCAAAACGGGGAGCATATCCCTAGCCTCTACATCAAGTGATGCACACAGCCTTTCATTTATTACAAAGTTTAGTTATAGTATTTATTACAATCACGGATCGGCTAGGGTTGAGACATGTATCAACCAATGAAAAATGAGAAGCAACAAAAAGCTATCCATTTTGAAGTCTACTAATATGCCGCCATCCAGTAGCCTGGAAATAAAAGTCTTGAGCGACCGTCAACAGTCTGTTGCATCCAGTAACCATAGACTCCATAGGTGTGCCATCAGTAAGATACAATTTTCTGAAGAAGATAATAGAGTAGGACGTGGTGTACATTTGCTCATGCCCACACGTGTAAGCAAATCAGCCGCATATTTTTCTTATGTTAAGATAAGTGTGTCACTCACTTTCTTGACTTCAATACCCAAAAGGAAGTGAAGATCTCCCCAAATATTTGAGGGAAAAGCTGTAAAAATCGCCTTGTCTGAGGAGCTAGTCACAATCATGTCATCTACATAGATCAATAAAAAATAGTAACCTCAGACTTACAGAGATGTATCTGCTTTAGATAATGTGAAGCCAAGTGAATGAAGTTTGGATCTGAGTCATGAATACCAAGCACGAGGAGCTTGCTTTAAATCATATAGAGCTTTGTCGCGTTTGCAAATAGATGCGGAGCTTGAGGATTTTCAAACCCAAGAGGCTATTTCATGTAGAGTTCCTCTTCCAGAACACCATGTAAAAACGCGTTCTTGACGCCTAGCTGCCGTAAACTCCAACCTTGAGAAACAAAAATGGCTAGAACAAGGCGAATTGTAGTTTCTTTTACTACATGACTGAATGTGTCCTCATAATAAATGTCATAACGTTGTTTACAGCCTTTTGCAACAAGAGGAGCTTTCTACATGCAAATAATACCATCAGAATTCTTGATGTGATAGACCCATTTGCAGTCAATCACGTTCTTGTTTGAACCACGTGATACAAGATGCCATGTATTGTTTTGCATGAGTGCCTCATATTATTCTTGCATAGCACATCTCCAATTGGTATATGTAAGAGCTTGAGAGAGATTACACGGTTCTCCTGTAGTAGTGATTAAGCCATACCGAATTGTACCATCGGTGTAGTTTTTTGGCTATCATATTTCCTTTTGGAGACGTGTGAGAAATTGAGCAACAGGAGGTGCTATAGGATCAGGTGGCACAATCAATCCAGGGGAAACACTACTGTCCACATCCAATCCCGAGGTACCATTTTTGCCTACAGATGATGTGGGTGACATGGTGTGGCTGGTGTAGGCGTAGACGATCCAGAGGAGGGGTACCTCGGTGGAGTCCTGTCAGCATGTGCGGCATCACGTGGTTGGAGAGGGTGAGGGAGGCGTTGTCGGATCTGACGCATGCGTTGCCGGCTTAGTCGGCCACTAGTAAGGTGTTAGGTGGGATCCCACAAAATCTCCCTTATAGTTCATTTTGAGATTTATAGTGTACAATTTTGAAAAAAATTGCACTAGAAATTTTAAAATGAATTAGAGGTGGGACTTTGGTGGGATCCCACTTGACACCCTAGCCACTCGCATGGAAATGTGGCTATGCAGGATGCGCCAACCGCCTAGGACTGCCCCGGGGAGGATCGTTGCTCACGGTCCATGGTAGATTCCTGCGTAGAATCTCCATGGGGATCGGAACCACCGGAGAAATTGCTAGGTGCACCCGATTCTTTATTTGTTTCTAAATTTTCTGGTATATTGTATGTGCCTTATGTGATAGTATTTTCATTATAAGTATCTGCATTTTCTTCAGCTTGTTCTTCAAGTATGACGACCTGTTGAGGATTAGTGGCAGGAACAATAATCACATATCATCATTAGTTTGCATCCCCTCATGTTCAGATGAAAGAGCAGTGTGAGGTAATAGAAGAATTCTTCATGGAGACGGGAACCAGCATTAGGATGTTGATAAGAACAAGGAAAAACATTCTGATCGAACACAACATCTCGTGAGAAGTAAACACGACTAGTAGATGTATCTAGACATTTTACCCCTTTATGATGAGGACTATAACCCAAGAAAACACATCGTTTTGAACGGAAAGAAAGCTTTCGTTGGTTATAGGGACAAAGCTTTGGCCAGTATGCACACCCAAATACGCGAAGAGAGTCACAACTGGTCTCAATATTGAGAAGTTTTTCAGTTGGACTCATGTAATTGAGTATTTTAGTGGGAAGTAAATTAATAAGATAGGTAACAGTTAAGAAAGCTTCATTCCAAAATTTTAGAGGCATGGATGCATGAGAAAGTAAGGAAAGACCAACCTCGACAATATGGCTATGTTTTCGCTCAGCCAAACCATTTTGTTGACGAGCGTGAGGACAAGATACATGATGTGTAATACCAACTTTTTGAAGAAAAAAAAGCATTAAGTTTCTCATACTCACCACCCCAATCAGTTTTCATAGTGATTATTTTGCGACCAAATTTGCGTTCAACAAGTTTCTAGAAATTAAGAAAAAATTGATAAACATCAAAACACTTATTAAGATAATATATCCAAGTGAATTTACTAAAATCATCAATGAAGCTCACATAATATAAGTGTTTCCCAACATACGCCGGAGCGGGACCCTATACATTAGAAAATATTTGTTCCAATGAAATTATGGATACACTTGTTGAAAGGGGTAGAGAAATTGATGGCTCTTGGCTTGTTGACATGAATCACATATGTAAGGTTTCATTTGTGGCTCATAAGAGAGTTTATTTTTCCTAAGCACTTGTTGAATGGTAAAAGACGACGGATGCCCTAGATGACCATGCCAAGTGGATGAAGTAGGCTTGAGAGATGACCTTGTAGTGGAAGGAATGATTGGATAAAGACCACCATGGCATGGACCTTTAAAGAGAAGTTTCTCCGTGACCTGATCCTTGATCAAAAAGAAAAATATGTGAAATTCAAGGAAAATGTGGTTATCTAGGGCAAGTTTATGAATAGATAATAGATTTTTGGATACAGTGGGAATATGCAAGATATTATTGAGAGAAAGAGAACTATGAGGGTTGTGCAAAGTAGAGTGACCAACATGAGTAATTGTCATACCATCACCATTTGTCGTATGAACTTGGTCATGTCCTTTGTAATTTTTTAGAGTTGTTAATTTGCTTAATTCACTAGCAACATGATTTGTTGCATCGGTATCAAAATACCAATTTGTATCTACTCCATATGAGGCAATATGTGCACCATTATCATCCGAGCGAGAATCATCATCATCATTATTATCTGAATACCTCCACCAACATTCACTAGCCAGGTGCCCATACTTTTTGCATATTTCACAAGTGATGTCTTGGCAAGGTGAGGGTATGCGGCCATGACCAATACCACGATAAGCTCACTTTTGTGCACCATGGCCCTGTGGGGGACCATCATGGCACTGCAGTTGTGATTACCACCCCAAGTATTCTTCCTATTATTATGGAAGTGACCACCATGAGTAGCTGCATTAACAGAGGATGAAACCCGATAGTTTGATATGATTCAGCAAGAATTTGATTCCTATAAACATAGGTAGTGAGTTGATCACACAAATTAGAGAGTGTGGTGTTAGGATTTGCATTAACTGAAGCAACAAGGGCATTGTATTCACCATTAAGACCACCGATTTTGTATTATTTTAATTCCTCATCTTCAATGATACGACTAGCTGATGCAAGTTCCGAAGCAAAACTCTTCATTAACGGGGTACATTTAGAAGCTGGCATACCCTTTTCTTGGTGTTGACAAGTTTGACATGCAGCATGTTAACACGTGCTTTGGATTGCGAGGTAAAAATAGATTCAATAGCAGCTCATATATCTGCAGCATGCCAGTCCAAAGAATTGAGCACTAAGATCCTTACTTAGTGATTTAGTAAGATAACTTACAACTTGCTGATCTCATTCAATCCAGATAGCATATAATGAATTGGGGATAATTCTCCTTGTGCCTTCTTCTACCTCCAATATTTTTGCAAGTGTTGAATCGGAGCCATCCAGTAGGCCCATGACACGAGCACCACAAAGAGTCGAAAGAACTTGTATCTTCTAGTACGAGCCTGAGTAAGTTTTTCCGAGGGAGGAGAGCTGACAAGCGCTACTAGGGATGTTGCCGAGGAAGAGGAGCCAGCCATTGTGAAGGAGAGGAGGCAGCGATCGTGGTGATTGGTTTTTTGCTTCTGGTTGTTTTCTGATTCGATGGGGAGGGAGTGAAGGAAACAATCAGCGGTCGGAGCAATTTCCGGGATTTACTAGATCTAATCAGAGCCAGACCTCGGAAGAGGCGGCTCTGATACCATATCGGTTTGTGTGGTGTGGTACCTTGATCAGAGGCCCGGTTCCGTGTTGATATAGACAGGAAAGCTCCCATCGTGACCATTACAAGAGGTGGACCATGATTACATGCAAGAATTAAGATTACAGAATAGAAAACAAAGGGATGGTGTATTAATCACCATGCGCTATGGAGGAGAGGAAACAAAACGGATAAGAGTATATAAGTTCAGGTGGTTGTATATATGGGGCTCAGGGGCAAGAACTGAAAATGAATAGACTGTTATTCTAACGTAGAAATGGAGTTTAGGCCCTATGGCAGGGGTAGGGATGAGGAAACCTTGGGCCTGCTCACCTTGTAGCACTACTAATCAAATACTCTCTCCGTCTTAAAATAAATGACATATATTGATCAAAAATTAGATGTGTCTACACACTATTTAGTATATAGATACATCCAAATTTAACTAAATTTTTGACATCTATTTTGAGACGGAGGGAGTATCATTTACTAAAAAAGTCGAATTCTAGTCATATCTGGACCACTGGCTCGTCCAGAGATGATACATCACCTTCCATCATGGCAGAGATGAGCTTAAAGTGGTGTAAAAATAATAAATTAAAGGACACGTCTAGCTCTTGGTCGACCCAACTGAATCAAGGTCTTTCAGGATTTGTAAACATCTGCATTTTTTCTTTTCTGGGTTTTCCATGTGTAACTAGAAAAGGCCAAATAATAAGCTCAAAAATAACGTATGCCACATGGATTGACTACGTCAAGAAACCAATCTCAATCGGCATGTTCCATAAGGTGTTGGAAATATGGGAAGAGGTCAACTCAATTCAGGCATACGAGGATGACAAATGGAGGTGGTCGTGGAACACGAAGGGTTTCTTTTCAACCAAATCTTTATCAAGCTCACTCCCAAACAAAAATCTTATATGATTTAGCCAAAGCGATTTGGAAAGCACGTGTTCCTCTCAAATGCAAAGTTAGAGTTAGGCTCTTCACCAAAGGGAGGGTTTAGACAATAGATAGATTGGGCAGCGAGAGCTACCTCACATTAAGAAATGTGTGTGTTTCAAACCTTTTTATCGAATGAGTGGTTGTCAATATTATTTGGGGTTCAGGGTTGAACTAGGCTGGTTTGAAGAGGGTCGTGCCGCCTCTAGACAAATCCCTCCGATCGTGGTGTCAAAAGCGAGAGCTAGTTTTCATTATCCGACAAGGCTAGTTTTGACTCCTTGGTGATGCTCATTTCTTGGTCAGTGTGGAGAGAAAGAAATGATAGCATCTTCGAGAAGTCCTCCAAACCGTTGTAGATTCTCATCGATCATGTCAAAGAAGAAGCTAAACTATGGGCCAATGCAACCAATGGGTGTTTCATTCCGCCGACAAGTTATTCATGCTAGCTAGGTTGCACTTCCTTCATTTTAGTTGTTGCAGACTATGGTTGTTGCTTTGTTTAGATGTTAGGTCACCATGGATGATCTTTTTCGTTCTTGTTTCCGCGGAGCTTTCTTGCTCTTTATTGTGAACATCTTCTATTTTTAGCTTCCTCTTTCTTATGTATTACATGTAGTTCTCCTGCATGGTTCAAAAAACAAGCTAAAAATAAACAACTATAAGCTCAATTACTGGTTGACATAGAAAATCAAATAAAAAGGGATTACATATAAAATCCAATTACTCACGTGTATGCAATTACACATATATGCGCACTTGCACATTTATGCACAATTGCATATGAAAAAATCTCACGACCTACCAATTCCAAAAATGGGTCGATGCAAAACCGCCAAGATGCATCAAAAACAAATTAGCATAATTATCGATATACAATAGAAGACGCAAAATTTGACAAAGCGCCAAATATCTTAAAATAAACATCAAGTAAAAAATCAGTCAAAAAATATGGACAAGAACAAAAACAGGAACATGGCCTAAAATACTACAAACGAGTCAAGCACGAAAATGGGCTGTCTTACTCAAGTATTCCAATACAAAAAGGAAAAACCACAAGGTTTCCCATAACTAAACCCATGCAACAAGTTTCAAAAAATACCTGCAACAAAATGGGTAGACCCAACAACTAACATAAGCAAAACCAGGTCTAGAACAAATCTTAACATCAAAACAAATCCAACAATTGAAACTATCCATCCAGAGATAATCAAAATCTTGGGTGACAAAGACCAAGATTTAGCAAAAGGGGTAAATTTGAAGGAAACTAGCACTGGGAAAGAAATGGTAATGGCACCAGTTAAGGAGTACTGCTCTTGGTCCTTTTTTCGATAAAGGACGCTTTATTACTTAAAAGTTTTAAGCATTACACCCGGCATCTGCATAACTAGGATACACATAGCCGAAAATGTTCACGGATCCAAAACAAGAAAATAAAAACGATGAATTACATATCATATTGAGAAATTGTAAAAGACCTAAGATGATGAAGGAGGGTTGATCTCGAGATTGTGCTACCATTCATGGTGGGTAAAAAAATCTCGTGCCGTGTCCTCCAACTGCATACACACCTCCATAAAAAGGTCGTGATACTCCGCACGATGTAGGGCCGACCACGAACGTGGGGTATTGATGCACCGGTAAATAACCTGCAAAAGAGAATAATTTATATCATTAAAAAAATTATTTATTGTACATAGCCATAGCAACCATATAATGGCGATTGCTCCAACCCCATGTAGTAACTTATATTTGTGATCTATACCATGTAACCAATTTCCAAATATATTGGCAATACTACGTGGGTGGATACAAGCCGAAATATGTTTGGGTAACTAACCATATAGACCTAGGAAAATTACATTGAAAAAACAGGTGTTTGACTGTCTCATTATGATGATAGAACACACATGTAGGGTTCCCATACCAATTCGTCCTAATAAGATTATCTTTAGTACGGATAACCCTCGACAAAGATACCAAGCAAAATAAAATGTTTTTTAGAGGTGTTCATCTTCCAGATCATCCTATTATCCAAAACTGGTATGACTACCTAGACTAGTGCATTGTATAAGGAACTAATGGAGAATGAACCCACTTAAGTTCCATCAAAATTCATCAGTCCTAGGCAACATTTGACATGTTCTAAGTGATGCAGCAGTGCGATCCAGGAGTCAAGTCTGCTTCCAATTAGATCTCTCCAGAAAGTCACGTTTGGAGGGAATGACTCCAACACGGTGGCAATTGTTTCCTCCTTATAACGGATAGTAGAATACAACACGCGATATTGTTCACGGAGTGTAGCATTACCAAGCCACTTATCCTCTCAAAACCGTATCTAAGACCCATCCTTAATAGAAAATGTTTCGAAGTGAAAGAATTTTGTCTTCGTTGCCATCATACCGGCCCAAAAGTGAGAGTCCCGGGTTTCCAAACCACCTGGGACAATGCTTTTGAACCAATGTATTTTATTTTGAGAAGATTTTTCCATACCCCATCTTCAGATAATAACTTGAAGAGCCATTTACTAAGTAGAGTTGTATTCTTAATCGCAAGATCATGAATACCCAACACACCATGTTCTTTGGGTCGACAAAGCACACTCCATTTAACTAGCCGATACTTATTTTTCTCACTGTCTCTCTACCAAAAAATCTTGATCAGAAATAATCCAACCTTTGTAAGAATCCTTTTGGAAGTTGAAAGAATGATATCATATACAATACCATATTACTTAGTATTGAATTAATGAGCACCAATCTTCCCCCTAGGGAGAGCAATTTACCATTCCAACTACTCAATCTTAGTTGTAGTCTTTCCTCGATGATCTTCTATTCAGCATTTGTAAGCCTCCGATAGTGAACCAGAATGCCCAAATACCGAATCAGAAATACGCCCTGACCGCATCCAAAGAGCTCAGCGTATAGACCAGCCACATCCCGAGCCTCACCAAAATAGAACAATTCACTTTTATGAAAGTTAATTTTCAATCCCGAAAGTTCCTCAAAACCTAAAAGTGTCAGCTTAAGATTTTTTGCCTTTTCAAGATTGTGTTCCACAAATAGAATTGTATCGTTGACATATTTGAGGATATATAAGCCTCCATTCACTAGATGGGGAATCACACCTTTAATTTGGCCATCAGACTTTGTTCGCTTAATCATGACATCTAACATATCAACCACTATATAAAATAACATTGGTGATAAAGGATCTCCCTGCCTTAGCCCTTTTTGGTCTGAAAGTATTTGCCAACATCATCATTGACTTTGATGGCCACACTATCCCCCGACACAAAATTATTGATTAGAGCACGCCACTCAGCTGAAAACCTTTCATTCTAAGAGTCTGTTGCGGGAAAGACCATTTGACTTTGTCATAGGCTTTCCCGAAATCAATTTTAGAATGACCCCATTCAACTCCTTCCTATGTAGTTCGTGTATTTCATGTAATGTAACCACACCGTCAAGTATGTTGCGACCTTGCATGAACGCAGCTTGAGATGGACGAACTACATGATCAGCCACTGAATTTAGCCTGATAGTAGCGACTTTGGTGAAAATCTTAAAACTAACATTAAGGAGGCAAATCGGTCTATATTGTTGAATCCGTTCTGCTTCGTTAACCTTATGTAATAAAATAATCTCACCAAAATTCAGCCGAAACATATCTAGTTGTCTAGAATGCAAAGCACTAAACATCTCAAGAAGATCTGCTTTGATAACATCCTAGAAAGTTTGGTAATGTTCAGTTGGGAAGCCATCGGGACTAGGGGCCTTATTGTGTTACATTTGAAAAACAACATTTTCGGGCTGGGATCGCCATATCGCGTGGTGGCTGCCCGGAGTGGGTGGCGAGCATCGCGGTGTTCCTGGATCGTGCTGGAGGTGGTCAGAGGCTGCATCCTTGTCCGGGATGGAGGTGGAAGATGGACTAGTCACTGGTGCTGGTGCTGCCGGCGCGGGGAGGTCGGGGATGCATGGAAGGTGGAGCGGTGGTGTGTGCCGGGCCACGAGGTGGGCGGCGGCCGGCGAGTCTGCGGCTGACTGTGGTTCACGGGGGCGGTGGCGCTTAGCGTGCGGTGCGTGTGCGAAGGGCTCGTCATGGCGGCGCGGGCTCGTCCGAGGCTCGATCTAGGCTGCCAAGGAGGTGTTATGGTGGCAGTGATCTTCTGGCCCTTTCGCCGTGGCGGCTGCCCGGGTTCGCTCTGGTTGTTTTCGAAAACTATCTCGTGGGCAGTGGTCATGATCCGGACGGCAGCTCTTGTCGCGGCGACGGGGAGTCTAGGCATGGCGGCAGGAGGTTTTTGCTGGTTGATCATCAGGAGCGTGAGGTGGGAGAGGAGGTGGGGTGGTTTGTGCCGGTCCTTGTTGGGCGGGTGTGTGGTCTGGGACTCTCCGCTAGGCGAAAGCCTTGTCCTGGCGGCTAGCCGGGACCGACGACGGTGACGCCTGTGGGCGCCGCATCCTTCTTGAAGTCGTCGTCGAAGTGGGTGTTTCTTGCTCCTCCGCCCGGGCTCTCCTAGGGAAACCCTAGATCCTTCGCGGGATCGGGCGTGGGCGGCGCTCTTGTGCCGCTTTACCTCTTGGGGCCTCGCTTTGGACGTCCACCGGGTTGAGGGACCTGTGGTTTGTTTTGGTGGTTTGGTGGAGGCGGGTTCGTCTTCGGCCAGGAGGGGCGCGGGCCCTTGGGCTAGCGTGGTAGTTGGAGCGGTGGCTCCGGTCTTTCACCCCCGCCTGTTGCGTTGAGGTGTGGTGTCGACCTGTTTGGTCATCGACCCGTGTGGAGCGCAGCCTCGGGGCTGGCGTGTGGTGTTGTGTTGTATCGGTTTTTCGGCCAGTTTTTCTCATAAACGGGCCAACTCTTTTTCTACTATATCAGTTTTTCTCATAAACGGGCCAACTCTTTTTCTACTATATCAGTTTTTCTCATAAACGGGCCAACTCTTTTTCTACTATATCAATGAAAGGCAAAGCTTTTGCCTTATTTCAAAAAAAAAGAAAAACAACATTTTTGACCTCCTCCTCGGTATAGGGAGCTGTCAATAGATTATTTTTCTCAACCGAAACCTGGGGTATGTCGTCAGTTTGGGACTCATCCAAATAAAATTTACCTACTTCTGGTGCCCTAAACAAACCTTTGTACTAGTTTGTAATATAAGACTTCAACTGTTCATGTCTCTCAATCGTTCAATTATCGTCAGTTAAGGATTGAACAAGGTTTTTCTTGTGTCTGCCATTGGCAACACTATGAAAGTATCTTGTATATGAATCCCCATGCAAAATGAATCGTGCTTTGGAATACTGATACCATTTGAGTTCCTCCTCACGTAAAAATCATGCTAACTCTGCATTCAACTGAAAATTTGGGGGAGAATTTTACTTCCCCGGTCTTTTACCATGCGGGAAAAAAAACAGTTTTCTGTTTTCAGTACCACTCATTATCTATCACACTTCGTTCAACAGTCTTGAACTTATCTCTATTTGAGTAACGAGTAATGACTTATACGGCACTTTGAACCCTTTGAGTTTTATCAAACTTGGGAGAAATAGCGGGATATGAAAACTGGAACTAGAGTCAACACCTACAATGAATGTAACTTCCTTATTATCAAAGGTCTCTACTGCTCGTGCTTCATTTTAGTTTAGTATCTTATACTCCCTCCGTCCTAAAATATAAGACGTCTAAGGATTAGTCAAAAGTTAAATCTTACTAACTTTAACCAAATAGAAAAAAAATCTACATCTACAATATTGAATGGACACATTAAGAAAATATATTTTATGGTAAATCTATTAATATTGATTCAGTATTTTAAATATTCATACTTTTTCTATAATCTTGGTCAAACTTAGAAACCGTTGACTTATGACTAAAACTTAGGCCCCTTATATTTTGGGACGGACAGAGTACTGCCCTTTTAATAAATAGAGTCAGTTTTTAATAAATAGAGTCAGTTAGTTGCCACTAAATAGAGTCAGTTTTTAATAAATAGAGTCAGTTAGTTGCCACGAAATGATTTTCAAATCCATGACTTCAATTTTCCATGTCGCTAAATTGAGGTTTCATGATACGGTTGAACTACCATGTCCCTTATGACCTGATTGAACATCTAAATTGCAACTCTTGTGAAATGAATACGAACAATGCTCACACTATGTCACACCGAGGATAAAAAGAGACGCAGGGACAGAATTAGGACCAACACCGATCACTTCTGCACATAAAAAATGCAGCTATATAAACGCATGTAGTTTACACCTTTGAGGAACACCCATTGCGCAGTTCATAGCAATGCTAACAGAAAGATGAAGCTGTATGTAAATAGCATACCAAGCATCCTCCGTAGGAACAAACATGCAAAATTGGAGCCAACACCTACCGTAAGACGACTCCTTGTTTGTTGCGGCAAATGGGCTTTAAACACTCCTCTCCACCCCAATCTCCTCTTTATCGGCATAAACAGGAAGCCCAGCTGCCAATTAGATGGGTTGCGGAGCAAGAGGGTGGCGATGGTAGACAGGAATACCACAATGCCAATTCGCTCACTAACTGGACTCAAGACAACATAAGCTCCCAGTGCAAATGCTGCAACCATACTTCTCGTCGCTTGCTCCATAGATATTACAGAGAAGAACATGTAGAGTTTACGAAGCAGTGGATGAACATGCTCCGATCCAGCATAGGTGAGCCAAATGGTGGACAGCGTGGAGCCGACAAATGCAAGTGTGTTCGCCATCACAAATGCCTTGAAGGTGTATCTGTGTGATAAAATTGGTGCACCGGCATGTGGATGGCCATCAGATATGTTACCACCGGGTAGAGTGAATACCGCTGCAAATGTGACTGTTGAGACAAGCACAGAGCCAACTACTAAATTTTGTGCAATGTTGGTAAATTTCTTTAGCTCGTTTCCAGCGGCTTTCCCAATGTGGAACTCATCTATGAAATGATCTAGGCGGCGTGGAGTAAGGACAGCTCCTGTCCATGCCAAACAGCGAAGTATAATGACCTGTGGATTCTATCAGAAGAAATCAAAATTTCAGAAAAGCAAAGCAGATGGATTGGAAATACTTTACGGCAAACAAGAATACAAACTAGTGTACATGTGCAAACAAGAATAAATTGGTAGGCTGAAGAAGATTACCAGTGTATAACTGATCCCTTTATCAGTGGCCAGTACCGCAAGATCTAAGGCAGTGAGGCCCTGTTTGTTCACTATATTCGGCAGCACACCTTTATTTGACATCAGAAGGCTCACTATCATCTGGTCTGCATTCTTGACTGCAAGGTGCAGAGCTGTATTCCCTTCATAATCCATGACATTCATCATTCTTTCGAGTTCTGGAGTACCAGAGAAATGCCAAACGACTTTCCATTTCTTATGCTCAACAGCAATATGTAGAAAGTTTCTTCCTTTACTGTCGAGCTTCTCATCAAAATCTGGGCAGTGTTTGGAGAGTTCATAGATCAGTTGACCATATCCCATTTTAGCAGCAATATGTACAGGAAACAATCCATTTGAATCTGGGACATAGGCTGGAGAAGTATCATATCTCAATAACAGCTTCAATGCGGAAATGTTTCCAGCAGATGCAACATAATGAAGAGGAGTACTTCCTGAATCGTCAACTTCTTTCGCAAGTGCTGGGTTCCACTGCAACAGTTCCTGTGTCATTTCTATTACTAAGAACTTAGTAACTATGTCAAGTACACACAATTCAATTTAAGATTCTATCAAGATACTACTGTGAAAATCAACAGTAATACTTTATAAAAAAAATGACAATCAACAATAAGCTAGTGCTGAAGAAATGTAACCGTTGTTGTTTTTTGAGGAAAAACATTTCTCATTCAATACATGCTCTCCAGAAATTAAAGTAACCCAACAAAAAATGTATTGACTGTTCGGTAAAGTAGGAGAGAACAAACAAAACAAAAATAAGTAACTGATCAAAGGTGTCAGTCAAACACAAATGAGAAATGATATGGAACTTGAAGATTCAGAAAGCACTTTATCATGTCAATCTCAATGATGAATATGGTTTTGAGGCAGACATGATAAAAGAATCTCATACAGTCCTACCTAGTCCTCTTTAATATTCTGGCTGGGCCACATTTTATCAATATATAAAGCACATAACTATTTCGATAAATATGGCAATTATATGTGTAGCATATTGATGGCACTGTGTTAATTTAGGTACTTGCCATAGCTCCTCTTTTTGTGCAGTTGTTTACATAATATTTTATTGACCAATGCCAAATGGAAGGAGATGTGTATTTTCTAATTTATAGTCATGTGTCATATTCAAATACAGATAAAGTGTCAGAATAGTTCAAATTCTCAAAATAGTTCAAATTCACAATGAATTTGATTTATCAATGCTAGACTCAACTCTGGATTTGAATGGTAGATTGGTAGTTTACAAATTATCTAAATTTAATGAAGTGAAATAACAAAAATTTGACCAATCATCATTAAGTCAATACGACTACATGTTTTCTAAAGTTCCCAGTAAAGTTCCACTCTATCTGATTATATGAAAACCACTTTCTATCTATCATGCTCTCAATTCATGCAGATTCACATCTTTTATTTTTTCCAGTACATTTATTTTATATTTAAACACAGATTTCCATCATTCCATGCTTAAATATCCTATTCAATAAGAATATAGGATCCCTTTCATTTCACATAGTTATATATTTGTTTTTGTCTCATGAGCCACCCTGGCATGTGAGGAGTAATCAACAGAGTGAGATCCTGCAGCGCCACACACACTAAAGTGGCTACCTACACTTACCCCACTAACTCAAATCAATCATGTTACCCTCGACAACTTGCTTCCTGACAACCACACCCCGAACCTAACATTGCTATCACTACTACCCAGTAGGTTCGACTGTGGGATTTAGTTGATCACAAGTGTACGACCTAGTCTATAATTTACATTTATTTTTTCTGAAAAAAATATAGCAAGCAAATAAACCTTTATCATGTTAAACAGAAACCTCAAAATACCGCATCATTTGCTTTACACGTAATTATCTACTAATCTCAACTAAGTTGTAATGGTCACAGATTATTCCACTAAATTTAAGGCAGCTTTAGTCAAACATCTTGCAGCACCTCAGGTTGGCACTTCAATCTATCACAAATTCGAAGACACCGAGCAATAAATCAAGAAATTAAAGCTATATCTCGTCAGGCACTCACCGTTGCTCGTGAGGGCAGCGGCGTGCAGCGCCGTGCGCCTGCCCGGACCCGTGCACGAACACAGTATGGGCACCTTGTCATCGTCGTCGCTCCAATATGACTTTATCAGAAGGCGCAGCATCCCAAGGGATCCTGCCGCCGCTGCCATGTAAATCGGCGTCTCCCCCGCGCCGCCGCGCAGCCCCGCGAGCCCCGAGTCGGCAGCAGCTAGCGCACGGGCCGCGGCCTCGTGCCCGCCCCGCACCGCCTCGTGAAGCGCCGTCTCGCCGCGCTTGTTAGTGGCGCGGGTGAGGTGGCGCAGGGAAAGGGTGGAAGGGGAGGAAGCGATGAGGAGAGCGACGACCTTGTGAGCCCCGGCGCGAGCAGCGAGGTGGAGCGGGGTGTCCAGTGCGGCGTTGCGCGCGGCGAGGAGGCCAGGGGCACGGCGAAGGAGGAGCGTCGCGAGTGCCGCGTGCCCGCCTGACGCGGCCACGTGCAGGAGCATGTTGCCTCCTGCGGTGGCAGCGGTCTCGAGGTCGGGCGCGGACGGGTCAGCGAGGAGCTCCTTCACGAGCCGCCGCTCGTCGCCGCTGCGCGCGGCGCGCAGGAGCGCGGGGCTCAGGGTTGGCACGGCGACCAGCGGTCGAGGCGTCGCGCAGGACACGGTGGACGGGGTGGACGGCGGCGAGGTCTCTACCTTGGCGGGCGAGGCCATCGTGAATTCGTCTGTGCGTCGGTTGGCGATGGGGAAACGTGGGCGGTTTACTTGGATTCGTCATTTCGGTACGCCAGTAGTGAAGTTGTAAGTTGTGAGAGCAAACAATGGAACTTGAGGTGGCAACGGCCAAATAAAATGGATACATATAGCTCCGGTGCTCTGCCCCCGGTGAAATTAAAGGGTTATTATCTGTTTTTTTCTTTTTTCTATCTTAGGCCCATCGAAACTCATATCCAGCCAGCGTATACCCTTATATACAGATACGGTATCTATACGGCGCGTTTGAAAATTAAAAAAAATCACGTGACCAGATCGATCCTGCCTTGCTGACCCACATCGTGCATGCGATGTTTTGAAACTAGTAGTCGCCGCTTCTCCCGCATCTAATTAGGTTAGGCGACGGCGCGCCGCCACCGGACGGACCGTGCGGCTGTCGTCTCTGCCATCTCTGGTGATTTCGTGGCCGCATAAGGTTTCCAGAATCACGGAGGGTACCGTCTCTTCCCTGTGAGGCTTGTGTTAGGGGCAACCTAGGGTTAGGGGCTCCGCCCCACCAATCGATCATATCGAGGTGTTGGGAAGATTTCATCTTCCGGCCACGGTCAGGTTCTCCCGTCGTGCGTGTGGGCGGTTCTTTATCCACTTCATCCGGCGCATCGACCAGTGCGGTGGGGTGGGCTTCTTCCGCCGGCACATCTACCAGTGTGGTAGTTTGATTCGTCCTTCGTTAAATTCATGACCAATATTCATGATGACATATGCAGAAATATGACTAATATATTTTGTTTGTATTCTTTGTTGATGTACTGAAGTAATGTACTGTTGTAGGAAATAGCGGAGTCTAGGTCAGGTATTTTTGAGGTAGAGAAGGAACATGGGTTTGAGTTTCCTGCAGATGGGTCAGATGATTCTAGTGAAGGTATTGGCGATTGGGTAGATGAATCTATGTCAGCTAGTGAAGAATTATCAGTACATTCAAAGTCAAATGATGGTGATAGCTCTAAGCATGTGAGCACAAATGTTATTAATGTAAGTTATTTTATTTGATTCAATTATTAGGAATAGCAAAATAATTATGTTAAGGTTAAAGTTACAACAGTATTCATGATAACAATATATGTAGATGGACATAGACAATAATAAGGAGGAAAGCAATTCTGAGTCTCTGTTTGAGGAATACATTAATGAGGTAAGAGTGTACTAATTATTTGTGAAGCAACGAAGTAAATGACCATTAGTGGATGAGTAATTGTGTTATTGTTTTTGTGCAGGAAATAGCTGGTCTTCAAAACATGTACGACTACTATGGTGAGTTAGACATGGAGAGTGCTATTTTTGATGGAACAGATTCTGGGGAGTCAAAGGAGGTGAACATTATGGAGGTAAGATTTATGGTTATATTTGTTATGAAAAACAAAATGTCTAATGAATAGAAAATTATTTAGGTTTTCATTGCTTTGCTCTGCATGTGCAGACTCCGGTTGATGATGGGAGCTGGAATGTCAATAATGTTTGCAAGGCTGAGAATAAGATGTATATGTTGATGAAGATAAAGGAGATGACTTCTCCTTGCGAAGCAGCTGCTTGTGTATTCTACAACATCTACGCTAAAGATAATGGATTTAGCATCAGAAAGGACAAGGTCAGATATAGCAAGAAGCATACGAAACATTTGATTTACAGACGTTACTTGTGTTCGAGGGAAGGTGAGCGTGATAAGAGGTTGATGACCGGGGAGGGACGAAGTCGGAGGCTCAGAGCTCTGTCTCGATGCAAGTGTGGGGCTCACCTGACAGTGAAGCTTAATGCAAAACTTGGTGTATAGTACGTTGAAAGTTTTGAGCCCAATCATAGTCATGTGTTAGCAAGACCAGATGAAGTACCTTTTCTTTGGTCGCATAGAAAAATAAAAGAGTACCAGAAGGCTGAGATATTAGCTATGGGAGCCGCAGGAATTAGGAAGCACATCATAATGGACTCCATGATCAGCAAAAGTGGATGGTACGGTGGTGTTGGGTACGTCAGGAGGGATATGTACAACCTTTGCAGCAAGGAGAAGAGAAAACTACTGGCGAAAGGTGATGCTGCCACGACCATTGGCATTATGGCTAGCAGACAGGAGAGGGACCCAAACTTTTATTTTGACTACGACTTAGATGAAGAAGGACGGCTGGAAAGAATATTCTGGTGTGATTCCCAGTCTATACAGGACTATGAGGACTATGGGGATGTCCTTGTGTTTGACAGCACGTACAAAATGAGTCGCTATGGTATGCCATTCATACCTTTTGTCGGTCTGAACAATCACCGGAGGACTACTGTTTTTGGTTGTGCCATAGTTTCCGATGAGACAGAAGAAACATATGTGTGGTTGTTGCAAACATTTATCAAGGTAATGTGTCAGAAGATGCCTCGGAGTGTAATCACGGATGCTGACTCGGTGATGATTAGGGCAATACGCAGAGTATTTCCAGATGTTTAGCACCGAATATGTACTGGCATATTGAGAAAAATATGAAGGTCCATCTTAGTAGTAAGTCCTTGGGAGAGTTTCGCTCTATGTTGTACTACACTACGCCGAAAGCCGTATTTGAGCAGAGATGGCAAGCGTTCTTAAGGAAATGGTAGTCCAAGAAAACCAAAACTTGATTGAGAAGGATGTATAGGAAGATGTGCATGTGGGCTACAGCGTATTTGGCTGATGGTTTTTGGCTTGGTATGAAAAGCAACCAGCGTAGTGAAAGTCTAAATTCCTACCTTCACCTGCACCTTGATGGAGAGATGACTTTAGTGGATATGATATTGCATTATGAGAATTGCATCAACTGTATCCGTGAGAACGAGGCGCGAGATGACTGCATGGCCTCACAGACTTACCGGTGCCCGTAACTAGATGTAGGGAACTGGAGGTAGCTGCTTCACACAAGTTCACCCCGGCTAACTTCTATATGTTGCAGGATGATCTAAAGAAAGTTGGTGGCTTACTGACTGTTGAAAAAAAGTTGAGATCTGTGTCAGAAATATTTGTCGTCGCATGGCATGACAACCGAAAGAGGCAGTTCACCGTGGAATATACACCGGAAAATCCAAAATAATCTATAAAGTACAGTTGTAGAAGAATGATTAGGAAAGGTCTACCGTGCAAGCATATATTCCATGTTCTGAATGAATTACATATATATAAAATTCCAGATTGTTGTGTTCTTTGTCGGTTGACAAAATACGCAAGGCACGGTCTTCCTGTAAGGCGCACTAGTCATTTGTTCGGAGTAGGATGGTCATGGGCTGGGGAAAGATCGAAATATAGCCAGGTTAGTGTGCTAGCCTCAGAAGCTATGCATGCGGCATGCAAACACCCCTCCCTTTGGGATGAGTTACAGAAAAGTTTGAACGTTGTGATATCTAAGGCTATTGAGTACGATCAGAAGGAGGAGTTGGCACTTGTTCCTATTTTCCTAAGCTCGTTAGCAGTTGAACACATAGAGGATCATGAAGGAAACATTGTTAAGGTTCAGGATCCTTTGAAAGTATCGAGCAAAGGGGCATAGAAGCATAGCTCGAAAGATGAGGAATACGATTATCGGCCAAAGTCTCAAAATGGAAGACCGTTATCATTTGACGAACATAGAATCAAGTGCAGCGCTTGCAAGGAACGAGGATACAGCAAAAACAGCAAGCATTGCAAACTTAACCAGAAGTAAGTGTTACCAAACTATATTGAATATATCAATAATGAACTTGTCAAACCTATTGAAATTTTCTGTTTTCATGTGCAGGAAGGTGGTACAGGAACATCAGTAGAGGAGATATTTGAGATAATATTATTAGGAAATCTATATATGGTGGGTTATTTTCTGAAAGTTGTAATACGTTTTCGATGTACACACATTTATTTGTTTAAGCCATTGTTGTGTTGTACTGTGTCATTGTTGAAGGAAATATGCCCTGAGAGGCAATAATAAAGTTGTTATTATGTATTCCTTATATATGATAACTGTTTGTTTTGTATGCTATAATTGTATTGATCGGAAACATCAATACATGTGTGTTTAATAAACAAAAAGGGTTCCTAGTTATTCCTCTCTTATAGACTAGATTGTTGATTAAGAAGATGATCAAGGTTTCCTGATCATGGACATTGGATGTTGTTAATAATAAGGTCACAGCATTTGTGAAATGATGTGATGAACATTCATCCGAAGTATAGCATTACGATCAAGTCATTATGTTTACATTGCTATAACATCATACGAAGTAATCTTTATCCTTAGACCATGAGATCATGTTAATTGCGAACACCGGAAGAGTATCTTGATAACATCAAACATCACACTATAACTGGGTGACTATAAAGATGGGTTCAGTGCTATGAAGGTGTTATGTTGAGGCTCATGGATAAAGAGTGGAATTTGTCAATCCTGATGACAGATAGATATACTCTGGACCCTCTCGGTGATATCACATTAAGGTAGCTCGCAAGCAAGTGATGTGATCACTAGAATGTTATATCACGGGAACGAGAAAAGAGTGCATATCGGTAACGAGATCAAACTAGGGATTTGGATACCGATGATCGAATCTCGGACATGTATTATATGAAGAGACAAAGGGATTAAATTACAAGCGTTAAAGGTTCTCACGATCACATAAGTCATCATTGAATATGCAAGAGTCAGTATGGACCTCCAGGTCCCGCTTCTGATTATTGATCTGAGAGGAGTCCCAATCATGTATGCATTATTTGCGAACCGTAGGGTGACACACTTAAGAGTTACCGGACACCATTTTGGAGCACATATGTTTCAGACAAAAGAATTGCAAAGCGCATGAATTGTTTCGATAGAAACCGGAAATTGTTTCAATAGAAACCGGAAATTGTTTCTGGTGAAATTGCAGAAAGTGGTTCTGCATGTGATATTGAAATATTGCAAGGGGTTATATGTGAATGTTTGTTAATTAAAGTAATTAACAAAATTCTGAATAAATTTAATAAAAGAGTTTTATTAAATGAGAGAGCATTAAACTTGGAGAATTTTAATGCATTTAAAGTAGGGACTTTAAAGGGGAATGTGAAGAGGCATTTTAATGTGGAGGGGTTACCACCACATGAATGAGGGAGGTGAGGAGTCACCCCCCATGCGTCGGCCATGGAGAGGAGGGGCACCCCCCCTCCTCCTCCTATAAAAGGCCCCCTCTTCCTCCTTCTTCCTCACACCTCCTTGTGAAGGATCTCTCTCCCTCTCTAGAATTATTCCCCCATGGTCTCGGATTAGCGAGATACATGTTCCCGATGGCATTTTGTCTGGAAGGAGTTCCTGCTTCCGCTGGATCGCTGGAGCAAGGAGATGGAGGTTGTCCGGTGGCTTGAACGTGTGTGCAAGTGCGGATGCGCTGCTGAGTTGCGGCGCTCGGACTTCCTCACGATCTGGAGATCGGAAAGTGTACGGCTACATCAACCACGAGTTCCTACTCGTTAATAAAACGCGTTGTCTTCAAGGGTAAGTTCTCGTTGGATGTATGTCCACCTGTTGCTCTGTACCTAGTAGATGGATCTTGGCGTGTAGTTCTTATCGTAGGAAAAAATTTGTTTTCTATGCTGCGGACCCAACAATTGTCTTACCACGTCTTCGTTAATTTCGGTTTAACAAATATGTCTTACGATGAAATGTGTGTCATGTAAAATTTGTGACGACGATATGAATATATTTCAAGATCGGCTTGATGAATAACGTTGAAAATCTAGATGTTTGTATAAAATAGCGATGATTTTTATCCGTGTCTAGCCAATGAAGTAGTTGATTGTTTCCGTGTTCATTTGGGCCGTAATGCTACCCGGCCCATGGACTATTCACGATCTTGGTATCCGGCCCTAGGGTTTGCAAGATTTTACTATATAAATAAACATACCCTCAGTCTCATCTAAGGTTCGTCTGGGCTATGTCATCTCGCCGTGTGACTGACCGGCGGCTGCAGGCGCGAGCGAACTCGTCGGCTAGGATGGATCCGACGAACGGCACCTAGGGATGGGCGAAGCTTACATCTATTGTCCATTACGACTGTGGAAAGCAGATCAAGAAAGGCGCACCGCCAACCCTAGATGAGACGGTTACTTCTTGAAAATCTTTCTTTGTGTTTCATTTCTACAATATTCACGCAGTATATAACATTTTTAAATTTAGGATGTTTATGAGGACATGTTGCCCAATTTTGTTAATGCTTTGCCGCAATATGAGTATGATCATGCGTACAATGGTATTGAGCGCAACACAAAAATAGGTGCGGCCACTCAGTGTTTTCTGCTCGTCTATCTGCAAAGATGGTTGTGATGTTGGTAGACGGTTTTTGGGTTGTCCATATGAGGTTTTTCTCTATATCCTTGTGTTATGTACATCATTGACAATATACTAAGATATCATATAGAAAATATAACTTTATTTATTATTTCAGGGATTACATGAGTGTGGATATGTCGAATGGGTAGAAGATGAATGGAAAGGAAGAGAAAGATATGCGATTGGGCAACTAGCCGAAAAGAACAACAAGATACTGATTGCAAAAGAAGAGGCTAAGAAAAAATGAAGACACATTTGAAAATTCAAAATAAACTTTTAAAATGTAAGGACAACATTATTTGTTTTCTTGCAACAATGTGTGTTACAATCTTTGGACTTTTAGTAGCCATTATGTACAAGTGGAAAGATGCAAAGTAGTGAGTAGTTTCAAAAGAAGGAGTTTTTCTACATTCTACTAATAAACAAGTGAGGCATTTGGTATCCAGCTGTGCATTTTTCCTCACGCCGTTAGTACAACTCAATTTGTATAAACATTGTACAAAACATGAACTTATGATTAATAATTTCGTCTCATAATAATATATGAGTAGCCATAAGTGCATATAATAAAACAAAATAGTTGAGCTCATTATGTTACATAGTTGATAGAAGAAAACAAATTATAATGGCAATGAAACCTTCTTCAGGACTAAAACCTAACCACTCTAACTTGAAACTTCTGATTATCTATGCTTTCATAACTTGTTCATCTTTGAAGTGATCTCGTGAACTTTCTTTTTCACGACATCTAATTTGTTGGATGGCGACAACATCATTTCTACGATGACACGTCTCCTCCTTTCGTTAACCGTGACCTACAAATTAGTTGAAAACACAGTGATTTGAAATTAAGTTAAGATGGAACGTTTAGTTCGTAATCAAACCTGAGAAAATTCTCCTGCCATCCGTTCACTATCCCAATGCTCCATGCATTCGATGACAAATAATCCACAAGAGTTTCTGTTGGAAGGTATAACGGTAGAAAGATTAATACAGGGCTCATGTTCATTCCGTCCTACTGAATATGATGTAACGTTTACTCACCCATCCCGCTGCTACGGCATCTCATACTCTTTAATTGGCCATTTTGAAACATCCGGATATTTCCCACCTGTAGTTGCATTTGCCACTTGCATGTCTTGTCCAATTTGGCGACGCTGTAAAAAGATCATAGTTAAATGCGCAACACATTTTGACAAAAAAAATATGGACACTATATTGTACACATACTAGTGCCTCGACAGCTCCAAAGTTAAGTCCAGAGGATATAGCGAGTCCAGACATTGGAACTCTTGCTTTGGCATGTGCATGACCACCGTCATCCAGTGTGTATTGCCGATATTCAAGGAAAAATAAGTCTACAAAAAACTCATATTAATAAATATCCGATGGCTTTTTAGATGTTTAATGGCAACATATAATAATTGATCAAAAATATAATATAACATACCTTATTACGAACTGTATATTCTTCCAATACTCGACCAACTGTTTCAGATTTTACCATCTCATTATCCATGTTCATGGTGGAATTCTCTACTTTGTCACTAGCAATTGCACGGTCTACTAGAAATTTAGATCTCCATGTTGGACATACAAAACGGTCATGCCCAACACAGAGGCCTAAATGTCCAATGTACCCATCTATTACCTGCAACAAACATCATTGAATTAAGTGTTTGCAACACACAAAACATAAAATTAATGTACTGAAAAAAAAATCAAGTTTTGCCAGTAAGTGCAGTTATCACTTACATCATCAGACAACCATTTAGGGTCTAGAACGACACGTAGTCTCTCTGCACTAACTTTATCTCCACTGGAGTTCTTGTATAAACTTTTTTTCTTGTGTTGATCTCACCGAGATACGAGCTCAAGAAATATATAGGCAGCATCTATTTGTTGTGGAGTCAAATTAGTAGATGAATCACTGTTGCAATTTGCATCTGGGCCTGATTTATCATCGAAATTGAGAACTGCATATAAAAATGAAAAACTGATTTATTATATTTGAATGCAGGACATGTTTACAATTTTTATTAAACAAGTCAAATATGAACTTTACCTTTTGCAGTAGATCCGCTGATAAACGCTTGATGGGTTTGTCTAGAGCATAAGGAGACTGAAACTTTTTTGGGACTATACACTTCCGTTTCCCAGTTAACTCATCTTCCTTTCGGCTATCAGCTGCTTGACAGTTATTTGATACACCTTTATTTAATTGAGCCATAGACATAAACTTGTTAATAGAAATAACAGAAATATCAATATCAGATTCTTCTTTTATTGTTTCTGCATTATCACTAATAAAAGGGTTATTCGGTGTGCTGCCAAGGGCACTATTCCTTTTGACCGGTATACGATCATTCACACCATTCTCCTTGCAAATAGGTGTATGGCCATTTATGCCATTCTGTGCAGGCACCTTGTCATGTGTGCCATGGTCAGCAACTTCGTCAGGCATGGTTGCACCAATACAGTCGACCTCTCCTTCAGAATTGCTATCTTTCTTATACATGAACTCTTTTTTCATGAGGTCAGTTCTGAAAAGAACCAACATCTTCTTCCTCTTCTATGTCTGCTGAAGCCGCTGCGTCCATAGGTTTGTACGTCACGCCTTCCTTGTTGAACAGTTCCAATGTTCTCTACAAGACATGAAAATGCAAGAGCACAACCACATGTTCAACTTGAATGCCAAAAACTATATACTTAAGTGTCTCACCTGAGCACATAAGTCAGCTATAGGAATCAGCATTTTAGTCAACTGTGTGTCCAAGTGATCTGTCACCCGCTTAAACAAAAGCTCCGTCTGATCATTACCAATTTGTTGTGTATCATTGATCTTCTTATGCAAAACACTAATCGGCTTGGCATTTTGCTTACGAGCTAGCATAGGATCTGCCATTAATGGCTCTTGCATACGATATTCTTCAATGATATTATTTTCTATCTGCATGATGGTACGAATAATACAAGCTGTAAGTCATGCGTACTAGCTTCACATGAGTCATAATCTAAAAAGGCAATATACAAGGGAAGCCAAAAAATATTACCTTAACGTTACCACGACCATGCTCATTCTCGTAGTCAAAATTGTCTCTCTTTGTGGCAGCCGCTTTGTTCCAATTCCTCATGAGGGGCCGTATGGACATTTTAGGATTAAATGCACATTCGCCTTCCCGTGGCAGCACTTTCTCCCAGTACGAGTACTACATTTTAAGAAATATTAATAAATTAGCTATAGCACGAACATCATAGAGTATATATGCGAAAACAAATGAGTACACAAATAAAACCTGCAATAGTCCAAGATTTCCTTTCGGCCATTGACGGATTATTTTTCCTTTACTCCCAATCCTGATGATGTCCATTAGAACCGCCTCGTTAAAACATTCCAATTAATCTTGGACATTCTGTTAACATCATCAACTAATGCATAGTACTGCTTCGGAACAACCTTTGTCGCATAGGCGCAATAACAACCTTTGGCGCAATAACCTTGGTCGCATACTAGCACCACCTTTCGCAGAAAGTCGTCATCGGCAAATTTATTTTTAATGATGTCAGCGATTAAATCATCAATTAGGATGTTTCCAGTAGATTTGCTCAGAAAGTGTGTGGGGACGTGATAACCCACAAGTATAGGGGATCGTGTGTAGCCTTTTCGATAAGTAATAGTGTCGAACCGAACGAGGAGCTAAAGGTAGGATAAATATTCTCTCAAGTTCTATCAACCACTAATACAACTCTACGCACACTAAACGTTTGCATTATCTAGGAAATAAAACTAGAGCAACAGTACGAGTATTAGAGATAGCTTTGCATGATAATAAATAACAAGAAAGTAAAGCTAGTTACTACAGCAATAAAATACACTAAACTAACAGAACCATAAGTGTGGAATAGCGGTGGTAATTGTGGTGGCTTTATCCAAGTTTAAATAGCGAATAGATCGGGTTCATTGTCTTTGATGCAGTTTTCTATGTGGGAGAGGCTAAATATACATGCGCTTCACTACTTGGAATTACATGTACTATATGATTGGATTGTTAGCAAACATCCGTAAGTACTAATCAATGCATTAAGGTTTTCCCAACCACAGCTTTAAGTTTAATGGTCCTCTTACTCTCATACGTGCAACGTTCCGGTTCGCGTCCTCAGGTTTCTGTCACTCTGGCAGAACTCCCCTTCCTTTTACACATACTATAAACCCTATGATGTTTAATCCATGCGTGCACAAATATAATGGACACCAAAGGACTGTACCATATCAACATACAACTCTAATGAACAAAAGACGTTCAACCATTCAATCTAAGAACAAAGAAACTACGCAAACATGACATAGATCATAGGATTATAACTTATAGCATCAAACACCATGTTAACATAGGATGGTACATAGGTGTGTGGGAGGATGAACCACTGCATACTAGGAGGATTAGGTGATGAATATGGCGGTGAAGATGGTGAATATGGTGAAGAGGGCGGCGTCGGCGACGGCGCGGGGACTCCTTCCCCGCCGCCGGTATCATGGGGGAGCACCGCCCCTTAGCCCCCTTCCTTCATGGCTTCTTGGGAGCCCTCCCCCATAGAGATGGGATCCATGGGGGAGGCAAAAACGTGGCTTTGGTGGCTGCAAATTAATGGGTAGAGATGCTCTAGGCGAATTAGGTTTTCTCTTTTTATATAGCTTCTCGGATTCCCGTCACCCTATCTTGGGCTGCAGTAAATCAGGCCTAGAAGGCATGTACGGACACGGAATCAGCTAAATTTTATGTCCTGAACGTTTGTCATGAAATTTCAAACAACTTTGTAGTTGAAGAGTTTTCCGTTTGACGCCGTCTTCGACCCGAAACGTGATCATCTTTAAAAAGAGTTCTAAGACAAATTTCTGGAAAAATCTCAATTTGACTCCAACAAGGTTTTCACTTGTATTCTTGGTAATTCCTACACATCAAAGTGTAAAACAAGAACATTGTGCACTTTTGTAACTATTAGTAGGTTAGTCCAAATAAATCATAAACTTTATACAAAAAGAAGTGTCAAAAGCATATTATTAGCATAAAACTATAAAAAATTATAGATACGTTATGGACGTATCAGGACGTGTTCCTTCACGTCCTCTCCTTCAGTAAGTATGTCCGCTGCTGAAAAACCTTCATTCTCGAGACCAAGAATACACTCTACATCGACGACCCCAATAGAGATTGTCCCATTTGTCTCTTTTATGACGAATGTACCAGTGGTAGGGTCAAAAGCCTCGAGCATGAACCTTAAACAATAATTACCATGAATTAGATTTCAGGGAAAAAACATATGTACAATCCTGGAACAAAAACATTTGTATTAGTACCTTATTAAGATTGTGCGCATCTTCATAGATGGCATCATCATCATACTACGCAGATTCGTTTGGGCTAGTCTAGCCCGTTGAGCGATGGAAAGACCCGCCACTAACTTGCACCATTTTTCGATGTTGCAACAAATACCCCCCTAAGATCGTCCATCCTGAAAACAAAAAACACAATTAATATATTAGCGGAACAGAGATCTATAGACTATGTTGCTGCATACGATATGAGTAATTCACCACACATAAAATGACAATACTTTTTCAAAAAATTCTAAACATGTCTGGTCCTATCTCAATGAACTAGTGGATCTAGAAACCCTAAAAGTATTGATAACAGTCGTCCCAGTTAGTTTGTATTGTGACCAGCAAGCGTCCGCCCTACCATAAACGATAAAATGACAGTGGACAGAATTTTCGCGCGATTCAACAGAATTATGAAACTACAAATCACTACAACCACACAAGGATACTATTAAACAACAATGAAAGGGGACAGGAGTATCTGATCTTAGAGCTCTAAATCATGAACCGACTAACCTACCGATCAGAGGGAAGTTGTACCTGACATAAAACTACTGATGCGCAGTTGAGAGGAATACCTGGAATGACCTCTGTGGACGAGGAACAACCACTGTCGAGGAAGAAGGCCATCGAAGCTGCGCCTTGGAATTTGGTGCACACAAGGTCAATGGGGGCGTGTCGACTAGCGGACTATGACGGCGTTTAGGGTTAGAAGGTGGAAGTGATCGTGGGGTTTATTATGCGGTTTAGTCAGATATATTTCCACAAGGCCGGTCCGTCTTTGGCCAATAAAGGCCCGTGGACTCATCCCGTGCGGGATATAAAATGAAACGGGGCGTAGGTTATAACAAGGCAAGGGCGAATTTTGCTTTCGTCGGGCCGAAGATTTTTTTTATCTTTTTTGATAGGAATTTCACAAAATGCTTAAATTACGAACTTCCGATTCTAGGAAAATAATTGCATTTTTACATCAGTTCTTCATGTGTAACATGTGGAACAAGTTTGGATTAATTTAGAGGTCGGAAAAATAACAACTTATAAACAAGGTGTTTCGTCTAACTTGAACCATCTTTTCTAACCATGTAAATTTTTCGACCATCATTAAATGTTCTAATATTCTTTTCATATGGTGACACAAACAATCTAAGACATATGGCCAAGGTTTTACATTTTTCTGAATTTTTTTGAATTTCTAGTGCCCCGGTCAAAGTTAGGTCAAATAATCTAAGACATTCGAACAAATATAATGAATTATGATGTGCAAGCTCTCTTTCAAAGTTCTACTAATATACAAACTACATTCTATACCTCCATATTAACAACATATAAAAATATGGTACCAAAATTTAAAAGTTAACTTGCTCAAAAGTAAAATTTAATTTGGAGGTGATTTAGTATTTTCAAATTTCTCCATGTACCAAGTTTTGAATCTAAAAAAACTCTACAAATTAAAAATGTGGCCCCTAGAGTCCTTCAAACAATGATGAAAACCTCATGCAATTCATACAAATACAGCTCCTGAAATCTAAAACTGAATTTTTCTAAAAAAAAGGGGTCAAAATCACCTATTTGTTGTGTCTAACTGAATTTTCAAATTTATACATAGACCAAGTTTTGAATCTGAAAAAACTCTACAAATGAAAAATGTGTCTCCTAGAGTCCTTCAAATATTGGTGAAATCTCATGCAATTCAGACAAACACAGCTCCTGAAATCCAAATCTGAATTTTTATGTCAAAACCGCGTCGAACGCAGAGGAGGCATATGGATGAACCAAGCTGACCTAGTAATAGATCCATGATTAAATCACATCTTGTGGACCTAAAAATGATTTTTTCCAAAAAATATTGAGGTTCCAATAGTGTACATGCAGTTCAATATTTCAAAGTTTTGACCAAATTGACCAAAGTTTGACTTTTGGTAAATTTGAACAAACAAGCAATTCAACTCCTACAAAGTCGTTATATTCCCACCCAGTGACCCCATCTACCTTACCATGTTGGTCAAATACAACATTTTGTGCAAAATTTTGTACTTCCTTCACAAAATGAAGTTGAATTTGAATTGTTAAAATGGTATTTCAAATCATAGTTCGACAAAGACCTCTAAAGATGAAATGTGTGCAATGCCAACATACACCACCTGCCAAATTTGAGGCCAATCTGAGAAAGTATGCCATGGACTTGGCCTTTTCATGGATAATTTGGGTACTTACCCATGAGACTCACACTTGAAACCAAGTGTGTAGGAGCAACGCCAACTTTCATTCCACAAACTTAAGGTTTATTATTTTTTGTGAAAACTATGGTACAATCTAAGACACATGGCCAAGGTTTTACTTTTTTTTTTGAATTTCTAGTGCCCTGTCAAAGTTTGGTCAAATCTCATCGAGCAAATAAAATGCATAAAGATGTGCAAGCTCTCTTTCAAAGTTATACCAATGTCCGGATGCTAGCTTTGACACTGATCCGGATGACTCTAAGTCTCAATCCGGATATGTATTTCTCTTGAACAGAGCAGTAGTTAGTTGCAGGAGTTCCAAACAACCTGTGGTGGCTGGATGAACGACGGAGGCAGAATATGTTGCTGCTTCAGAAGCGGCGCAGGAAGCGGTTTGGATGAAAGAGTTCATTACGGAACTAGGTGTGGTTCCTAGTGCATTGGACCCAATGGTGATCTATTGTGACAACAATGGAGCCATAGCCAACGCAAAGGAACCGAGGTCTCACAAGAATTCCAAACATATTAAGTGTCGGTTTCATTCCATCCGCGAGCATGTCAAGGATGGAGATATAAAGATTTGTAAAGTACACACGGACCTAAATGTAGCAGATCCGTTGACTAAGTTCTCCCTAGGGAAAAACATGATCAACACCAGAACTCCATGGGTGTTAGATTTATCAATATGTGAACTAGATTATTGTCTCTAGTGCAGGTGGGAGACTGAAGGAAATATGCCCTGAGAGGCAATAATAAAGTTGTTATTATATATTCCTTATATATGATAGATGTTTATTTGACATGCTAGAATTGTATTGATCGGAAACATCAATACATGTGTGTTTAATAAACAAAAAGGGTTCCTAGTTATGCCTCTCTTAAAGACTAGCTTGTTGATTAACAAGATGATCAAGGTTTCCTGATCATGGACATTGGATGTTGTTAATAACAAGGTCACACCATTGGTGGAATGATGTGATGAACATTCATCTGAAGTATAGCATTATGATCAAGTCATTATGTTTATATTGCTATAACATCATACGAAGTAATCTTTATCCTTAGACCATGAGATCATGTTAATTGCTAACAGCAGACGAGTATCTTGATAACATCAAACGTCACACCGTAACAGGGTGACTATAAAGATGGGTTCAGTACTACGAAGGTGTTATGTTGAGGCTCATGGATCAAGAGTGTAATTTGTCAATCCAGATGACGGATAGATATACTCTGGGCCCTCTCGGTGATATCACATTAGGATAGCTTGCAAGCAAGTGATGTGATCACTAGAATGTTATATCACGGGAACGAGAAAAGAGTGCATGTCGGTAACGAGATCAAACTAGGTATGGAGATACCGATGATCGAATCTCATACATGTAATATATCGAGAGACAAAGGGATTTAGTTACAAGCGTTAAAGGTTCTCACGATCACAGAAGTCATCGTTGAATGTGTAGGAGTCAGTACGGATCTCCAGGTCTCGCTGCTGATTATTGATCGGAGAAGGGTCTCGATCATGTCTTCATTATTCGCGAACCGTAGGGTGGCACACTTAAGAGTTACCGGACACCATTTTGGAGCACATATGTTTCAGACGAAAGAATTGCAAAGCGCAGGAATTGTTTCAATAGAAACCGGAAATTGTTTCGGGTGAAATTGCAGAAAGTGGTTCTGCATGTGATATTGAAATATTGCAAGGGGCTATATGTGAATGTTTGTTAATTAAAGTAATTAACAAAATTATGAATAAATTTAATAAAAAGAGTTTTATTAAATGAGAGAGCATTAAATTTGGATAAATTTAATGTATTTAAAGTGGAGACTTTAAAAGGGAATGTGAAGAGGCATTTTAATGTGGAGGGGTTACCACCACATGAATGGGGTAGGTGAGGGGTCATCCCCCCATGCGCCGGCCATGGAGAGAGGGGGCACCTCCTCCTCCTATAAAAGGCCACCCATTCCCTCCTTCATCCATACACCTCCTTGTGAAGGATCTCTCTCCCCCTCTCGAATTATTCCCCCATGGTGTCGGATTAGCGAGATACATGTTCCCGGTGGCATTTCGTCTAGAAGGAGTTGCTGCTTCCGCTGGATCGCTGGAGTGAGGAGGTGGAGGTTGTCCGGTGGCTTGAACGTGTGTGCGAGTGCGGATGCGCTGCTGAGTTGCGGCGCTCGGACTTCCTCACGATCTTGAGATCGGCAAGTGTACGACTACATCAACCACGAGTTCCTACCCGTTAACGAAGCTTGTTGTCTATGAGGGTAAGTTCTCGTTGGATGTATGTCCACCTGTTGCTTTGTACCTAGTAGATAGATCTTGTCGTGTAGTTCACACCATAGGAAATTTTTTGTTTTCTATGTTGCGGACCCAACAGTGGTATCAGAGCCTCATCTATGCGTAGGTGCTTAGCACGGGTAGTACACATATGTTGATATGTGGGCGATGATGATCATGTTATTGCATCTTCTATGTATTTTGGATATTGGTGCATAGTGGGATGAAGCGGCCCGGACCAACCTTACATGTCATCGTACATGAGACCGGTTCCACGACTGACATGCAACTTGTTTTGCATAAGTGGCTAGCGGGTGACTGTCTCTCCTACTATAGTCAATATCTGATTTACAAGAAGTTGCTAATAACTTAGTTATCCTCGTTGTGGTTCATGTTCGTAGGTGAGAACGGTTCTATCTCCGAAAGCCCTAAGCCACGTAAAACTTGCAATTGATAATTTAGAGGCGTCTAGTTTAGATCGTTGCTGGGCTAGTGTATTGATATGGTATTGTTGTAAGTAGATGTATGGTAGATACTCTTACAACACAGTCAACGTGTAAGTTCCATAGATCTTGGCCTTACACACAAATGAATGATAGAGATCATACCACGATGTAAGTGATAGAGATCAAATGCATGGACCATATCATCTCACTTTACACATTAGATGTTAGCATCTTATATTGCTAGTTTGGCGTGTTTGGTAGCATTATAAGATGATCCCTCATTTAGATATCAAGATAAAAATGTGTTCTTCCTTGAGTATGCACCGTTCTATGGACCGTGTTTCGAGACATCACGTGATGATCGGGTGTACTCGAATCTACGCTTTCATAGGAACGGGTGTAAGACAGTTTTACACACGCGAATACTAAGGTTCTTACTTGGCGAGCCTAGCATGTACAGACATGGCCTCGGAACACGGACTAAAAGGTTAAGCATGAGTCATATGGTTGATATGATGTCCATATAGATGCTCGCCTTTGAAGCTATATCAACTCACGTGATGATCGGACTTGGTGTAGTGGATTTGGTTCATGTAATCACCAAAAGGACACGAGGGATGTCGTTTTTGAGTGGGAGTTCATTTGTAATTTGGATTAGTTGAACCCAATCTATCATAAACTTAGTCTAAATAAACTTTACAAATTATGTTGTAGATGGCACCACCTGCTTTTAATTTCAATGTGTTCATGGAGAAAGAGAAACTTGCTGCGAATGGTAGCAACTTCACCAACTGGGCTATGAATTTGAGGATTCTCCTCACTACTGCACAAAAGCAATATGTGCTAGATGCGCCGCTAGGCCCCCCACCAGCTCCTGATGCCCCTGACGAGGAAAATAATGTCTATGTGACCCGTCAGGAGGACCACAACTTAGTTCATTGCGGCATACTGTATGGGCTTGAGCCAGAACTTCGAAATCATTTCGAAAATGGCAATGCCTTTGATACCATGGGAGAATTGAAAATGATTTTCGATACCCATGCTGCCGTAGAGAGTTATAATGGTACAGAAAAGTTCTTTAGCTGCATGATGGAGGAAAACAACTCCGTTAGTGAGCACGTACTCAAAATGTCTGGGTATGCCGATAAGCTTGTGTCCTTGGGAATAACGATTCCCATTGACTTAGGCATACATCGTGTTCTCCAATCTCTGCCACCTAGCTACAAGAGCTTCGTGATGAACTATAATATCCAGGGCATGAAGAAGTCTCTTCCCGAGCTTCTGTCAATGCTTAAGGCTGCAGAAGTGGAGATTAGGAAAGAACATCAAGTGTTGATGATCAATAGGACCACCGGTTTCAAGAAGGACAAGAAAGGCAAGCACAAGGGAAAGAAGGGTGGCAACTCTGTTGCCACGCCCGAAAAGAAACCCCGGGCTGGCCCTAAGTCTGACACCGAGTGCTACTATCGCAAGGGGACTGGCCATTGGAAGCGCAACTGCCCCAAGTATTTGGCAGACAAGAAGTCCAGCAAGGCAAACAAAGGTATATGTGATATACATGTTATTGATGTGTACTTGACTAGTACTCGCAGTAGCACCTGGGTATTTGATACCGAATCGGTTGCTAATATAGGTAACTCGGTTCAGGGGCTACGGAACACGCGACAACTAGCAAGAGATGAGGTCAAGATGCAGGTCGGCAATGGATCAAGAGTTTATGTGATTGCCGTCGGGACGCTACCTCTCCATTTGCCATCGGGATTAGTTATAAACCTAAATAATTCTTATTTGGTGCCCGCACTGAGCATGAACATTGTATCTGGATCGTGTTTGATGCAAAGTGGTCATTCCTTTAAATCTGAAAACAATGGTTGTTCGACTTATAAGAATGATATCTTTTATGGTCATGCACCTATGTTGAATGGTTTATTTATGTTGGATCTCGATAGTAATATTACGCACATTCATAATGTTAATGCTAAAAAGATTAAACTTGATGATGATATGTCTACATATATGTGGCACTGCCGTCTAGGTCATATTGGCGTTAAACGCATGAAGAAACTCCATTCTGATGGACTTTTGGAATCACTTGATTTTGAATCATTTGATACATGTGAGCCATGCCTTATGGGCAAGATGACTAGAACGCCGTTTTTCGGTTCAATGGAACGGGCGACAGATCTATTGGAAATCATACATACTGATGTGTGTGGACCAATGAGTGTGTCGGCGCGAGGTGGATATCGTTATTTTGTTACTTTCACGGATGATTTAAGTAGATACGGGTATATCTATTTGATGAAACACAAGTCTGAAACCTTTGAAAAGTTCAAGGAATTTCAGAATGAAGTGGAAAATCATCGTAATAGAAAGATCAAATTTCTTCGGTTTGACCGTGGAGGTGAGTATCTAAGTTACGAGTTTAGCACACACATGAAAGAGTGTGGAATAGTTTCACAACTCACGCTTGCCGAAACACCACAACGTAATGGTGTGTCGGAACGTCGTAATCATACTTTATTGGATATGGTTCGATCTATGATGTCTCTGACTGACTTACCTCTGTCATTTTGGGGTTATGCAATGGAAACAGCTGCATTCACTTTAAATCGGGCTCCATCTAAATCCGTTGAAACGACACCGTATGAATTATGGTTTGGAAACAAACCTAAGCTATCATTTCTTAAGGTTTGGGGATGCGATGTTTATGTGAAGAAACTTCAACCGGATAAACTCGAACCCAAAGCGGAAAAATGCGTCTTCATAGGATACCCTAAGGAAACAATTGGGTATACCTTCTATCATAGATCCGAGGGCAAGGTTTTTGTTGCCAAGAATGAATCATTTCTTGAGAAGGAGTTTCTCGCGAAAGGTGTGAGTAGTCGGAAGGTAGAACTCGAAGAGGTTATTGAACCTTCTCTTCATGGAATGGCGAGTGGCGCAGCACCAGAAGTTGTTTCGGAGTTGACTTCACCTGATGAAGAGAGAGCTAATGATAATGATCATGAAACTCCGAAAGAGGACACTACCGAACCTCGCAGGTCAAGCAGGACACGTGCAGCTCCTGAACGGTACGGCAATCCTGTTGTGAATTTCATTGTTGATGAAATGGATGACCCTACGACGTATGAAGAAGCGATAATGAGCCCGGATTCCAACAAATGGCTAGAAGCCATGAAATCCGAGATGGAATCCATGTACGAGAACCAAGTTTGGAACTTGGTGGACTTACCTCATGACCGAAAGGCTGTTGAGAATAAATGGATTTTCAAAAGAAAAACTGATGCCGATGGTAATGTGACCATCTATAAGGCTCGACTTGTCGCAAAGGGGTTTCGACAAATTCAAGGAGTTGACTATGATGAGACATTCTCTCCCGTAGCGATGCTTAAATCGGTTAGGATTATGTTAGCAATTGCTGCATATTTCGATTATGAAATATGGCAGATGGATTTCAAAACTGCGTTCCTCAATGGTAAGATTGAAGAAGAGTTGTATATGATACAACCTAAGGGTTTTTTCGATCCTAAGGATGCTAATAAGGTATGCAAACTTCAGTGATCCATCTATGGACTGAAGCAAGCATCCCGGAGTTGGAATCTCCGCTTTGATGAGGTGATCAAAGAGTTTGGATTTGTCCAAACTTATCGAGAGGCTTGTATTTACAAGAAAGTGAGTGGGAGCAATGTGGCATTTCTGATATTATATGTGGATGACATATTATTGATTGGAAATGATATAGATCTTTTAAACAGTGTTAAAAGTTATCTAAATAGCAAATTTTCGATGAAAGACCTTGGTGAAGCGTCATATATATTAGGCATTAAAATCTATAGAGATAGATCAAGGCGCCTAATTGGGCTATCGCAGAGTACATACCTTGATAAGATATTAAAGAAGTTTAATATGGACGAAAGTAAGAAGGGGTTCTTACCTATGTTGCAAGGCAAGACATTGAGTAAGACTCAAAGTCCGGCTACAGCGGAAGAAAGAGAGATGATGGATAAGATCCCCTATGCCTCAACCATAGGCTCTATTATGTATGCCATGCTATGTACAAGACCGGATGTGGCACATGCTATTAGTTTGACTAGTAGGTACCAATCTGATCCAGGTTCGGAACACTGGATAGCGGTTAAGAACATCCTCAAGTACTTGAGAAGAACTAGGGATATGTTTCTTATATACGGAGGTGAAGAATAGCTAGTCGCTAAGTGTTATGTCGATGCTAGCTTTGACACTGATCCGGATGACTCTAAGTCTCAATCCGGATACGTATTTCTCTTGAACGGATCAGCAGTTAGTTAGAGGAGTTCCAAACAACCTGTGGTGGCTGGATCAACGACGGAGGCAGAATATGTTGCTGCTTCAGAAGCGGCGCAGGAAGCGGTTTGGATGAAAGAGTTCATTACGGAACTAGGTGTGGTTCCTAGTGCATTGGACCCAATGGTGATCTATTGTGACAACAATGGAGCCATAGCCAACGCAAAGGAACCGAGGTCTCACAAGAATTCCAAACATATTAAGTGCCGGTTTCACTCCATCCGCGAGCATGTCAAGGATGGAGATATAAAGATTTGTAAAGTACACACGGACCTAAATGTAGCAGATCCGTTGCCTAAAGTTCTCCCTAGGGCAAAACATGATCAACACCAGAACTCCATGGGTGTTAGATTTATCAATATGTGAACTAGATTATTGTCTCTAGTGCAAGTGGGAGACTGAAGGAAATATGCCTGAGAGGAAATAATAAAGTTGTTACTATATATTCCTTATATATGATAGATGTTTATTTTACATGCTAGAATTGTATTGATCGGAAACATCAATACATGTGTGTTTAATAAACAAAAAGGGTTCCTAGTTATGCCTTTCTTATAGACTAGCTTGTTGATTAACAAGATGATCAAGGTTTCCTGATCATGGACATTGGATGTTGTTAATAACAAGGTCACACCATTGGTGGAATGATGTGATGAACATTCATCCGAAGTATAGCATTACGATCAAGTCATTATGTTTATATTGCTATAACATCATACGAAGTAATCTTTATCCTTAGACCATGAGATCATGTTAATTGCTAACACCGGAAGAGTATCTTGATAACATCAAACGTCACACCGTAACAGGGTGACTATAAAGATGGGTTCAGTGCTACGAAGGAGTTATGTTGAGGCTCATGGATCAAGAGTGGAATTTGTCAATCCAGATGACGGATAGATATACTCTGGGCCCTCTCGGTGATATCACATTAGGATAGCTTGCAAGCAAGTGATGTGATCACTAGAATGTTATATCAGGGAACGAGAAAAGAGTGCATGTCGGTAACGAGATCAAACTAGGTATGGAGATACCGATGATCGAATCTCGGACATGTAATATATCGAGAGACAAAGGGATTTAGTTACAAGCGTTAAAGGTTCTCACGATCACAGAAGTCATCGATGAATGTGTAGGAGTCAGTACGGATCTCCAGGTCCCGCTGCTGATTATTGATCGGAGAAGGGTCTCGATCATGTCTCCATTATTCGCGAACCGTAGGGTGGCACACTTAAGAGTTACCGGACACCATTTTGGAGCACATATGTTTCAGACGAAAGAATTGCAAAGCGCAGGAATTGTTTCAATAGAAACCGGAAATTGTTTCGGGTGAAATTGCAGAAAGTGGTTCTGCATGTGATATTGAAATATGGCAAGGGGCTATATGTGAATGTTTGTTAATTAAAGTAATTAACAAAATTCTGAATAATATTAATAAAAAGAGTTTTATTAAATGTGAGATTATTAAATTTGGAGAAATTTAATGCATTTAAAGTGGAGACTTTAAAAGGGAATGTGAAGAGGCATTTTAATGTGGAGGGGTTACCACCACATGAATGGGGGAGGTGAGGGGTCACCCCCCTATGCGCCGGCCATGGAGAGAGGGGGCACCCCCTCCTCCTATAAAAGGCCACCCATTCTCTCCTTCATCCACACACCTCCTTGTGAAGGATCTCTCTCCCCCTCTAGAATTATTCCCCCATGGTCTCGGATTAGCGAGATACATGTTCCCGGTGGCATTTCGTCTGGAAGGAGTTGCTGCTTCCGCTGGATCGCTGGAGCGAGGAGGTGGAGGTTATCCGGTGGCTTGAACATGTGTGCGAGTGCGGATGCGCTGCTGAGTTGCGGCGCTCAGACTTCCTCACGATCTTGAGATTGGCAAGTGTACGACTACATCAACCATGAGTTTCTACTCGTTAACAAAGCTCGTTGTCTGCGAGGGTAAGTTCTCGTTGGATGTGTGTCCACCCGTTGCTTTATACCTAGTAGATAGATCTTGGCGTGTAGTTCACACCGTAGGAAATTTTTTGTTTTCTATGCTGCGGACCCAACATTATTCAGAATCTACAAAAACTTTAAACATGGTAAAAACAATATAAAAAACCTACGTACAGGAAAATATTGAAACATTTATATATGAAAAATATTAGAATTATTTTACATATAGTTATCTAATCTTTATTACAAGTGATATTACAACTTACAAGTAATATTAAAAAAACAAATTTAAAAAAAAATGGACGCAGCCCAGCCATGCCATCTGCCCGGACAAGCTACCTACGACTGAACTGGGTATGTCTCCGTCCATTATGTCCTCATAACCGCACGACATCAGTCGGGTCGGATGGCTGGGAGTTTAATCCCATCTCGCCAACTGGAGAGGAGTCCGGTCAGCTTAAACAGCCGCGCGTTCGGCTGCTATCAACAGCCTTTCTGTTCTATGTTTCTTGCGAGCAGTCACGAATCCTACTATGGACCGTTGGGTCTACTGGCAGGTCACGGGCCTGCATCCTGGCCGTTCATTTGGTTTCTAGTTGTATGCAGGCCGTGATTCCTTGAGGATTAACATGCCAGTGGGTGGCATTTTTTTGCTTTATTTAAACTTTTTTTCTCCTATATTTTAACATAAATTAATACGTTTTTAATACAAATTTACATGGCATAATGCATGTACAAAGTTCTACCAATGTCCAAACTACATGCTCTACCTCCATATTAACAACATATAAAAATATGGTACCAAAATTTAAAACTTAACTTGCTCAAAATTCAAATTTGATTTGGAGGTGATTTAGTATTTTCAAATTTCTACATGCACCAAGTTTTAAATCTGAAAAAAACTCTACAAACGAAAAATGTGGCCCCTAGAGTCCTTCAAACAATGGTGAAAACCTCATGCAATTTAGACAAACACAGCTCCAGAAATCCAAAACTGATTTTTCTGATTTTTTTTGTCAAACACACCTATTTGTTGTGTCTAACTGAATTTTCAAATTTATATATGCACCAAGTTTTGAATCTGAAAAAACTCTACAGATGAAAAATGTGGCCCCTAGAATCTTTCAAACATTGGTGAAATCCTCATGCAATTCAGACAAACACAGCTCCTGAAATCCAAATATGAACTTTTATGTCAAAACCGCATCAAACGCAGAGGAGGCATATGGATGAACCAAGCTGACCTAGAAATAGATACATGATTAAACCACATCTTGTGGAGCTAAAAATATTTTTTTCCAAAAATAATGAGGTTCCAATAGTGTACATGCAGTCCAATATTTCATAGTTTTGACCAAATTGACCAAAGTTTGACTTTAGGTAAAATTTGAACAAACAAGCAATTCAACTCTTACAAAGTGGTTATATTCCCACCCAATGACCCCATCTACCTTACCATGTTTGTGAAAGACAGCACTTTTTGCAAAATTTTGTACTTCCTTCACAAAATGAAGTTGAATTTGAATTGTTAAAATGGAAAATGGTATTTCAAATCATAGTTCGACAAAGACCCCTAAAGATGAAATGTCTACAATGCCAAGATACACCACCTGCCAAATTTGAGGCCAATCTAAGAAAGTATGCCATGGACTTGGCCTTTTCATGGATAATTTGGGTACTTACCCATAAGACTCACACTTGAAACCAAGTGTGTAGGAGCAATGCCAATTTTCATTCCACAAACTCAAGGTTTATTATTTTTTGTGCAAAATATGGTACAATCTAAGACACATGGCCAAGGTTTTACTTTTATTTTTATTTTTTTGAATTTCTAGTGCCCTGTTAAAGTTTGGTCAAAATCGTGTCAAATAAATAAAATGCATAAAGATGTGCAAGCTCTCTTTCAAAGTTCTACCAATGTCCAAACTACATGCTCTACCTCCATATTAACAACATATAAAAATATGGTACCAAAATTTAAAATTTAACTTGCTCAAAATTCAAATTTGATTTGGAGGTGATTTAGTATTTTCAAATTTCTACATGCACCACATTTTGAATCTGAAAACACTCTACAAATGTAAAATGTGGCCCATAGAGTCCTTAAAACAATGGTGAAAACCTCATGCAATTTAGACAAACACAGCTCCTGAAATCTAAAACTGATTGTTTCTGATTTTTTTTTTGGTCAAAACCACCTATTTGTTGTGTCTAACTGAATTTTCAAATTTATACATGCACCAAGTTTTGAATCTAAAAAAACTCTAAAAATTAAAAATGGGGCTCCTAGAATCCTTCAAATATTGATGAAACCCTCATGCAATTCAGACAAACACAACTCCTGAAATCGAAATCTGAATTTTTATTAATAAATTGTCAAAACTATTCAGAATCTACAAAAACTTTAAACATGGTAAAAACAATATAAAAAACCTACGTACAGGAAAATATTGAAACATTTTTATATTAAAAATATTAAAATTATTTTACATATAGTTATCCAATCTTTATTACAAGCGATATTACAACTTACAAGTAATATTAAAAAACTAACAAATTTTAAAAAAAATGGACGCAGCCTAGCCAGGCCATCTGTCCGGACAAGCTACCTACAACCGAACTGGGCATGTCTCAGCCCATTATGTCCCCATAACCGCACGACACCAGTCGGATCGGACGGCTGGGAGTTTAATCGCACCTCGCCAACTAGAGAGGAGTCCGGTCAGCTTAAATAGCCGCGCGTTCGGCTGCTATCAACAGTCTTTCTGTTCTATGTTTCTTGCGAGCAGTCACGAATCCTACTATGGACCGTTGGATCTACTGGCAGGTCATAAACCTGCATCCTGGCCGTTCATTTGGTTTCTAGTCGTATGCAAGCCGTGATTTTCTTGAGGAATATACTACCAGTGGGTGGCCTTTTTTACTTTATTTAAACTTTTTTCTCCTATATTTTAACATAAATTAATACGTTTTTAATGCAAATTTACATGGCATAATGCATATACAGCACTATATCTCTGCACTTTAATTACTCTCACCATTTCAAATTTTGAAACAGTACTACAATGTGCTACACCTATTAAAACCTTCCAATTTAGAATTGACATAATGAAATATATATTACTAACTGACAGCACAACTATCATGCCACATTACAGATACATATATAAGAAACAAGCAATTAACAGCATGTAACAATAACCTTACTAGAATCATAATAACATAGTAGTCTTACGGGAACTTCACCATACCATCAGAAGGTTACCACTTATAACCACAGTACCAAAAGAATATAGTTCTCAACCACTTCTACCTGGTTAACCAGTTTAACATATTAACCATATATATATATAAACATCATCGCTATAATGATGATATGACCATACATACTAGCAGCTGACATCAACATACACTCCTCTTCAGCCTCAGAGTCGCTGAATATAAACTCATCTGGCTCAAGGCCCCTAAGGAGAGCGTCGTGCCTGCCATGATCATGCATGTCACCCTGAAAGTAGTCCTCACCCAGACGTCCTCGAGTGGCTACCTCTCGGACATGCTGGACAAGCCCCACCCTCAGGCCCCCATGTGGCTTGAAGTGGTGGAATGGGCACCTGTAGATCTCCGTGCTGAATGGCAGGTATGCAGAAATTCCCCTGCGCCTGAGCTTCTTCTCTTCTTTCCTCACAAAGGACTTGTATGTCCATTGCTCCACTTCAACATTTGAACCAGAGAAGTACTACACAATAAATAAAACAAGAAAACAGTTAGTAATGCCTACTAAATATAAAAACCTACTACTTTTGTGCATGTCTAAATGCACTACAACAGCTTGGAATAACAAACCTCCTCATCGGGTCACGGGGAGAGTACATCATAGGCATCACCTAGGGTTGGTGCCTGCCAGACAATTAAGATAAATGAACACTAGCAATTAAGGTAATTACTAAAAGCATTCAATATTAATAAATGAAAAACACTAGCAAAAATTAATAGCACAACAATTAAGGTTCACAAATTTGATCATAAAAATAACAATTATTCAACTAACAAATCATTAAACTACATCAATACTTTTTATACTACATTCCATTAAATTACAAGGATTATGATGATGCTGGAATTGAAGGTAAAGAAACTAGACTAAACATTCAAACAAAAAAATTGATCAAGGATCAACCAATTTAGTATCAGGTTGCATTAATAAGATGTGCATGTCTACAGTACAATAAGGTGCCAGTAACAAGTGATCCACCACATAAATAAGGTCCAGCAAGCCAAAATAGAGTAGTACAAAGTCTATAAACTAATTAGACTACACAAATCTGTTCATATAAACATAAGCATCTAAAGAAATGTGTCTTAAGGAGGGTACTGGCATAAATTTTATATTGTACAGCATAAACATCCAATGATATTACAATAATAGAATGAGATACATATCAGTGCTCTGCACACTATTATAAGGCACCACACCACTAAATGATCAACATAGAGGGAAAATGTTCATAACCAGATTGTTAAAATCAATTGCTACAAGTAAAGGAAAACAAAAGTAAGTACACATGTCACTACTGTGCACACTATTATGAGGCACCACTACAATCAATCATTAACATACATGCCATATGGTTATAACCAGATTGTTCAAATCTAGTGCTACAAGTAAATAAAAGTCTATAAGTAATTTTAACACATTTCCTCTAAAAGCAATTCCAGCAAAAAAAAGGAAACTACACAAGTATACTGAAGCTAGATAACCATATTATATCACAACAGCTAATTTAGACTAGTTAACTAGTTGAAGCTAGCTAACCACATTATACCACATGTACCAAAAAAAAGCCATACTATTAACTAGTTGAAACTAGCTAACCACATTATATCACATCAGCTCAAATGAGAATTATGTAAACCATGTTCCTTCAACATAATACGAATTAGCTACAAATTAAACTCTGTCAATTTAACAAGAAATAAATCATATTCCTACTAATTGGATGAACTTCACCAATGGCCTATCAGCATTGGTCATGTATACAAAATTACACAACGAATCTACAGAACCAGCCTTCCATCCAATAAATCCCTAAGGGCCCGTTCGTTTTACTTTGGATTGTCCTAGTTTGACATGGATTGATGTGGTTTAAATCCCATCTAAGTCAAAATATACTCCAGTCCAATCTAACCTAGAGGTGGATTAACCGAACATAGCCTAAAGGATATGAATCCCTAACACTAACAGAGCTGATTCTACAAAACAGATCTTACTTCCAAACAATCTGAAGGGATAGAACGAAAATTAGAAGAAAATAATACTAACCTGCATCGCGGCGACCTGCTGAGACTGCACCGGCGCCAGATCCTGCATGCCGCCGACCGGCACGTTGAGATCCAGCATTTCCACCTCGTCGAGGTCCGCATGCACCAACTCCTCCTCTCCAAGCGCCGCATCGACCAAAGCGTCCAGCATGGCCCGACGACCTCCGCCACCGCCATGGCCCTCCACCAACTTGACCGCATCTGGGCGGGTCACGGCTCCAAACCCCGCCCTTGCATAACTGCCTGCATCACCGCCGGACCCCACTCCCGCCATCGCCGATGTCAAAATCTCGCGGTATGGGAGAGCTCGAAGGCCTCATGCGGAGGAGACGATGGGGAGAGTTAGGGTTTTCTCCCATGCTCTTCTTTCCGTATCTGGTGAGGCAAAAGGGGGCAAATGGTGGGGATGAAGCCAGGCGAAGCGGCCGAGGGAGCTCTTATACGGTGCGTCACTTCGTTTCAGCTGACGTCACCCGCGCACGTGACCCCCACCCATAAAAAATACGCGTACACTCCCTGGTACAAACAGCCGCGGGCCTGTATGGGCCTATACGGGCTCTACGTATCTCCCAAAACCCAACATATTACAATTTTGCCACCGGTTATGAAAAGGTATCAACTAATCTTGACCGTTCGCGTCGATTCTTTTTCACAACCAGAGCCAGGGGCGGAGCACCAGAGCAGAAGTGCCCCTCGGTGGTTTAGTAAGAGCAAGATCAATAAGACTAGTCATAGTGGGGAGTAACTTAGACTACTAACATACACATTACTAGTCTAAGTTACTAGTTTCATAATGCATAATAATATAAGTCTAATAACATAGAAAGCCCTATTTATTGCTTTATAGACTTATGTTTCATTGGTAAGTGTGATGTCACGGTAACATAATATGTTACTCAATTTATCTTTTTATCATTAATTACTTGCCACGTCATTTTTTGTCTAGTTGGCATGTACGGTACCACTCAAGTTACTCCAACTATGACTAGCCTAAGAGCATCTCCACTCGGGGCCCTAAATCCCCTCTAAAGCGCTATCGGGGCGATGGCGGCCAAAGTCATGCCCAGCCCATCCCCAAATTATTTTTGGCACCGGCGTGGCCCGTTTTGTTATCCAGAGCCCCCGACCGAACCCAACCCACGGGGGGCTACCGGGGGCGCCGGATGTCGCGTTTCTGGCGGGAAGACACGGGGAATCTGGTGCGCGAAATGGTTGGTCGTCGCGGGCCACCCCTGTCAGCGTCATCGGCCGACGCGCTCGGTCCGCGATCGGTCCGTCTTTCTCCTCGCTTGCCGTGCCCCAGTAATGGCGCTGCTACCCGCCGATCAGGCTTTTGCAGGCGAGCAGCCGATGTGTTCCGTCTGCCATGCCTCCCACCTCACCTACTGCGCCACCGCCTGCATTCAACGGCCGCGCCACCACCCCCGCATCTAAAACCCCTCCTCCTTCCCCGTGGCTGCTCCACAACCTAGTTCCATCCTTGTATCCACTCTCCCGTCTTTCCTAGCCACCAAAACCATCGGCCATGGAGCGATACCACGGAGACGGAGCCGCCGCGAATGGGTTTGGGCGCCGTTCTGCACGTCCACAAGGCGCGCGCCGTGGGACGCGGGGTACCCAGCACCGCCGGACGTGCGCTGCCCTAGCGGCTAGTTCCTTAGTACCGGTTGGCCGACCCATCCCGTCAGTCCCCTGTGGGTAGGCGCGACAGGCGAAGATCTACTGCCACTACTGGGAGGTCCTCTAGCTAGAGGAGCACAATGACCCGGCCTGGTATCCTGATAACATGGATGCATGGACCACGTTCTTCGAGGCCTAGCACCAGGACCGCCTCACTGCCTACGATGGCAATGGCCCCCGACCGCTGGACAACAACATCGAAGGGCGGACCCAGTGGTGGAGCGTGCCAGGCCAGTCGTTGTCCTGGGTCCTCAAGTACATCGCCGCCGGCAACAACCCGTCGTTGACGATGCCGCCTCGTCACGCTGCACCACACCACCCGGACCAGCGGTCAGCGCGCGCCATGCCGCCCGCTCTTCCTCCACATCTTCCTCGTCGAGGTCTTCGTCGCCTTCGACCTGCTACTCCCCGTACTCCACGTCGTCGCTGCGCTTCTTGGATATCCTCACATCGGTGAAGGACGAGTACGGGGAGGCTCCTTTGTCGCGCCGGCGCCCGGTCGACGCGAGCGGTATCCTCCCCGTGGTCGCCTACACCTCGGCGTGCCCTAGAGCCAGGTGAAGAAGGAGTGGATGTCGCCACCGGAGTACAAGGAGGCCACCCTCTAGCTGAAGATCGACAAGAACCCGGAGGTGTTTCCAGGCCAACGCGTCACCGAGCGCGCCTCCTATGAAGCCGTGCCGCCAGCGACGGATGACTTCGCGGAAGAGTGGTCAGCGGAGGAGTACCAGCGTGAGCAGGCAGAGCGAGCGTGCTGCCTCGGCCTGTCCATCGACCTTGAGGTGACAACGACGGGGCAGGCTGCTCGAGCTGGGGTGGCGATCCAGGCCAGGGCTGCAACACCATGCCGCTGCCGAAGCAGGAGGCCAGCAATGACGACGACTACGGGCAGCGATGTACCATCGCCTTGGACTGGGTGGCCGTGGCCGGGGCCGCCAATAGGGTTTAGGTTTTCTTTTTTTAATTTTTGTACAAACATGTTTGAACTGTAGTAATATCTACATGTTTTTGTATTTTCAAATATTTGAATATTTTGTATGGGGCCACGGATGGGAAGCAACACCCCCCCATATCATGAACACATTTGCCCCCCCTCCCATACGACCCAAAATCAGCCCGCGCCAGACGCCGTATGGGGGACGAGTGGAGATGCTCTAAGAGAGTCCATTGCTGGCTATATAGTCTTGCCATGTCATCTAGAGCCTTTATAAAGCCTTGTAGTACAATACGTAGGCTATAAGATGGATTGTAATTAAGATACAATTGTTTAAAGCAAGCATGCTATTGGCCCTATGTTGCATGCAGACCACTTTTTGTAGGGAGCTGTGTTACAGCCGGGTTGTAGCTGAAGCACCCGCTCAGCTCTATTTACACCATTCTCTCTCATCCACGTATGAATTTGATTGACATGTCAATTCCTATAGCCTGCTGAGTAGGCTTATTGTACTTGCTCTAATTGTGTAGCGATGTTTTTTTATTCTACTACTCGCTCCGTCTTAAAATAGATGTCGGGAGTTTCTCTAAAATAGATACATACAAATTTACACAAATTTGTGATATCTATTTTGATAAGGAGGGATTAGTACAATTCTACATGTTTCTTCCTTTATTTTGATACCATTTCTCTTATGAATATTGTTAACAATGACGATGAGTAGTACGATAGATCCGATAAGGCAAAATGGTATAGTTAAACGCAAGTGCAAAACAATGTAAGGAGTAAAATGCACCCACGGTACTTGAACTTTTCATACAAAATCGATGCGGTCATCGACCTTCGGAATACACGACATACGGTACCTAAAGACGCTGCATGTCTCATCAATGTCATTGTGCACGCGTACATCAACATACACAGCCGCGGCGCACGGTCGAGTGGTCAGCTGGGCCCATCGGTCGGACATGATAAGGGGTTTTTTGCAAAAATGGACATTTTATATGAATACCCGTGTCTGAATCTTCCCCTCCACCACATCTCATTATCATTCTCTCCATCTTTCTAAAACTTCCTTTCCCCTACATCGAGCTCATCGTGGCCCTATCCCTAGCACATCCCTTACGGTACCAGTCGTCGCTCTTCGTCGTAGTAGATCCGTCGGAGTTCGCTTCCGTTGTGTCAACCTCTAGCTCTGTCGTCTCAGCCCTACGCCGTCGTGGCCCGTTCATCACATATACCTGACATGAGTATGATTATTCAGAAGCTCACTGTTCGCTACCCTACATTGGGTAAAAGGCCTACGGCCCATAGAGATTCCAGATAAAAGCCCAAATAAGCAACCGACAGAGACTCTTTGTTGTATTAGGAAAGAAACCACAAACCGACATTATGTTGGTATTATAATCACGCGTGTATGAAACCTATCCGCATACAGCTTTGAGACCCGGCCTATTATATATAGGGCAGGAGAAGCCCAAGCGAGGGTACCGAAATCTAGTAGACAACTTGTAATAGAGTGTTTTCCCAATATTCAGGCGACTTTGTCCTCATTGTTTTCCCTGACATCCGACGAAATCCTTAGCGTTATCTTTTCCATGAGACCCTAAGTCCATCATCATGGGCATTGCCGAGGTTACCCCTCGTCAATTGGCGCCGTCTGTGGGAATCTTGAATGCTAGAAACACGGATTCAGTCGAACGCTCTCCACCAAGCATCAACTCGACGAAAGCAAATCCATGCCCGCCCACCCATAAAGTTACCCGCAAATCAACAGAAGTATAAGAACTTCCCACTACATCTCCAATGGAAGTCGAGGCGTAGATCGAAGAAGGCAACAAAGGCGGGAAAGTCGAGACGAATCTGGGGGAGCTTGATGGTCTCTATGACAATCTCTCCTTCGGATCAGACCCACCGTTCACGCCACCACGTGAAGCAAGCTCGGCTAATTCAGAACCCGAAGAAAGTAGCGAAAGCATCGACTTTGGGATTCAGATGGCGGAAATTTATCCAGAGCAAAAGCTGATGGACTTCACTGGCTCATCCAATAGTGTCTCCATCAGCGAAAACGACGACGTTACCAGTCCGTACACCACTCAGCACCAAGTATGCGTGATCATCGGAGACGCCATGACCCAGCAAGACTCCAACGATAACCCAATTCTTAAGCCCGATGATATCCTCTCAAGCCATAGTGTAGGAAGCAACGACAACGAAGGAAGTCAAGGAAACAGAGCAGATCCAACAATCAACCGAGAAAATAGGGAAGAAGAGCAGCCACGTGAAGATGAGAGGCGAACCCTCAGCCTATCAGCCAGTGCACGGGAGAAAGCGAGAGGAGCAATCTCGAGTGCGACCCCAATGGCAACAGATGCCACCCACGAAGATCTATTGGCATACCAGTATCTGCCGCACTGCAAAAAGAGAAAAATCCTCAGGATGCAAAGGTAACTCGACGAAAGGAAGAGGGTAGCCGACGAATCTAGCTTACGAAGGGCACAGCTAAGCCCCACCCGAGGATCAAGAAGCATCACAGGAGGAGCATCGCCAAGAAGAGGAACATCTAGATTAAGAAGTATACCTGAAGAAGAGAGAGGCGGATTAATTCGGGACCTTGATCTCTCGTTTATGTCGATATATCAAGATAGGAACATCAAACCAAAGACAGCCCAGGCAGCTATTGTGGCCGTGCAAACATATCTAATCACGACACAACCTGCACCCGACGATCCCCGTGCCGCCCTCCACCGATCTACACTAATGAATCTCAGTTTGGTAGGAGAAACTCTTGCGTAAGCAGACAAAGAAACCATGAGGCAACGTGACCAATCCCCAACCGTCGCAACAGCCCTCGACAAGGAGGTCACACCCGACAATCACGGTCGCCACATCAGGTCCAATTTTCCGAACAAGAACCGCGCAACGATGCAAGAAATGACATCACCCAACGAAGGATTGATCAACCACGAGGAGAGCGTAACACCGGAAGATACCCTGACGGCGAAAGTGAGGACAAACAAGAATTATGCGGAGCCAGCTTCTTTACCCGACGGGTTCACAAATCTCTAGTACCGATGGATTTTAAGCTACCACAAGATAGACAAAAATACGATGGCCTCCAAGAACCCGAAGCTTGGCTGACAGATTATCTAGCGACTGTGAGATTACAGGGAGGATCCAAAGCCACATCAATGCAAAGCCTGCAGCTCCACCTAACCGGTGCGGCACGCTCCTGGCTAAAGCAGCTACCAGAAGATTCCATCAATAGTTGAATGATCTTGAAGACAAATTCATCAGAAACTTTCAATCCACGTTCAAGCGACCCACATCTTTAGAGCCATTACGCACCTCCAAGCAAAAGTCAGGAGAATCAATACGATCCTTCATCCAATGATGGAACATCACCAAAATTTCAGCTAAAGCGATATCCGATGAAAGAGCGATCGACGCCTTGAATGATGGTCTCCGACGATAGGAATTCATTGAAGAAATAGGGCGAATAAAGCCAAAAACAATTTCACAGCTGATTGAGAGAGCCAATCATTGGGCTGATGTACAAGATGTGGTACACAACAAAAGGGCTCGTTCACCCGACGAAAGAGACTGGCGTAATAGCGACCAAAGATGCCGAACAAATGATGGATACCAGACACCCACTTATGTTGCAGTGAGCTTTTCTGGAATGGAAAACCGAAGAAATGACGACTACAACAGCGGATATCGTGGTAGTAGGGATAATATCAATGAAAGCCAGCCGCGACAACGATACCAGCCGACGAACCGAGACCCACCAACGTCAGCAGGACAAATGTTGGAAGGACCCTGCAATATGCACTACTACGTTGACTCAACAGGGAAAAGGTGATCAAACCACCTCCTAAAGGACCGTCGAACATTCCTAAAGATGCAAGAATTGTGCAACGCAAAGGCAGCCGAAGCAACAAATAGAAACTACGCCCCTGCACCTGGCACTTTGGCCATTGGAGATCCACCACCACCACAGGGACCTCCACCGGCGGGACAACCGCAAATCACAGTATACCAAGACAACGAGTATCCCAGATCAAAGGGAACAATGTCAATGATCCAGAAGGGGGCACCCTCCAATAGAACACAAAAGCTAATCACTAGGCAAGTAAATTTGGCGGTAACGAAGCCACCCCTACACCAAAGTATCTACATTGGTCAGAGCAAGAAATCACTTTCAGCAGAGCTGACCATCCATTACGGGTCCCTCAGCCAGGCCAGTCAACACTCATAGTGGAAGCGCAAATCGGCGGGTTCAACATGAGCAAAGTTTTCTTCGATGCAGGAAGCAACATCAACCTGATTTACACTAAAACTCTATGGGCCATGAACTGGTCCATGACGAACCTAACCCCAACCGAACAACTTTCTACGGGATAGTTCCTAGAAAATCCAAAATTCCATTGGGCAAAGTCCACCTTCACGTCGTTTTCGGGTCAAAAAACAACTTCAGGTGAGAAATATTGGAATTTGAAGTTATGGACTGGCCATCTCAATACCACGCGATCCTGGGGCGGCCAGCTTTCACCAGGTTCATGGCAGTACCTCACTGCATACCTAGTACTGAAAATGCCAGCCCCCAACGGGGTCATCACAGTCAAAGGCAGCTTCAGCCATGCAGACAGCTGTGATCGAGAGTTCAACAAAATCTCAGAATCTTTTAGGATGGAGGCAGATCTTGGGAAGCTAAAATTGATAGAGGAAGAGGCGACACACGAAGGGCACACCCGCAAGAAGGAAACATCAGAAAAGCAAGAACATAACAACCTCGCAAAAGCAACGTATGCGACCTCCAACAACGGTCCCACATAAGAAGACCCTCGAGGACAGAAGCCAAAGTTCTTCCATAAAAGCTGTATTGAGACGCATTCCTTACTTAATAAAAAGTCCAACGGCTAGGCAATCACGCCATCACAATGTACCCCTATCCATTATTATCAATAAATAAAGAAAAGTATTTCGTGACATGAAAATTCTATGGTATACGAACATCAGTTCGTCGGATCCCCCAACAAGGATATATAGCATACGATCAAAATATCGTATGAAAACATGCGACCTTTTTGATAAAGTATACATACAACATTTTTTAGTCACATTACAAAGATGCACAAGCAAGCAGTCAGATCTCGAAATTTACAAAAAATTCCTTGTCTGCTTCTAAGCACCTACGCATAATCCTAATGGCGGGTCTTCAAGCTGCGGCATAGTGAGGCGCCATATAAACAAGGCCGCCATCGGGAGGAGGAGGCAGACCCGAAGATACGAAGTCCAGATCCAACATCGGGTGATGTGCATGCACCCAAGAGAGCGCAAGCTTGGCACCCGCCACAAGTTGAAGCTTCACATAATGGTGGATCCTTTCGCCTTGCCGAAACTTCGTAATCAAATCTGCCAAGGTCTGAGGCTGAGGATCCCAAGGAAACATGGCGTTGCAAACAATAGCCAGAGATCTGCGGCAGCACTTGACAAATTGCTCCGGCTCCAACATACGATCCTGCAACAGCGCAACAGTGTAGGAACGTCGATGGTTAGTCCAAAAAGCCATCTCAGAACTGTGAGAGGCAGATATAAGAGCATGCATCCGGTCGCGCAGATGCTGGCTTTCCTCCCTCTCGCACAATCTAATACCTACACATTGGAGAAAAATTAATTTCTATCAAGACAGAAAGGCAACCAAAGAAAGAAGGCAACTTACACAATAGCTTTTCGCTCGCCCTGGAGATCTCTTCCAAGAAAAAAGCTTCGCGGTTGAGAGCCTGGCATGTTTTTGATTGGGAAACATCCACCAGTGATTGAACTAGCCGTAGTTTTCCCTCAAGTTTCTTCACTTGTTCTATCTTTTCAGCATATAGCGGCGGGTCCACCGTACGTACGACGACAGGACTGATCGCACCCGCTATAGCGGAGGGCGCGACAACATCCGACGGTTGCGCGGAACCAGAAGGATCCGCAGAATCACTCAAGATCTAACAAAGACAAGGAAGTATACGAAACACTCAGCATACAAAGGCAAGGTCACACGCATATATTTACAAGCTGCAAAAGGAGGCCGGACAAGTTCAAAATCCATTACAATAAGGGAAGACACGACAAACGATTACAAAATAAGGGCCTATGTGGCTACGTCCTTCAAAGATAAGGTGGCACTAGCAGAAGGAGCATAGCTATAGCAGCCGCAAGAGTAGCTGAAGAGGGAGCACCGGACGCAGTAAGAGGAGTCGAGGAAGGGGCAGCCAATTTCCCTGAACCTAACACTAGAGCCAGTAGTAGCCGAGAATATTTTCTGGCCCTTTTAATATGCGGCTTCAGGTCAACTGCTTTGCCACTGGAGGTGATCGGGATAGAGGAGCTAACCTTCTCCCAATCGACCTTTTCGCCATGCGCCATCGCTAGAGGCATTGAAGTTTTGGCACAGCTCCTTGATTGCGTCAGACTATAACCAACAAGGGGGCGGGATCAATACCAAAAATGGCGACAAGATCATTCAGGTCCTTCGGCACATCCGTGGTTGGAAATACTTTGGCATGAAGCTTCTTGAAGACGCGGCATGAACGGACAAGAAGATTGCGCCCATGTTGTTAGCCTCCAAAGTGCTAACAGCATCCGATAAAGGATCAACCTTCTTATCATCATCCAGCGTCGGGTTCTGGCTAGTCAGCTCTACATAAACAAAAGAGAAGAAGACGTCGACAATCAAAAGAAATAAACGAAAACAACAAGTACACGGACAAATCGAAACTTACGGGTCAGCGAGTTATTTAGGGCCTCCAGGCGCTGTCGAAGATTTGCATCTCGAGCAGCGACTTGCCTGGCCACTTCATCGGCATCAGATTTTGCCCTCTGGTTGGCCTCTTCGGCAGCTCGGAGCCTTTTTCCAACTCATCGATATTCTTTATCGCCTCATCCCGGATAATCGTGGATTGCTTGGCGGTGGCTGAAGGAGCACAGTGCAAAATGAGGATAAACATGTTTACAAGGAAAAAACACAAGTGATCAGCGCATACCTTTCAGCTCTTCGGCGTCATCACGGATCCTTATAAAGCGGGTGGCCATACCGACCATCTCATGCATCAAAGGCTGAGCAAGGGAAAACACAGGAAAAATGATGTCAAGGCAGAGTAAATATATAGGGAAGGAAAAAATCCGGTGTCAAAAGTAACTTACATCCTTCATGTCCACATCAACGGGTGCTTCGGATAACACCACCCCTTTACCTTCCATTGTTCTTCTTTTCTGCAGCGATGGCTTGGATGAAGCAGCGACATCCTTCTAGACCTCATTCTCCACAGGAGACATCACCTTCTCCTTCGGCTCCGCCGATGGTGGAGGGGTTCACCTCGTGGAGCAGCCCACAGATGTGGGAATAGGAGAGGCAGGAAGATCTTCGTTATCGCTACAAATAACACGACCAAGGGCAAGCACTCATAGTAAAAACACCCGGTGAAAACAGAAAAAGAAGGAAGAAAATACTTACGAAGACACATCCTACGCAAAGCGAAACAAGTTCATCCAGGAAAGGAGCAGCTACGATCGGAGAAGTGCTTAAGGGCTTGGAAGCAGTCGAGTTATCCGAATCCTCGGCCCTTTCCACAGCACAAGGGTTCTTCCTCTTTTCACCGGCATGCTCGGAAATCCCCAGAGCCAGCCAAAGGAAGAGACTATGTCTTCGGCGAAGAGTCAGACATACAAATATCCCCCTCCTCATCCGCGGCAGTACCAGCCATAGGGAGATCGTCGGATACAGACGGGTGGACAGGGGGCTCACCACTTTTAGGAAGGGGAGGAAGAGAGCTCAAGTGATCAAAATCCTACAGAAAGCGGAAGAATTGAAAAACTATATCCATAAACAAAAGACAAAGGCGAAAGAAATGTACCTCAGGAAGATGTGTTTTCTTGCCGAAAGGCTCAACAAGGCAAGTCAACGGAACAACTTTTTTCGCCGTTAAAGTTGTAAAGCTCCGGACTCTCTTCTCATATAGCTTGAGGGTGAGGTCCTCCGAGGAAATCCTCATCGGATCCTTCTTCCCGATATACGCCCACATACCCGACAAACGGGCTTGAATCGGCTGGATACAGATCCGCAAAAAAATGCCAGGACCTGGAGACCCGACAATTATTTGCCAACCTCATGTCGCAGCTCGGAAATACGATCAGAAAAGGGTTGGATTTCGGCCATTTCCTCGGCAGAGGGATGCTGATCCCAGAAGTCGAGTTTACGACAGACTTTTTTAGGTTCAAAGGGGGCTAAGCCGAAAGACTGGTGTTCGAGTGGCTGGTCCTTGACATAGAACCACTTAGACTTCGAACCTTGGATAGAATCCGTGAGTTTGAAGTCTAAGTAATCAACGTCAGAGTGGACAGAAAAAATGGCGCCACCAACATCATGGACAATGGTGGCAGTGGTGTTGCGGCGAACATAGAAGAAGTATTTCCAAAGGCCCCAATGGGGATGAATCCCAAGAAAACACTCACAAAGAGTGACGAAAGAAGCAACATGGAGGATGGAATTGGGCGTGAACTGATAAAGCTGCACGCCATAAACGAAGAGAAGGCCTCGGAGAAATTCATGGACAGGGAGAGAAAGACCGTGAAAGAGGAAGGAGCGGAACATTACCCTCCAGCTAGGCTCAGGGATGAGAGCAGCTTCATCACCGGGGAGCTTGAAGGAGCCCTCCGTCAGAAGGCTAGAGTTCCACGCCTCGCAGAGCTCCCGCGTCATGCACTTAGCAGGAGCCCACCCGACGGCCCTTTTCCTGGTGGCCTTTGTGGCAGTGATGGCCCAAAATATCAAGCTCGTTGGGGAACCCCAAGAGGAAGGTATGATGAGCACAACAGTAAGTTTTGCCTCAGTTATGAAACCAAGGTTAACGATCCAGTAGGAGCAAGGAAACACCTCCAAGGTGTTGCTAGCTGGACTTTGGCAGGGCGCACTACTGGCACCAGCAGCAACGTGGAAACCTACACAACACAACCATAGAACTTTGCCCCAACTTACAGTGAGGTTGTCAATCTCACCGATTTTGCTGAAAACAAAGGATTAAACATATTGTGTGGAAGAAAGTAATAGTTTGCAGAAAGTAAACAGAAAGTAGTAAACATTTGTAGATTGATGGTAAAAGAAAGGACCGGGGTCCATAGTTTACTAGTGGTGGCTCTCCTTAAGATAGATGACATGTTGGGTGAACAAACTACAGCGGGTCAATTGAAAAACATCGAGAAAGCAATCATGCATATACTACTCATCTTGACTCCTTTGAGATTTGATTGGGCATTACAACATTATACATAGACCGTAATCCAACTACATCTATGACTAATAATCCACCTTCAGGTTATCATCCGAACCCCCTCTAGCATTAAGTTGCAAGCAACATATAATTGCATTACGCTTTGCATGTAAAGTAAAAATATGATTGTTCTATGAACAAAGGATTGTTGTTTTCTCCCTAGTAGCAACAACACATCTAGTACCTTAGAGATTTCTGTCACTTCCCCAGATTACTAGAGGCATGAACCCACTATCGAGCATAAATACTAACTCTTGGAGTTGATAGCATCTACTTGGCCAAGATAGCTACTAACAACGGAAAGCATGCAAGATCACAAATAACAAAGACATGATAGAATCAATAATCAATCTGAAATAGCATCTCAATATCCATCGGATCCCCACAAACACAACATGTAGAATTACAAATAGATGATCTTGATCATGAACGGAGATCACAAGATCTAAACATGATAGCACAAAGGAGGAGAACCAGCCATCTAGCTACTACATGGACCCGTAGTCCAGAGATGAACTACTCACGCATCACGCCGGAGGCTTGCATGATGATGAAGAAGGCCTCTAGGATGAATTCCCCTCTCCGGTAGGGTGCTGGGAAGAGCTTCAGATCCCTCCTAATCTAGGGATGGAGACGACGGAGGCTACAGACTCTTTCGTGGAGTTTTAATCGGGTACTTAGGGTTTCCGTATTAGAGGCAATATATAGGCAGAAGGAGAGGCCGAGGGGGTGCCTGGGGCGGCCAGACCACCCCCTGGCACGGGCCAGGCTTGGCCACGCGGACAGGTGGTGTGGTGGCCCTTGGCCCCTCTCTGTCTCGTACTCTGGCTCCATGTCCCCATCGGTGAAAAACCGACTTTGGCTTTTGTCCCGTCCAATTCCGAGAATATTTATTTTCTGACTTTCCTGGAACCAAAAACAGCAGAAAACAGGCAGCTGACACTGTGGCTCTTGTTAATAAGTTAGTCCAAGAAAGTGTATAGAATGTACTCCAAAGTGTGGACAAAACATAAGAAAGTAGATAAAACCAAGCATGGAACATCAAAAATTATGGATACGTTTGCAACGTATCAGGCGGCAGCGGAAGTCCCAGTGGCTTTGCTTTTGCCCATGGCGGCGGAGCATGGAAAGCAAGGCACAGAAATCAAAGTTCGCAAGGAGCAAGAGCGCAAGGAGGAAGAAGGAGCAGAGGGAGGCTAGGTGAAACAGTAAAAATCGTATATGTTCCCTTATAAAGAGCAACAACGCAAGGACCTAACCGTTCGATGCAAAATCAAAATGACATAGGATTGCGCGATGATGACACATGTGTACAAAGGTCTCGAAAAGGAAAAGTATAAAAGAAGTTATGACTGTGGTAAAAATGGAGAACAGCGCGTGACGCCTCGATTCTCGCGCACTGAGGGGACGTGCAGTCAAGAATCTCCGGTAAAAACGCCATCACACGTCATCATTACTGCGCATGGGCCCATGTTCAACACGTCCCGTCATGGCGAGTTTTTCTTCAAACTAACAACATCAGGTATGTCATCACTGATGTCACAGAAAAGCAGTACATCAAAAATTGCGGCTTTCTCAGGATATGACCCGAAGAAATTTAATTGGAGTCGAAGTAAATTCCTCTAGGCGAAGATTTGAGACTACACTCAAAATATACAACATTATGACCGTAGCCTCGGGGGCTACTCCTATCGGGAGCACTGGTCATGCACCCGACAAATTTTTTATGGAAACAATGATGCATTTTTTTGAGCCTATGTCTAGATACACATATCCAAACATAACCTCGCGGGCTATTCCTATCAGGAGCGCTGGCGTGCACCTGATAAAGAAAAATAACATAAGCATCCAACAATAAATACTCCTAACAGGAGCAGGATATGAAAGAAAAACAAAACTCTCAGATCATGCTCAGACGCGGGAAAAAATCCGAATGTCGTGTTTAGAAACATGAAGATAAGACCACATGATTCGTCCTGTGTGGCCTGGTAATCGCACAAGAATGCGCTCTGCCAGCAAAAATCCGTATCAACGATACGATGAAAAATCTTGACGGACGCGTTGGGTACTCGATAAAAAATAGAAAACTGGAATTCAGTATTCGATAAGACCTCAACGGCTCGAACTAAATTACACCAGTTACAAATTCCTGATTCAAGTCTGGGGACTTGAGTTTGATGTAGGTCAACCTTGTTTTTGTCTAGGAGCAATTAACTGATTCCCGATCCATCGGAAGCATCAGACTCATTGTACCAAAATCCCTACAAAAAATAAAATCAAACAGAATAAGAGAAAGAAGAAAGAAAAACTTTGAGACTCAACCTAAAAACTCCGGATTCGGGTAGAGTCTCGAGGGCTACTAACATGAGTATGATTACTTAGATGCTCACTATTCGCTACCCTATATTGGGTGAAAGGCCTACAACCCATAGAGATTCCAGATAAAAGCCCAAAGAAGCAACCGACAAGACTCTTTGTTGTATTAAGAAAGAAACCACAAACCTACATTATGTTGGTATTGTAATCACGCGTGTATGAAACCTATCCGCATACAGCTTTGAGACCCGGCCTATTATATATAGGGTGGGATAAGCCCAAGCGAGGGTACCGAAATCTAGTATATAACTTGTAATAGAGTGTTTCCCCAATATTCAGGCGACTTTGTCCTCATTGTTTTCCCTGACATCCGACGAAATCCCCAGCATTCTCTTTTCCGCGAAACCCCAAGTCCATCATCATGGGCATTGCCGAGGTTACCCCTCATCAATACCCCTTGCTCCGGCTGTAATGCATGGTGCAGAAGTGCTTCTCCAGCACGAAGGAGCACAATGGATGGTTATACTACAAGTGCAATAAGCATAGGGTAAGCCTGAATCTGATTTTGGATTCTGTGATTTGAACTGAATTTTTTAGTCTGGTTGGGAATTTTTAGTTCTGGACTGATTTTGTGTGGTTTGTTTGCATTTTGCAGCGCGGGTGCAATTTCTGGCACTAGGATATGGAGTATGCTCATTATCAACTTGACAATTACTACAAGGAGAAGATGGTGTGGATGCACTTAGATGGGTTGAAGCCAGGAGAGAAGAGCTTAACCTGAGATAGCAAGAACATGCTGCTACGAGCCCTGGACAAGATGAGATAGTGATGAAGCATTTGTGCTCTCTGCTTGACCTACTAAAGGAGGCACTTGTGCTATTGAAGATAATAGTAGGCTTGCTAACATTCCTCTTTGTAGTGCTCATTAGCAATAAATGAGAAATGCTATGTTTTTCTATGTAGGCAGGTAGCAAGTAGGGTAGTAAGATGTTGGCCTTGCCTTTTGCTGTTCTAGTGTAAAATACTTATGTGATGAATGAATCTTGACAACTTTGTACCCATGTTATGTTACCCATATCAGCTCATCGTTGTCTAGTTCACACAATTGATAGCGATAATGCATGGAGATATGTCACAAACAATCTAGTGTAAACAATTGACAGTGACAAACCTATCATATTTTTCTACGTCAAACACTTGACAATGCATAGATGAATATCAAGTTTTATTGGCATAAAAGATATGTCACAAAGCACAAAAGAGAGTAGTATCACACATTTAGCATCAGGTTATACTGGCATTTCAATCTAACATAGCCAGTAGGTTAAAAAGAAGTACATACACCAAAAAGAGGGTATAATTTGCATTTATGCATCCATAGCTAACTTTGATGAGTTTCACATGAACTCATCAAACATATTGACTTTCTTACTCTTCTTTGGTAAATTCCTAGCTTAATAACCCCCTTGTGTAGTACTAGCTCCATCCATATCAGTAATCACCTAAGAAAATCTGATCTTCTGAATATCTTGCCCTTTTAGCTGTCTTCTCCTCTTCTCCTCTATTCTTCTCAGCTCTCTTCTTTTCTTTAGCCCGTCTCTTCTTTTCTTCAGCTTCTCTCTTCTTCTTCCCAGCTACTTGTTTCTTCACTTCTCCAATAATTCTCATTATCTTAGCTCTTGATTTTTTGTTTAGCTTAGATTCTTCCTTCTTCGTTGTTCTTATTGCAGCAGCTTCTCGTGCCTTAGCAAGAGCTAGCTCTATCTTACTTTCTTCTTGCTCAGCCTTTTTCTATGCATTCTCATCTGCTCTCTTCAAAGAGGCAGTGTACTTGGCTTTCAAGATGGCAATCTTCCTATCCTCAAGGTATTTTAGTTTCTCTTATATAGTGTGGCATGCAACTGTCTTGCCAAATCACCTTTGTTCAAGCTAGCAGACCTTGATTAGGGTTGATTGAGACTTATTCTTGCATCTATAATGAATGCAGACTCTAGAACTAGACATGTTGTAGTCCGTCTAGGAATAGTTCTTCGCAAATTTAGAGAATCAAGGTACACATTAGATAAGAAACTAAATTCAGAGAAGCAAGGTACATTATTTCTGAGGTCGGAGAAGCAAAGTAGACATTACCTCTTGAGACATGCTATCAACAACATGATTTTGCACTTGTGTTGCATTGATGGTGTTCTCTTCTAGCAACTCCTCCTGAAAAGATGTGAAGATAAGCAAGGAAATATAATCATGGCAATCTAAGCATGTCAACAAAATTAAGAGAGACATTGTTACCTATCTTATGACAGACTTTGTTTCTGGTGGAGGAGGAGGCATAATAGCTATCCTAGGATCAGGAGGACCTGCTTTACTCCACTTGCAGCCACCCTTATTATCATCAGGCTCTCCATAGTATGAACAATGCATAATAACACCCTGCCTAGTTAGCCTTTTTTCTTCCACCTCTTGCATCAACTTCCCTAGGGGATTTCCTTCAGCACCTTGTTAGCCTTACCACATGCTTCTTGTATTCAGGTGGTAAGATGGTTGGCCCATTAACTTTTACCTAGTTTGTCTTATAACTGCTAGGATAGACAATGTTTCCATAGTCTTTCTTGTACATTTCAACTTAGTAACTTGGGAGCGATAAGATCTTCTGTTCTAAAAGTGTTAAACCTCAACTCAATTATTTCCTCATTTGACTCTATACCCCACATATCTTCTCCTTCAAAATCACCATCACCTTCAAGCTTCTCTTTTTCCTCTCATCTTGTTTGCCTTCCTCATCTTCATCTACATGATCTGCATACAAATCATCATCTTCCTCACTTATAGAATAATCAAAGTCCACTATACCAAACTCTGAATCATCATCTTCAATAGACTCTGTTTCCTCTCTGATTCCTTCTTCTTCCTGATAAGGACTTAACTCTACCCCGACTTTTCTTCTAGTCCCGATACCTTCCTCTGGTTGCACAACATGAAGTGGAGTAGGGTCATCATCATCCACTTGACTAGAAACATCATCAGCTATGCGTGCAGGCTTCATGGGACTAATAACAGGTGGTACATTTGCAACAGGGAACTCTACCACATCATCCCAATCAACTGCCCTCATTGACTGATCATGATCGAGGTACACAAATGTATATTGCTTCCCACAACCAACAAGTTGTGATATTGCATTGCAGTCATAGGCATATGTTAGGCATCTCAATCCATTATTTGCAACGCCAGTATTGGGTAGCAGTAGTATACAGTCATCCTACCATATATCTCATACCCAAGTTCTTCCAGAAGATTTTCAAGCACCTACGGTGACCATGTCTCACTATCCACATGATCATACCAAAGCACATCACAATCTACATAGCTCCTATTATTGCCTTTCCCAAGAAAATAACCTCCATGGTTTAATTCCAATGAGAAATACTAGCTACCTCGACCTTCCCACAAACATATATGGAAACAAACCATCAAAATTGTCTCTTTTATTGCAGAAAAGCATAGGAACAGTAAAATCCTACGAAACCCCTGCCTAACCCCTGCATACACCCATGAACAAACCATCAAAGAACAACACATACAAAAGAAATTTGTCTCCAAACAACCCCTTTCGTATACCAAACCCTATTTAGGACGGAAAACACTCAAATTTCATTAGAACATTGGGCCAATTCAGGGGTACTTAGAGTACTCTAGAGGCCACGCGCCGTAGGGCCGCCGTAGCGGCGCCATTGCCGGCTTGTTGAACCATCAGAGAAGCACCTTTCCATGACTTTGCCACCAGCATGCGAACAACCAGCGTCGGCACCCTCTCCACGAGCACGAGACATGCTAGGTACTTGGCACCACCGCCTGCTCCACCTCAGAATGATCGCGTGAAGAGGGGAACAGACAAGTCCTTATTCAGTGGAGGGGGTTTCAGACAAGATTATATGACTGTTCAAGCGGATTTGTGCAAAATAAATGCAGCTGTGACGCTCCACGTCTCTGATAGGTGGGTCCGGCTGATCGCTCGACCGCGTGCGCTGGCGGTGTACATCACTGTACGCGCACATAGTGACACTAATGGAACATGCAACATATTTAGATAACGTATGTCGTGTATTCCGAAGGTCGATGACCATATCAATTTTGCATGACAAGCTCAAGTACTGTGGGTGATTTTTTACTCAAATGTAAGGGTAGAAATGAACAATCTTGTAGTTATGAACCTTATGGCATCTCCACCGGGCTGACCCAACCATCCCGGGAGCGGCCGAACGCGTCCACGCGGACGCGTGGGACGTGCACGGCCTTCCAACGGCCCGACCCATCCGGACCGACGTGTCTGTCTCGACCCATTCGTGCACCTAATTTGGGCAACGGTTGGGTTGTCCTGGATAGCGCGTGCGGCCTCCCGTGTCCGATCATCACCTTTGGCAGCCTCTCCCTCCAGTGGTACATAGACCACTCAACTTCTCCCTCCAAAAAAGCCTCTCCCAAATTTCCACTAGCGGGAGCGGCGGGAAAGACGATGGATTGCGCCGCCATGGCCGAAGCTGCGCCCTCTAGCGTTCCCGCCGCCAAGAAGCGCTGCTGATCGAAGAAGCTTGCCAAGGCCATGATGGCGAAGGAGCGGAAAAGTGAGACAGAGAAGCACGCAGGCTGGCGGCGCGGGCTCGACTCGCTGCAGCCAAGCTCGACAAGGAGCACCGGGAGGATAACGAGTGCTTCCTCACCGCACCGAACAACGCTAACCACAACAAGCTGGCAATGGGCCGCCAAGCACGTCGTGAACATGATAAAGCAGGAGGCACTGACTGCTGCTTTCGGTGGCACCGTGCCCTTCGGTGCCGACGGCGCTATCCCCGACCTATCCATGGCCAGCGCGTCCTCTACCAGCTCCATCACGTCAACCCCTTGTAGCCAGCCCAGGATGCCAGGCCCATGCACACCTTCGCTCAGAGGCCACACTAGGAACGTTGCCTCGCTCTCCCGGTTCGTCCATCCCCGCACGGCGTCGTCGGAAGCGGGAGAGTCCGTCATCGACCTCAATCACACTCCAACGACCACGAACACTACCCCGGAGGCATCGAAGAAGCAACAGTCCATCTCTGTCGCGGACATGCCAGTGCCAGTCTATCTATTCGGCAGAATAGCCGACGCCCCGCCGACCGACGATGATGCGGTATGGTCTCGACATTTCTCTGCCTTCGCATGCACACTGCTCCCCGCCTGTTTATCATGGCCAAATTGGGTGTAGGAATTCATGGCCAATGATGCCGAGGACGCCATGCACGACATGATCAATGAGGGTGGCGACGGCTATGGTGATGGACATGGTGACGGATATGGCGACGGCTATGGTGAGGACGCAGAGACCTAACAGGAGACGCAACAAGATGCCCACAACATTGTGGACAAGTCATTGTTCGCAAACGATGGCGCTTCCATGGGCGTGGGGGTCACTGCCGCGTCGCTGGCCGCTTCACTTGCGACGGCGCTCGTGGACAGCAAGAAGTTGAGCCAATGAACCGCGAGCTACACAACCGAGGAGGACAAGATCCTATGCAAGTGATGGATGGAGGTTTCGCAAGATCCACTATGCGGCGCCGAGCAAAAGGGCTTGTCCTACTGAAAAAGGTGGGCAGGTTCTTCCATGAGCATAGGAAATTCGGCAAGGATGCCTTCTACAGCGATCGAAATGATCTCTCTCTCTTTCCAAGCGATGGGGCACCATCCATGCTGAGTGTAGCAAGTTACAAGGCTCTTACGAGATGGTGATGAAAAGGAAAATATGCGGCATGTTGTCGGTTGACATGGTAAAACCTCTTCCTCTCCTTGTCGATGTCTTGTATATGCATTGAGCCATTGTTGGCATCCATATGTGTAGGTCATGAAAGTAATGGAGTGCTTCAAGAAGGTGAATGACAACAAGGCCTTCACATTGCCTCATTGTTGAATGTTGATCAAAGACTGCAAAAAATGGGAGACTAGCTATGCCCTTTGGAAAGAACTTGACAACAAGAAGAAGGGCAAGAGCAATGCTTCTACGGGCGGTGTCATCGACCTAGATGACAGTGGTAATGACGAAGGCTTCGCCAACCCTGTAGGCTCCCGTGCCCGCTGGCCTGGAGGCCACAAGGCTACGAAGGCCGACATCGCCCACCAGGCTGGTTCCTTGGCATTCTAGGAGACGTTGACGAAGATCCTGGAGAAGAAGCAAGAGGCCATCATTGAGAGGGAAGAGATGCGGCGCAAAGAGAAAGTGTCCACCGCCAAGACCTTTGTCGAGCTCCAGACGAGGTCTATAGAGGTGGATGAGGCCAGCGCCAAGGCCAGGCTAATGAAGATCGAGATGAAGGCAAAGACGATGGAGGCCGAAGCCAGGTCTAGGGTGGCGGAGGTAGAGGCCAAGGCCAAGGAGGCCGAATCCAAGATCATGGCCAAGGATAATGCCATCATACTCATCGACCTGGACACCATCGTCGACCCCCATTGCAGGGCTTGGGTCGCTCGCATGCAGAAGGCCATTTGGGCTCGTGATGCTTGAACGGCAATGTCGACGGCGGCTGTAGCCTTTTGGGCAGAGAAGCCGTCATTCTTTTGGACATTGTGTATGATATTGCCCCTTTTTGTATATTTCAGAACTACTGGTCACTAGTTGGTGATGCCCAAAGGGCGATGTCACTTGTCTGTCAATTTAGGGTCTGTTTGGAACACATGATAGGAAAAATACACGAATAGGAAAATCATAGGATTGAAATGTCATGTTCCACCATTCCTATAGGATTTCAAAACACGGGAATGAAAGATAGTAGCCATTTGGATCGCAGGATAGGAAAAACATAGGATTCATTTTGTGTATGAAACAACTAGCCATTGCCATTCTTCTTGCTTGATAACTAGTTATTTATTTTCTTTCTTCAAGTTAGCCGCTGATGAAATGTACTACTTTGATCAGCCATCCGAAAGAACACGCCAAAAATCAAGTTGGCATATTGAGGAATCAACTTAATCACTGGACCATGCAAGAAATTATGCTAATCACATGAAATCAGAGGAAACAACAGTACAAATCTTGGAAGGTTGCGCTTATCTTCTTCTAATTGGCAGGCAGCAGTTTTAGTGCGCAGATGAGCCAACGACGGCAGCAGCGTAGGAAAATTTCCAAGAGGTTCTATCAGATGTTTTCTTCCCTGTGAAACGTGAAGCGTAGGAAACTAATCCCGTGATCTTCCTTTTCCTATTCCTATGTTCCAAACATCACAAAGGAAAGTTTTCCTACAAAATTCCTATCCTCCAGAATTCCTACGAAATTCCTGTGTTCCAAATGACCCTTATCAGTTTCTCTACTATTGCATGTGAATTTGCGTGTTCGACCATTGACAAAGCCTTGGCCAGTAATGGCGCACGGAAATGCCCGACGCGGACATTTAAATCGTGCTGCTGGACGCGACTGGTCGGAGGCCGAACCACAGTCCCAAAATAACCGCGGGCCGACGCAAACGGACAGAAACGAACCGTTCAGTCACCCGTTTTGATCGGACCGGTAGAGATATCCTTATGGTTTACTATACAAATGTGCTTGCGAGCAGGGTTGTACGTGATACTTTATAGGGTTTAGGATGGCGAAGGTGCTCTTCTAAAGTGGTGATGCGACATGATAGGCGCCAGACAGCTGTTGGCACGTCTCGATGGATGCTCTGCTGCGTGCGGAGATACATATGCTAAACCACGTGCAGGTGCAGTCCAAGAGTATCGGCATAGACGCTTCGAGATGTGTACACATGCTTTGGTCAAAAGCCAGGAGCTCCTCGTTTGTGCGCCGAAATACTAGTATAACAAGAACTCATCTGGCGTAAAGAAGAATGTCGAATCGTATTCGCAGATATGCGTCGATTATACTGTACGGGCTATTAGTACTATTTTCGAATGAGCGTGGATGGATCAAGCAACTGCAAGCGAACGTGGTTTAGTTCCTTGGCAGCTGGCACAAGTACACCCACACGATGCGCTTGCATGCGTTCCATTTTAACCACCTACAGGCCACTGGCCACACCCTGCACTGCACGAGCAGCGACGCCAATAATTGTGTCCACCGCGTCCCGGGTGTGGTAGCGGCAGGAGCAAAGCGTGGTCGGGCGTCAAAAGTAGCGCGGGAAAGGGGCAAAACGACACGCGGGAAACAGTGATAGTATATGGTGGCCGTTTTTGAGTTCTGCCTTTTCCCTCTCGGCTCGCCCGCTATTCCAATGGTGCCGACCGGCCGCGTGTCCCTCCTTTATTCCAAGCAAAGTGCGGTACAGGGTACTCACCTCTCAAAGAAGATGCCGAAAGAAATATTTCTTCTCCAATACAACTAAGCATTTAAAAGATATTTAAAGAGATGATATACAAGAACAATAAAATTTGCATTCATAATCTTGCCACAGAGTACCATTGAGCTATCGGTAGGAGAAATGGCAACTCAATACCAACACAAAAGTTCACGAGGATGTTGAGGATGACATCGCTCTGGCGTCTAAACGAGAATGATCAATATTCGTCAAAATCCGCATACAAGGCTCTTTGGGCTACCTCCTCTCCTATAAGTTTATTTTTTTCGCCAGACAGCTGTTGGCACGTCTCGATGGATGCTCTGCTGCGTGCGGAGATACATATGCTAAACCACGTGCAGGTGCAGTCCAAGAGTATCGGCAGAGTTAGCATGCACCCCTACTTCCCTCTAGATCAGCGTCCGAGGAAAATCCGTTGTCGCCGTGCCACATAGGATTTTCTCGGAGACGTTCCTGGCAGCGGAAACAGGAGTAGGGAGGGTGAGGGAGAGGAGGAGAGGCGCCAGCCGCGGGTGCCCCTTTGCGGTCCGACTCGGCCACACGGGAGTGATTCCTTTTTCCCCTAACCTCCAGAGATATATCAAAATATTTTTTTAATACAAGATTCAAAATCTAATTAAATGAACCTGGAGTAGAATATTGGAGTAGCAGTACAATATTCATCGTAACTTTACAGTATGAGCACTAAAGTATTAGCGCAATAGTATCAGAGTCAATAATAGCGTATTAAAGTTTCAGCTATCCATGTTTCTCCGATTATTTCTGGTCGTCAGATGGACAACGAAGAGGACACGCGGCGAGATATCCACGGAGCACAGATCTCCCGGGGAGGCGGTTCTGGCATCCCAGGATTCCCTACCGCGGAGAGATCGCGCGCCCTTTCTTGCCCTATGTCGCTGCTGGGCGGTAGCCTGCGTGCTGCCCCTGAGCCACGCGTCGACGTTTGTGGGGGCTATGGATGGCAATGTTAGGGTAATAGATCTTGTATTACCAGAGGGCCAAAGGCCAGAATATATAGTACATGTACAGGTACAAATATACAGGAAGCCCCTAACATATGGGGAAACTACAATACACAAATATACTCTAACACCCCCCCCCCTCAAACTCATGGTGGATCCACAACACTGAGTTTGGAGAGTAAGAAATCATGCTGAGTGCGGGTTTGTGCCTTTGTAAAGAAATCTGCCAACTACAAGTCTGAAGGCACATAATGGAGCGCAACAACCTGATCCTGCACCTGAGCACGTATATAAAAAGCATCAACACCAATATGCTTGGTCAGCTCATGCTTGACCGGATCACGTGCAATACTGATAGCACCTGTACTGTCTGACAAAAGTGGAGTGGGTGTCGTAACAGAGACCCTAAAATCTGCAAGCAACCACCGTAACCAGGCCACCTCAGCAGTCACCGAAGCCATAGCCCGCAACTCAGCCTCAACACTCGAACGGGAAACCGCTACCTGTTTCTTCGTCTTCCAAGCAACAAGCGAACCACCAAGAAACACACAGTAAGCAGAAAGTGAACGACGATCCGTAGGATCATTCGCCCACGTAGCATTCGAGTAGCACTGGAGCTGGAGAGAGCTAGAACGAGGAAAGAAAAGGCGACGAGTAATCGTGCCACGAAGATAACGAAGGACACGGAGAAGATGACCGTAGTGAACAGTGGTAGGAGCTGAGACAAACTGGCTCAGAATATGAACATGATAAGAGATATCAGGACGGGTGACAGCAAGATAAACAAGACTCCCAACAAGATGGCGATAACGAGTGGGATCGGGAAGAGGATCACCATCCGTAGGACGAAGCTTAACATGAAGCTCCATAGGAGTCTCAACGGTGCGCTCATCCGCAAGAGCAGCCCGAGCAAGAAGATCCTGAATATACTTTTCCTGAGAGATAGAAAACCCATCAGAAGTGGATGAAACCTCAATCCCAAGAAAATAGCGAAGAGGACCAAGATCAGTCATAAGAAACTGATCACGAAGACGAGCCTTGACAAAGGCAATATACTTAGGATCATCACCAGTAATGATCATATCATCAACATAGAGAAGGAAAAGAGTGCGTCCACGAGGAGAAGTGTGAACAAAAAGTGCTAGATCATGAGAACTAGGAGAGAATCCAACAGCAGTCACCACAGAGGCAAAGCGCTCAAACCAGGCACGAGGGGCCTGTTTCAGGCCATAAAGAGAACGTCGAAGACGACAAACCATCCCATCGGGAACAGAATACCCAGGAGGAGGCTGCATATAAACCTCCTCACTCAACTTGCCATCAAGAAAAGCATTCTGAACATCAAGCTGGGACTCAGACCAACGTCGGACAGAAGCAACAGCAAGAAGAGTACGCATAGTGGTCATATGTGCCACAGGAGCAAAAGTCTCATCATAGTCACGACCATGTTCCTGCTGAAAACCACGAGCCACAAGACGCGCTTTATAGCGCTCAAGAGATCCATCAGAGCGGGTCTTAATTTTATAGACCCACTTACATGTGATAGGACGAACACCAGAAGGGGGAGAGACAAGATCCTAGGTGCCTGTGCGCTTAAGCGCAGCAATCTCCTCAGCCATGGCAAGCTGCCATTCAGGATGACACGCAGCATCCCAATAAGAAGTCGGCTCGGAAACTACAGAGAGACCATACTGACTAGGGGAGTAACGGTCTAGAGCACGACACTGACGAACAGGTCATGAGGAAGGAAGCTCATCCGCGGAAGATGACTCATCAGAAGAGGAGGAAGAAGGAGGCACGGAGGAAGGATCCGAAGCTGGAGACCGAGGAGAACTAGGGGAACTAGACGGAGGAGAGGATGGCGCCGAAGACAAAGGAGGCGCAGCAGAAGGAGGAGGTGGAGGAGAAGAGACATCGGAAGGTGTATCAGAAAAAGAACAAAAGAGAGATCATCCGTTGGGTAAGTACCAGAGGTGGGGCGAGGATAGAAAGGACGCGTCTCATCGAACGTGACATCACGAGAGATGCGCATACGACGACCAACGGGGTCCCAACAGCGATATCCCTTATGCTCATCACTGTAGCCAAGAAAAATACACTCAACAGACTGAGCGGTTAATTTGGTGCGTTCACGAGGAGGGAGAAGGACATAGCAAACGCAGCCAAATAAACGAAGAGCCGAGTAGTCTGGACAGGAGCCAGAGAGACGCTCGAGAGAAATGCCACCCTGAAGAGTAGCTGAAGGCTGGATATTAATGAGGTAAGTTGACGTAGCGACAACCTCAGCAAAGAAATGCGGCGGAAGAGAGGAAGCAATCATCATAGCGCGGGTAGTCTCAAGAATATGACGATCGCTCGGCGACACCATTTTGAGCATGGGTGCCGGGACACGAGAACTGAGCAAGGGTGCCCTGCTCAGCAAGGATGCCACGCAGGTGCTGAGAGATATACTCTCCTACAGAATCAGCACGAAAAACACCAATAGGCGCGGAATACTGAGTACGAACCATAGCCACAAAGCGTTGATAAATAGCAAGCACCTCACTGCGAGAGCGCATAAAAAATAACCAGGTGTACCGTGAAAAATCATCAATAAACAAAATATAGTATCGGTGGCCCCCTTTTGAAGCAAAGGGAGCCGGACCTCACACATCTGAATGAACTAAATCAAAAGGTCGCTGAGATACAGACACACTAGTAGGATAGGGAAGCTGAATCTGTTTACCTAACCTACAACCCTGACACGAATGTAACGACGACACATCTCCTGAGACAAGCCCCATAAGATCACGACGAACTAAGGATGATAAACGGGAGCCACAAAGATGACCCAGCCGATGATGCCACTGCTGAAACGAGCCAGTGATAGACGCAGCAACCGCAGGAGAAGTGGCAGAAGAAGTGTCAGCGGAAGGAACGCAAAGCCAGTCTAACTCCCATAACCCCGGAGACTCAATGCTGCGAGGGCCAGCTCCAACCAGAGCCTGTGTACGACGGTCCTGAACAGCACAAGAATCAGCATCAAGAATGACACGACAACCAGAATCAGTAAGCTGACTAGCAGAGAAAAGGTTCATCTTAAGGTTGGGAACATGAGAAACATCAGGAACAGAGAAGGAGGAAGTAGAGAGGGTGCCTCGACTGGAAACAGGAAGAGAGGTACCATCAGCCGTAATAACACGGACATGAGAAATAAGAGAGCGAATATCAGAAAGAATAGAAGGCGCAGAAGTCATATGAAAAGAAGCTCCAGAATCCAGATACCACGGGGATGACGTACCTGACTGTGTAGAAGATGATGGTCGCGCGGTGCCAGAAGAACCAGCCACAGAACCAGCAGTACCCGACGAGGAGGAGCCTGTAGCAGCGAGCAGACTACGAAGACCACGAATAATATCCTGATCAGACAGAGCACCAGCAGGGGGTCCAGAAGCACCAGCAGGAGGTCCAGAAGCAACAATAGAAGATCCTGAAGAACCAGACTGGCGACGAGCAAGATACTGCTGACGTAAGCATGGATCCCTCGTCCAGCAACCAGAGATATCGTGGCCAGGCTTGCCATAGTGAGCACAGGGAGGACGAGAACCATGGAGCGGCTGAGACTGACTCTGACCCTGGGCCGGTGGAGCAGAAAGTAGCGGCGGCGCGAGAGACCGCGACGAAGCCGGCGGCACGAGGGGACCACGAGCAGCAAGAACAGAAGGAACCTCAAGAAGACCAGCACCACGAAGACGAGTCTCCTCAGCACGAAGCTCAGCCAGTACCTCAGAGAGCGGAACACGTCCACGAGCAAGCAGCTGGGCACGACGCGGCTCAAACTCCTTGCGGAGCCGCGACAAGCACTCAAAGACGCGCTGAAACTCCAAATCCGCGCGCACAATCAGACAGCAGGGGCAGGTGTTACACACCGCTGTATGAAGAGAGTCAAGATGACGCCAAATATCAGCACTCTGAGTATAGAAATCATCAATAGAAGAATCACCCTGCTTAAGATCATGCTCCTGACGAACCACAGACAGATAAAGAGCATCTCCAGACGGCTGATAGCGCTGACGAAGAAAAGCCCACTAAGCAGCAGCAGCAGTGGGAAGACCCATGAACTCAGCAGCATACTGAGGCAGAACACTAGAAGTGAGAACAGCAGCAGCACGAGCATCCTCATCTATCCACTGAGTGTAGTCAGCCAGATCCAGCCGGTAGGTCGTAGTAGCAGTAGAATGCTCCTGGACCTGGCGCTCATAATCAGCTCGAGCAGAAGCATCAGCACTCTAGGCTGCATCCTTGACCGCCTGAGTAGCATCGGGGGCAAGGGCAACGGGCGTCGGGGCACGAGGCACTGGAGGCACAACGGGGCGCGGTGGACAGGAGACCTCACCGGAAAGCACACCCCAAAGGCGAAGACCGCGCATATGGACGTGCATGAAGACAGCGAAATCAGGATAATTCGCGCCATCAAAAATCACCGGGCAGCGAGGAATCGCAACATAGCCCGATGAGGAAGACATTTTTTTTGGCCGAACGAGATCAGATCAGAACGGATCTGGAGGGCGGCGGCTGGAGGGCGGCGACCAGAGGGCGGACCGGGGGCGGATCCGGTCGGCGGCGGCCGGCGGCGGCGAAACCGGGGCGGGCGGCGGCGTCGGTGGCGGCCGTCCGGTCGGCAGCGACGGGGGCGGGCGGCCGGTGGCGGGTGGCGGCGGCGGCGCCGGTGGCGGTGACGGGCGGCGGCGACGGCGAGGTCCGGGGCGGGCGGCGAGGGGCCGGGGCCGGCGGCGAGAGAAGAGAGAAAAAAAAGGCCTTACGGCTCTGATACCATGTTAGGGTAATAGATCTTGTATTACCAGAGGGCCAAAGGCCAGAATATATAGTACATGTACAAGTGCAAATATACAGGTAGCCCCCTAACATATGGGGAAACTACAATACACAAATATACTCTAACAGGCAACACTTTTGGTGAGAGCCATTTCGTTGGAGACATGCATTTTATACTAACTTGGTGTCTCCACGAAGATGCCCATAATTGATAGATTTGGGTTTCCGGGAAGGTGATATACATCGATGACTTAGTCAGCTAACAGACAAACAAGTGGACACTATTTACCCAGGTTCAGGGCCCCGGAGGAAAAACCCTAGTCCTGCTTGTCTGTCTTGATTGATGATGAAAATTACAAGTCACTGAGATGGTTGTGGATGCGCATATTGAATCTGGCATATGATATGGATTGTAAGGCGTCTATTGTGGGTTGTGGAGATCTGACCTCCTCGGCAGTCCCTCCTAGACATTATATGAGAGGTTAGGTCTTAGGTACAGTGATCCAGTAGGTTACTTATTCAGGGTGAAACCCTAGTACTTTCGCCGTGGGCTTCATGGATTTCAACAGACCGTTGTATGGGCCTCTAATAATCCCCAAGGGCATGTTATAAGTATTTGAGTGTCAAACCCACGTGGAGTGGAAGGTAAACTATCTATTCTTTAAACACATATAACTCACTTATATGGCCTTTTATGAATGCAATAAACGTGGTGTAAGGTACTTTTATTTCTAACTAGAAAACGGTAAAGTGCTAAAAGTAATACAGAAACGTAAAACTATTGCAAGTAAAGTAAAATCAAGTGAAGTAACAACAAGTAATTAAAAGTAAACGCGAGTAACTGAAGGGAAAAAATGTTTAGGCAAATTGTTATTTCAGTCGTTTGGTTCTCACAATAAATGAAGGACATGGATAGTCTTTTTTATTGTTTCTTCTAGAGAGGAGCCATAAATAGGTGCAACCTTGTTACTAACTAGATACACCCCTTGACATAGGTATACCCTACAGGTACTCGAGCTTGGTATATACAGTCTAAATACGTACAGGACCACGGTGTCGCCAAGGCCCAGATGAAAGGACTCGAGTAACCTGCGGACTCTCGATTGCTTGAGAGACAAGAAGAAGCTAAAGATAGAAAGTTTGAAGGGGAAAACCCTAACTTGTAACTGACTCGACCTGCTACCTGAGACCTAGCCTATCTATATAAAGGCTAGGAGGGGGCGGCGAGAAGGACACACGCAACCCTAGTTTCCACAACCCTCGCCAGATTGCATCTGCGCACCATTGTAACTTTCGACTCCTTCGATAATTCTACGAGCAGACAAGCAGGAGTAGGGACCTCTACGAGGCCTGAACCTGGGTAAATCCTTTGTCCCCTGTGTGCTTGTTTGCTAGCCGATAGATGTCTCCAGCGCTCCCTCCTTCTCCAAAACCCAAGTCCATAACAATGGGCATTGATGAGTTAAACCCTCGTCAATTGGCGCCGTTTGTGGGAACTGGGAGTGCTGATGTTGCGGCTTCTTCGGCCCCATCAACTGCGATCTATAACTCTGCAACATCGGAGATTCGCCAGCTCTTCGGCGCCTTCGACTTCACCGTCCACACGCCGGCCACCCGCCCGGCCTTCGAATCCGTGGGCGACGGAATTAGCCTGGCGATTGGGAGCTTCCGCTTCCAAGTTGGTCAGATGGGCATGCTTCGCATGCCTGATCAACCGACAGCACCGGTGATTGCCCCGGCATCATGGTTCCCTCCATCGATCGGCACCCTCAGCGAGCTCAATGCTCCGGTGACAGTCGGGAACACGATCAGCGACAACAGTCCCGACTCCGATCTGAGCGATCTGGCCACAGAAGATAGAACCTACGGTTCCGAATCTGAAAGTTGTGGAAGCAGCAGCTTCCCCAATCACTTCATGTGCGCCGTCATTAACGCAGGCGACACCTCCGCCAATAGCGGCAACGGCAGTAACACCAGCAATGGCGCCGATCCACCTAACGGTGGCAATGGTGGCAACGACGGTAACGGCGCCAACGGGGGAGCAGTCGAACCTCCCAGCATAATCAATGAGCAAACCGGCGAACGCGTCGTAATCAGGCTCAACGAGCCAGAGTGGGAGCGCTGCCGCGAAGCCCTACGAGGTGCACCTCTACCCCTTGGGTCCCCGCAGGAACTACTGATGGGCTACGACTGGCTCCTAAAAGAAGAGTTCACGCGCCAAAAACAAGCAATCACGCAACTTGAGGCGCGTAAAAAGGCGGCGGACGAGTCGAGCCTTCGTCGCGCTGGGCTCTCCTCCTACGGAGGATCCTCCTCACGAGGCAACGAGTACATCGCCAAGAAGATGCAGTCGCGAATGGCCCACCTCACCGAACAAGAGCGCATAGACGCCGTGAAAGTCCTCGACTTCGGCTCTATGACAGTCGACACGAGAGGCAACATGGTCCATAGGACGCCGCAGGCCGCGGTGACAGCAGCCACCATGTACCTCCTCAACAACCAGCCCCTGGCTGGAGATCCCCGAACTGCCATGCACCGATCTACGATTGCGGGTTTGGGGCTAATCGAGGCCGCCCTCGACAAGGAGCCGGTACCAGACCCAAAAAAGGGCAAAGCGCTAACAAAGCGCTACTCCTCGCCCTCATCCAGCGATGACAGTCACGACCTGTCTCGACGCCGTCGCTCACGGCGACACGATCGCGACTACGATGCGCACAACGACCTCACGCAACGCAAGATCGACAAGTCAAGGGCACAACGTGCTTGGTCGACTGACTCGGAAGAGGAAGATGGGGAGCTCTGCGGCGCCAGATGCTTCAACAGATCCATTAGGCAGAAGCGAATGCCTAAGGGGTTTAAACTTCCATCGGAAAATCCGAAGTTCGACGGTCTACAAGACCCTAAAATCTGGCTAGAGGATCACATCTCCTCCGTCAGGCTCCACGGAGGCAGTCAAAGTACTGCCATGCAATGTTTGCAGCTACAGCTGCAGGGCGCCGCCCGAGCATTGCTCAATAACCTCCCACGCGGATCCATTCGCAGTTGGGATGAGCTAGTTTACAGCTTCGTGCGCAACTTTAAGGGCACGTACAAATGGCCCGCATCAATCGAAGAACTGAGATGCTGCCAGCAAAGATCTGGCGAATCGCTGCGCTCATACATCCAAAGGTGGTCCATCATCAAGAACTCCACGGAAAACATCTCGGAGGATCGCGCGATTGATGCATTCAATGGTGGCGTCCGCCGTCTAGAGCTCAGGGAGGAGCTGGGCCACTCAAAGCCCCAGACCATCGACCACCTGATGGAGATCGCGAATCGGTGGGCCGATGGAGAAGATTCGGTGAAGAACTGCGCTCATTCCGACGAGGAGGCAGAACTCGAACGCAGATGCGACCGCCGAGGCAAACGTCGCATGCGCATCTACGACGTCCGTGACGACGTCAACATGGTCGCAGCCGGCTACGCCGACAGACGCGACGACAACCGCAACAGCGGATACTGCAGCGGCGGATACCGCGACTCCGGGACGCAAGTGTGGCAACGCCGCACTCGCGATGAGGCACCCGCGACCTCCATCGAGGAAAAACTGTCCGGGCCATGCACGGTACACTTCTACATCGACAAGCATGACGGCAAGAGAAAGTCCAGCCACCTCCTCAAAGACTGCCACGAGTTCCTCAAGCTACACGAGGGATTGGTTCGGATGAAACGCAATGCAGTCGAAAGAGGCTACGGAGCCGCTCCAGGGGCCATGGCACACGGCGCACCGCCACCACCACCGGGGCCAACCCCGAACGGAGCTGCACCGGACTAGCACCACGGAGGAGAACCGTACCCACGGGCCATGGGTACCATGATGATCCAAAAGGGGCGCCCCTCCAACAGGGTGCAGAAAGCCATCACTCGCCAAGTCAACTTGGCCACGCACTCGCCACCATCCACCACTGAGTACCTCAGTGGCAGTGAGTCGTGCATTATCTTAGATAAATGCGACCACCCGCCTCAAGTACCTCGCCCAGGTCATTGCCCCCTCGTACTCGAGGCGCAAATTGGAGGCTTTGACATGAGTCGCGTCTTCATGGATGGCGGAATCGGCATCAACCTCATATTCGCGAGTACCTTGCGAGCAATGAGGATCCCTCTAACCTGCTTGGAGGCATCGGACACAACTTTCCACGGCATCGTCCCAAGTAAAGGCGTATACCCCCTGGGCAAAATCAACCTCAACGTCTTATTCGGCACGCCAAAGAACTTCCGGCACGAGTGCATTGACTTTGAGGTCGTCGACTGGCCCTCACAATACCACTGCATCCTCGGACGCGTCGCGTTCGCTAGGTTCATGGCGGTACCCCACTACGCCTACCTGCAGATGAAAATGCCAGGTCCCAACAGCGTCATCACGATCAACGGGAGCTTTGAGCGATCTGACAGTTGCGATAGGGAATTCAACAGAATCTCCTAGTCCTTCGGCATGCAGGAGGAGCTCGCGCAATTGAAGGAAACGACAGACAACAGTCTGCCTCCCCTGAGTAGGTCAAGCTCACCTGATCTCTCCTTCGACTCATCTGTGCACATAAAGAAGGTGCAGGTCCATCTGACAAATTCCGCCAAAACGGCCCTCATTGCCAACAACTTGAGTCCCACATAGGAACTCGCGCTCGTCGAATTCCTCCGTGAGCACTGGGAAATTTTTGCTTGGTGTCCTGCGGACATGCCAGGAGTTCCCAGGGAATTCGCCGAGCACGCACTCAACGTGAACCCCGACGCAAGGCCAGTCAAGCAAACAATCAGGCGACTGTCTGAGCCACGAGCGCAGGCAGTCGGAATGGAGATCAACAGACTCCTCGAGGCCAAATTCATACGCGAGATCAAGGAAAGCACTTGGCTCGCCAATACGGTGCTGGTGCCAAAAAAGGACACGGATATCCTACGGATGTGCGTGGACTTCACTTCTTTAAACAAGCACTGCCCAAAAGATCACTTCCCGCTCCCACGGATCGATCAAATCATCAACCGCACCGCTAGATGCGAGCGCCTCTGCTTCCTCGATGCCTACTCAGGCTATAACCAAATTCGAATGAAGGAGAAAGACCAGGAGAAGACCCCGTTTACAATGCCCTTCGGTGTGTTCTGCTACAAGACAATGCCCTTCGGGCTAAAAAACGCGGGAGCCACCTACCAGCGGTGCATGCAGGCTTGCCTCAAGGGGCAATTGGGTCGCAACATCCAAGTCTATGTCGACGACATAGTAATCAAAACCAAGGAGGAAGCCTCTCTAATCGACGACTTGCGCGAAACATTTGCCAATCTCGATCGTTACCGGATTAAGCTCAATCCGGACAAATGCGCCTTCGGCGTACCATCCGGGCAGCTGCTCGGATATCTCATCTCCGCGAGAGGGATTGAGGCAAACCCGAAAAAGATAAAGGCCATACTGGCCATGGTGAAGCCAAAGAACATAAGAGGCGTCCAACAACTAGCCGGACGAATCACGACCTCAGTCGATTTATTAGTCGAATGGGAGAAAAGGCACTGCCCTTCTATCAGCTCCTCCGCAAAGCTGACAAATTCGAGTGGACCAAGGAAGCTCAAGAAGCATTCGAAGATCTCAAGCGCCTGTTATCCACCTCGCCAGTACTGGTGAATCCACGAGAAAGGGAGCCACTACTGCTGTACATCTCCGCTACCAACCAAGTGGTCAATACAGTGCTCGTCGTCGAGCAGGCCGAGGAAAACAAGGTCCATGGCGTACAACGCCCGGTATACTACCTCAGCGAGGTCCTCACGCCAACAAAACAACGGTACCCGCACTATCAGAAGCTGGTGTACGGCGTCTTCATGACCGCCCGACGACTGCGCCATTACTTCCAGGAACACCCAATCATGGTAGTCAGCGACGCCCCATTGGGACATATCCTCAATAACCCCGACGCCACAGGACGAGTCGCGCTTTGGGGAATCGAACTGTCTCCACAAGACATCACATACGAAAAGCGCGACGCACTCAAGTCGCAAGTTCTCCCTGACTTCCTCGTGCATTGGATGGAAAACCAACTCCCGGACAAGCCAGATAAGTCCTACCTCTGGACAATGCACTTCGATGGATCCAAGCGGAAAGACGGAGCAGGAGCAGGTGTCATACTGACATCACCTCAAGGGGACAAGCTGAAATACAGCCTGCGAATGCAGTTCACAGCCTCAAACAACGAGGCTGAATACGAGGCCCTGTTGCACGGGATGAGGATGGCAAAAGCCTGCGGCGCAAAGAGGCTCATCATATATGGCGACTCCAAGCTGGTCATCAACCAAACAATGCACGAGTGCGATGCACTAAATGACAACATGATCGCATACCGCGACCTCTACGATACACTCGAGGGAGACTTTGATGGTTGCGAGTTGCGACATGTAGGTCGTGAAAGCAACGAGGAGGCGGACGCACTCGCCAACATAGGCTCTACCTGTGCCCCCATACCACCTGGGGTATTTCTCGAGCGCATCTGCGAACGCTCCATCAAGCCAAAGGCCATAGAGAAGAAAACAAGCGCAGCAACGGACTCGGGGGCTACGCCACCCAATGGGCCAATGGCACTCGATGACTTGGAGCTAGACACAGGACTCGAGGGCCCAATGAGCGTCATGATGATCGAACAATCCTGGACACAGCCGTACATTACATACCTCCTCAGTAAGCGCCTACCGGACGACCCGACAGATGCACGGCACATCGCGCGACACTCCAAGGCATTCTCCATTATCAACGGCGAATTGTATAAACGCAGTATCATAGGCGTATTACAACGATGCGTCTCCTTGGATGATGGAAGAGCTGTCCTCCTCGACATCCATGAAGGGACCTGCGGGCACCACGCCGGCAGTCGCGCCCTCGGCGCCAAAGCTCTACGAGCTGGATTTTACTGGCCCACGGCCATGCGCGACGCCAAGGACATAGTCCAAAAGTGCAACACTTGTCAGCGATTCGCGGACAAGCCACACGCACCAGGCGCAGAACTACGGCCTATTCCATTGGCCTGGCCCTTTGCACAATGGGGGCTCGACATGGTGGGCAAGCTCCCACGGTCCTCGCAAGGAGGCTACGTCTACCACTTGGTCGCAGTCGACAAATTCACCAAGTGGATTGAGGCCATGCCAGTAACCAAGCAATCAGGTCACAGCACGGTCAAGTTCTTCGAGTCCATCGTCTACCGCTTCGGCGTACCGCACAGCATCATCACTGATAACGGGACGAACTTTACATCCAAAGAGTTCCAAGAATTATGCGGAAACCTAGGGATCAACATCAGTTACGCCTCAGTCACGCATCCACGGACCAACGGTCAGGTGGAAAAAGCAAACGGGCTCGTCTGCAGCGGCATCAAGAAGCGACTCCTTCGACCACTCGAACAAGCCACGGGTTGCTGGCTAGATGAGCTCCAATCCGTACTCTGGAGCCTACGTACAACTCCAAACAGCGCCACGGGCTACACACCATTATTTATGGTGCACGGAGCAGAAGCAGTACTACCCGCCGAAGTGAGGTACAAGGCGCCGCGCATAGTCGCTTACAGCGAACAAGAGTCATCTCTTGCACTCGAAGACTCCGTAGACCTCCTCGACGAGGCAAGAGAAATCGCCACAAAAAGATCCACGATCTACCAGCAGAACCTGCGCAACTACCACAGTAGAAGGCTTCGCCCCAGATCCTTCGTCGAAGGTGACCTGGTCCTGCGACTGAAGAAGCAGGGGCATCTCAAGCTCGAGTCCCCCTAGGAAGGACCGTACGTGATTACAGAAGTAATCCCAGGTGGCGCCTATCGCCTTCAAGACTTAGAGACAGGAGTCGCATACTCCAACCCTTGGAACGTCGCACAACTGCGACGCTTCTACCCCTAGCTGTTTTTACTTTTACATCGCAAATAAGGCTACCCAGCCAAGGCTACTAAGCCACACATTGTACCTCGTACTGTTCTCCAAATAAATAAAAGCTAAGTGCCCCAAAACTCTGTGTTTTCTTTTCACTTCTGTCAATTTTATACTCGGGGGCTGCGCCACCCTACATACATTTGTTCTTCGAACCAATAAGCGCGATATCCTGAGTAGCTGGCACATCAATCAAACCCCTTAATGAAAACTCAACCCAGCTGCAACGCACCTGGCAGGTTGACAAAGGGATGGCCAGGCTAACGAAAAGGACTCGCATAGTGCAACGCACCTCACGCTAACAAAGCTGTTTATACACGTTTGACAATAAATTATCTACAACATATATATGAACCTTACAGCACAAATACACTTATATGTAGGACACAAATCTGGTTACTGCTGCAACAGAAGAACATTGGTTTGTTCCTCGAAGAAGTCGACAATCTCCTCTGCTGGGCGGTCCACCGCTTGATAGTGCGGCACCATATTCCAAGCAGATCCGGCTGGTGGCACTGGCAGACCGGAAGCTACGGCGGCGACATCCACGTCAGGCCTGTGCAATCGCACCATCGAGAGGGCAGCCTTGGCACCAGCCACCAACTGCTGCCTCATGCACTCGTGAACCGCGGACATATCTTGAAATTTGGCCAGGAGAGCCAACAGGCTTGATGGAGTGTCATCCAACGGGAACATCGCCCGATAGATATTCTTCAAACATGACCGCGACTTCTTCAGGAAGAGCATCACTCACGAAGCGCGATCCTGCAGGGTCGCCAATGCAGTCGCACGATCATGATCCACCCAGAAGTATCCACTCTTTTGAAGTTGCTCCTGGGTGAGACCATGAAGGCGGATGGCAATCCTACCCCTCTCCTCCTGCGGATGGCATGCGCTAACAACTACACGAAGCAGCACCAACAGCATGAGTACAACGTACCATTGCGACTAACTATAAAGGAAAAGATGAGGACGAGCAAACTAACACTTAAACTGGTCGCCCAGCTACGTCACCTCGCCAAGCAGATATTGCTCGCGGGCGGCGGCTTTTTCCGCCTTTGACTTCCACACGTCTGCGTTACCGCGGATCAGGGGCAACTCATGCTCTAGCTGCTTCACGCGGTCACGAAGTCGCGACAGCAAGGATAGCTCCTCTACCCTGGAGCGCGGTAGTGCCATTGTCTCATCAAGAGATGGAGAGTCCTGGGTTCCCCCCACGGGATCACTCGATGTGCCCTACCACAAGTCAAGATAGAAGCAAATAAGGCGACCAAATTAACACAAAGATAAGGGGAACATGTGCATTCGAGATAAGCATCAATATTCACAAACACACTCGCCAACAGGCATGTTCTTAGACCAAAAGGACAATTCATCATCTATTACAAAAGCTAACTACGGAGCAGTTGGCTTCTTCGACTTCGATGCCTTCGGGGGCTTCATCAAGTCCGTGGCAGTATCAGACGCCACCGACTTTTCGCCTGCCCTGAGGCCGAAGCTTTCGCCGCCTTCTTAGCACGTTGGAGCTCCTCCGAATACTTGGCAACGGTATTTATCAAGGAATGGCCATATTTGGCACATGCAGTCGCAAAGGGAGCGAAGATTACCTGCTGACCATCTGCGCCAACAGGCATCGCCTTCGACACCGCAGAGGGATCTATCTCGACTCTATGGGCTTGCACCATGGCGAGTGACATGGTCGCGCCAGCCGCACGGAGGGAGTTCTTGTAGGTGGCAGGCACACCCCCGGCGAGTGACTCCACCAGCTTATCCATGTTATCGACCAGCTCCGCCTTCGGCATCAACTCCTCCCGGAGGCGACTGAGGGTGACCTTGGCCTTGGACAACGTGTCTTGGATGGCGGCGCTTCGGTCCTCGACTGCAGACACCGCGCCCGCCAGAGCATCATCGTGACGTAGGGCCTGCGGGTCAAAACTCAAGTCGCCAACATCTACACAGAAAACACACACATAGATCAAACTTCTAGCGCCATCAGCAAAACTCTAGATGCAGAAAGGAACAACAGTAAAAACATCCAGCAGCAAAGGTACCTGAGAGGGCCTTGGCGACTGAGAACAGTTGCTCTTCGAACAACTTTTCCCTGGCCGCAAAGGAGGCACGCAGATCCTCTTCGCATTTCTGGGCATCATCACGAGCCGCGATTGCCTCATCGCGCCCCTTCATAGCTGCGGCTAATGTCTTCTCCAAGGTGGCGACGTTGCGCAGTAAGGCATTATGCTCAACTACATGGCAGTCAAAAATTGACTATCAGTCGATTATACCAAAAAGAGAGAAGACGAAAAGAATAAGTGTAGAACACTCACTTTCGACAACGCGATGACGCGTCTCCAGCATTGCATGCTGACGACCCATCACCATCACCTGCTCCGCCACTTGCGCGGCTTCCTTTACAAGGGCCTGTTGCACAAAACAAGGAATCAGAGAGGGCAGAAGAAGGCATTGACTGCCACAATAAAAAATAAAGAAAGATGTACTTACATGGTCCTCTAGCGACTCCGAAGAAGTTTGCTGAACCGTCATCCAACTATTCGATGCTCCCCTACATGAGGAGAGCTCGAAGAATTGTGCCCGGAGTGGGCCGCCGCCGGAGGAGAAGGAGCGCGCTCGACCTCTACCTTGGCCCTTGAGGTCGCGACTCCCGATTCCTTCAAAAACTCGATGTCGCCAGAAGACGACGACGCTCTTGACTGCAAGACCAAATCCGCATTGAGAAAGGGAAAAGTCCAGGGCAAAGCCAACAAGAAGAAAATAGAAAAGAATGAATGAACTTGCAAACTTACCAGTCAAACTTGTCAAGATCAAACGTGGCCTCTGCCTACTCCGACGAAGACTCCTTGGGTAATCACATCTTCTTGCGGGAAGACGGTGCCACAGCCCTCACAGGAACAGCTGGAATTGGCGACTCCGCGCCAACAGCCGTGCCTTCTGGAGTCAAAGGAGTCGACGCATCAGAATCCTCGCTGCACGAACGCTTGCGAGTATCCGGGCTCTCGGACTCGGGGGCTTCCTCTTCCACATCAGAAGGGACAGTCGACTCAGACTCGTCCTCTTCCAAAGCTTCGCGAGGAATAATACCCTCAGGGAGAGGAGGCATACAAGGCGACACCGCCCAATCCTGCATACAAACAGCAAAGATGAGCAAAAGGAGCCAGTAAGCAACAGAAAAGCAATCGCAAAAATAAGCTACTGCGTAGCACAACTATACCTCACGAGGAGGATTCGAAGCATCGAAAGGAGGAATGACTGGCTCATTCGGAAGCACATCCTTGAATGTGTACTTCGTGACCAGTCGCACCCTCTTATCTACCTCACTCGCGGACATGCCATCAGCAGACACGCGAGTGGCATCATCAGCACCACCCCATTGAAACATGGGATGGACTCTAGCCTGGAGAGGTTGGACGCAACAACGCAGCCAAGTCCTGACAAGGGCGCAGCCTCCCTCTTCTACACCTATGCGACTCTCGAGGTCGCAGACGCGTTGATATATCACGTCTGTCTCCGCGAGTTTGGAAGGCATGATCACGTTCTTCCAAGAACGCATCTTCTTGCAGGGAGTCGCAGGATCGAAAGGCGCGAGTCCAAAATGCTCGTCCTTGGTCTTCTGGTCGCGAACATAAAACCATTTGTCCCTCCATCCCTAGACGGACTTGGCAAGCTTGATGTCGAAGTAGGTGGCGGACGGGTCGACATGGATTCCACAACCACCTACGTCGTAAACTAAAGAGCCAGATGCGGACTGACGCTTTAGTTTAAATAAGCGCTTGAAGAGGCCAAAGTGCGGCTTGACTCCGAGCCAGCACTCGCAAAGAGTGATGAAGCAGGTGATGTGGACAATTGAATTTGGGGACAGCTGATGGAGCTGGAGCCCGTAGAAACAAAGGAGACCCCTAAGAAAGGGGTGGAGAGGCAAAGAAAGACCGCGAATGACGAATGCGAGAAACATCACTCGAAAACCAGTGGGAGGCACATGAATGGTCTCACCGCTGGGGACGTGCGCATCGGCGACTGCTGCAGAAATAACTCCGTCTTGGCGAAGAAGACGGAGATCCGAAGCCTTGATGATAGAAGGACGCCATGCGCCATTGGTCACATGGGTGCCCGCGACCTTCTTTTTCCCGCCGGCGGCGGCACTGGTGCCCGCAGCAGCGAGGCCACCCTTCTTCTTCGTCGCGGCAATGGTGGCCGCGGATTCAGCGGCAGCGCCTCCTCTCTTCTTTCCCATTGCGCGGCGGCGATGAGAGCGCAGGAAATAACTTGGAAACGAGCGGAGGTGGTCCAGAGCTGAGGAGGAGATGAGCGCAAGAGAAAAGCAGATGAGCAGCAACAATGGCGATGGCAGCGAGGAAGAAAGGAGCGCAGATGGGAAATTACCGCCGTAGCATCGCCACTTAACCCCTAGGAGATGCAATCCAACGGCTCACAAAAACCCTACTGGACGCGTGGCACGCATCGTGTTTGATATGTGGAGAAGAGGAAGCGTGAACCGTCCCTCCACTGCTCCCATTATGCGTGGAAATCGAGGAGGCGCAGTTAAAAATAAGATTACGCACACCCAGTCAAATCAAAGTCAGAAAGTGGGACCCACTGCTCGTCACGTCCCGTCAAACTCGCTCAGGCGGGCAATTGAGGTCATGCAAACGTCAGCACTGACGTCATCAAAGCTCCGCAGTGGAAAAATTCGACTACTTTAGTCCTTGATGGAGTCTTCGACTCCACCAAGCACTCGGGGGCTACTCCCATAGGGAGCGCTGACCGCGCACCCTACGTTTTTTCTTTTCTTATTGCAGGAATATGGGCAATCAAATTCAAACCCAACCACTTGATACACGGTTCGACTATGGACATGGGTTACTCCCATAGGGAGCGCCGGAAACAATTTCGACTGAAACAAACAAGCAAAGACGACAGCAGTCACAAAATTTTTTTAGTCCCTGCCTGAGTCTTCAACTCAACCAGGCACTCGGGGGCTACTCCCATAGGGAGCGCTGGTCGCGCACCCTATGATTATTTGCACAAAAACTGTGTGTTGATTACATTCGCACTCGCAGATCATGGAGACACCGCCTCATAATTCTCCCTACAAAGGGACTACGTCTCCTGGGTCGCCCGAATCATCTCCGCGATGATAAAATTCGGATGTCGCGCTTACAGCGTGAAGGTAAGACCTGAATAAGGCCTGGCAACATATTTAACTATGCACTACCAGAAATATATCCGTGCCTACAGGCACGATGAACATGCCTTGACGGACGCGTCAAGTGCTCACACCCATATAACTGGAATTCGACTCCTGTAAGACCTCCGCGGCCTGAGTCGAATTACGCCAGCACTTTTCTGGATTCGAGTCCGGGGACTCGAGTTCGAGTAGATTGCGTTGTTTCACCCTAAGGTGGTTAACTGATACCAATACTTCGGCTATATCAGGCACGTATATCAACTATCCCTATGACATAAATGAAAGCAGTCGAAAAATGTACTCATACAGGCACTCGAAGACTTCAAAAAGTACCCAGTCGAATCTGCGATTCCACTAGATACTCGGGGGCTACTGACATGGGTATACCCTACAGGTACTCAAGCTTGGTATATACGGTCTAAATACGTACAGGCCCACGGTGTCGCCAAGGCCCAGATGAAAGGACTCGAGTAACCTGCGGACTCTCGATTGCTTGAGAGAGAAGAAGAAGCTAAAGATAGAAAGTTTGAAGGGGAAAACCCTAACTTGTAACCGACTCGACCTGCTACCCGAGACCTAGCCTATCTATATAAAGGCTAGGAGGGGGCAGCGAGAAGGACACACGCAACCCTAGTTTCCACAACCCTCGCCAGATTGTATCTGCACACCATTGTAACTTTCGACTCCTTCGATAATTCCACGAGCAGACAAGCAGAAGTAGGGACCTCTACGAGGTCTGAACCTGGGTAAATCCTTTGTCCCCTGTGTGCTTGTTTGCTAGCCGATAGATGTCTCCAGCGCTCCCTCCTTCTCCAAAACCCAAGTCCATAACAATGGGCATTGATGAGTTAAACCCTCGTCACCCCTAGTGATTGATTTCGAGGTCGGTTCCGAGCAAGCAAAGGAATTATTAAGACATAAAGTCTGACCACCATTATAAGTTTTAAGGTCACCATAACTTATCCACTTGTTAGTTAACCATGAATTAACATATCATGCATATTTAAAACTTGGGACATAGTTTCTGTCAATCTCTGGCCATCCCTCCTCCTAGCAATATGCAACGGTGACAACCTTATGCAATCCCCAATATATGTTTGCACTCATATATCAGTATATAAGGCCATCATAGAAGATAACATACTTATATGCAATCAACAACGAACTATTTCAAAATTTCCACAACAGATCACTACTCAAACATAGACATAAAGATACAATAGATCATGGAAAAATGATAGATTGCATCACACATCATGTTTTCCAAGAGATTACAAGATGGATGGAGAGGATCTTGCTGTAGATGTTGATGATGACCACGCTAGAAGGGGTGGAGGCAACCGGAGGTGATTTTGGTAGCGGCTCCTGCCTACAATCTCCGTCGACAACAGCCCACAGACTCTCAATTTTGGTGTTTTTGATCCCCTCCTCCGTATGTTCCTAGATTACATCGGGACCCCTCTTATAGAAAGTTTTAGGTCAAGACGAATTGAATATGATGGCGGTGGAATCGATAGTATCCGAGTAACAAGGCCCAAACGAGGTGTACTCGTGCGGTCTAGGTAGGATCCCACGCTAATGGTCTTCATTCCTAGCCCATTAAGGCCCTGGTGAGCTCCTTTGTCTTGCCAGATGCTACTCGAAATTTCTGATGCGTGCTCTCTACACTATTAGGGAAAAGCTCACTGGAGTCACATGTTTAGAAGCCATTAGAGGCGCATTAATGATGCGACTCGAGCGCCGCGCTACTAGTATTTCTTAATCGAGTCACATTTCGTATGCGCCTTGTATAAGCTACATATGCGAGGCGCATATCAATATGCACCTCCTTTATATGTGCCTCCTATATTTCTTAACCGAGGCGCATAGCGTATTGATATGTGCCTCGCATATGTAGCTTATACAAGGCGCATACGAAATGCGACTCTAGCATGTTTGCGAGCGCCTTGCCTGTGTCTGCATATGCGCCTCCAATAAGTTTACGGATGCACCTCAAATAGAAATTTTGAATTTTGAATTTTACAGAACCAAAATATAGTCTAGAATACACAATACACATGTATTATACAGTCCAGAATACAGTATATATAGCACATAATTTTTTAGAAAGTTGCAATTGGCCAAAACATAGTATAACCAACACTAATACAAGTACATCACACATCAACTTGAGTTAATCCGTGACATATACGAGAGTTCACACATGAACCAACTAGAGTACATCACACACAACACCAAATTCATATCTCTCGGGGGACAAATCGAGTATAAGTTCACAATCACATTACAACTACATGCACGACGGAGCTCTCTAGGTGAAGTACATCACAAAACTTACCATGAAGAGCAAGGTGGTGATCACGACGAAGTTCCTCCACTTCTTCTTCCCGTGCTTCCTCCACTTCTCTTCCCCCACCTCTCCACTCTTGTAGCCTTTGTAGCTGTTGTCCGGGAATTCGTTCACTTGCTTCTGGCAGTCTTTCCACTCCGTGTACACACCCAGAACCCTATCGATGTACATGACATATCACTTCTTCGCCATCTCCTGTACACAAGATAGAAGATATTAGCTATGTCAGTGGAAAGCAATAGTAGTTCACAAGATAAGATCATGCATATATATATGGGTGCAATACTATATCCATGCTATATGAATCATGAACTTATTTGTCCTCTCTCGACTTTGGGGCTACATAGTTTATCATTTAATTTAATTCACGCTATCTAATTTATTCGTATCGCCAAAGACAAAAGAAGAGAAATACTTCCACGATTCATATAGCATGGGCATGATATGTCTAGTGGTAAAAAGGAAAGGATTCGGTCTCCATGGCAAGGACTCATTTCAAGTTTGGTGTGTTGAAAGGAGTCATTGTCGTGGACCCATACTCCTTTCTTTGGCTTACCACTGAACATATTATGTCTTATGTATATGAATATCGAAAATATTTGTCCTCTTTCGACTTTGGGGCAATGAGATGAAATAGTATTAACTAACACAATGTCACCATGCTATATATATATATACGAATCACTAACTTATTTCCCCCCTCTCAACTTTGGGGTTACATAGTTTACCATTTCATTATATCGCCAAAGACGAAAGGAAAAAAATCATTCCACGATTCATATAAAAATGTCGCCAATGCTATACGAATAGTGAAGTGATGTCTTCCCTTTCAACTTTGGGGCTACAATGAGATATTTGAAACTACATAATTCACCATTTCATTTAATTCATGCTATCTAATCTATTCGTATTGCCAAAGACAAAAGAAGAGAAATACTTCCATGATTCATATAGCACGAAGTAAAGGATTCGGTCTCCACGGCAACGACTCATTTCGAGTTTGGTGTGTCGAAAGGATTCGTTGCCATGGACCCAGAATCCTCTCCTTGGCTTATCACTGAACATATTATGTCTTATGTATATGAATCTCGAAAATATTTGTCCTCTTTCAACTTTTGGGCTATGAGATGAAATAGTATTAACTAACACAATGTTGCCATGCTATATATATACGAATCATGAACTTATTTTTCCCCCCTCTCGACTTTGGGGTTACATAGTTTACCATTTCATTGTATCACCAAAGACGAAAGGAAAGAAATCATTCCACGATTCATATAACAATGTCGCCAATGCTATACGAATAGTGAAGTAATGTCTTTCCTTTCGACTTTAGGGCTACAATGAGATATTTGAAACTATATAATTCACCATTTCATTTAATTCACGCTATCTAATCTATTCATATCGCCAAAGACAAAAGAAGAGAAATACTTCCACGATTCATATAGCATACGCATGATATGTCTAGTGGTAAAGCAAGGAAAGGATTTGGTCTCCACGATAACGACTCATTTCGAGTTTGGTGTGTCAAAAGGAGTCATTGCCGTGCACCCAGAATCCTTTCCTTGGCTTACCACTGAACATATTATGTCTTATGTATAGGAATCTTGAAAATATTTGTCCTTCTTTCGACTTTGGGGATACGAGATGAATTAGTATTAACTAACACAATGTCGCCATGCTATATATATACGAATCACGAACTTACTTGTCCCTCCTCTCGACTTTGGGGTTACATAGTTTACCATTTCATTGTATCGCCAAAGACGAAAGGAAAGAAATCATTCCACGATTCATATAACAATGTCGCCAATGCTATATGAATATTGAAGTAATGTCTTTCCTTTCGACTTTGGGGCTACAATGAGATATGCCGTGGTATTGCCGATGAGTACGCCATGGAGGGGTCCTCACAGTGCGTGTTTAGAGACGTAGGGTAAGGCGGAGAGTTGGCGGGTATGAGGTAATACAGCTTACCCAGGTTCAAGTCCCACAATGGTGGTGGAACTCTACTCCTGCTATAAATCACTATAATGGCAATACGCCGAGTTACAAATATTGGTTCGCTATGCGAGGTTTGCACGTTGTACGTAGCAATCTAGGTTGTGCCCTAAAGGCTCCCATAGGTCCGTCTTATAAAGGCGCCAGAACCTAGGGTTTACAAGGAAAGGTCCTTGCCGGACAAGGTAAAGAGTCCTATACTAATACGAACTAGTATTTCATGTCTTGCACTCCAAGGCTCCGAGTACGTCGGTGACTCCTGCGTAGCCTTCCCTTATCCGGCACGGGCCTCCCTTCTAGATCCGTCTAGCTAGGTCGCCCAGTAGGCCATAGGCCTTGCTACCAATTATAGGCCACCCGGGTTAGCTAGAATATGGACGTGCTATGGTGATACCCATTTAGCATATCCACAACAGTAGCCCCCGGAGGACTTTGAAATCTTGCGTCGCCTTTCCCATCGATCTTGAATGCTCCGTCTAGATGATGCTGGAAATTCATCGAGCAATATCTCAAAGGTCTCCCAAAGAACCCTACAATCCTCGCTGGCTTCGCAATGCAGCTGGAGATTCCTTGAGTCTTCGCTCCTAGAGTCAGAGAATCTCTGCCTTTCGATGGAATCTTCAGGCGTGACCCTTCACTGCAGCTGTTAGGAGAATGACATAGGGTGAAGCCTACACTACCTCGAAACTCACAGAAGACAGATAATTAATCATCAGCTATTTTCACGCGTGAAATTCAAAATGGTAAAGCGGCAAAGACGGAGGACGTGCTGAAATTACCGCGCACGTTCGTCTCCACGTCGGCAACGCTCCATCCATCAGATCTCTTTGCACGAATTTTGACGCGGGGTCTATATATTTTCACCGCGACCAGGTTATTTTCTTTTTACCCGCATTTTCTTCCTCATCTTCGTCTTCCTCTAGCCGTGCGCCCGTTCGAGCTCCTCCTCGAAAACCCTAGCCAGAGCCCTCTTCTTCTCCACCTACTTCCATCATCGCAATAGCTTCCAGTAGCTCCATTCCCTCGACGACGGCGACCCCCGAGACTATTCCAGAGCCATCCCAGGGAGTAACTGTCCCACCGGAGGGGGTGGTTGTCCTTGTCACCGCCGTGGTGGAAACCACCGGTGACGACCAAGAACGAGCAGCGCCAGATTCCGCTAAAGAGGACAATGACTCCCACAAGGGAGTGTGGAGGGACACTGACCTCTCCGCCGAAGATTTGCAAGAACTAGTCCCCGAGGGGTATCTCCCTGCGGTGAAGGATTTGGTCTGGTGACCGGCACCGACCGGCGTGGTGGCCCCTTCTCCCGAAGTTGGAGAGAAGGTGTACCTCAAAGCTTAGCTGGTACGAGGCTTAAGTATGCCAGTGTTCGACTTCTTCCTGGACGTTCTCTGGCACTTTTGGGTACTTCCCCACAACCTCTCTCCCAACAACATCTTAGTCCTTAGCAACTTCGTCGCTCTGTGCGAACGATTCCTAGGCATCAAACCTAGATTAGATCCATTTGTGTACTTTTTTACCATCAAGAGAGAGTCCGTAGAGTCCAAGGACGAATTGCGGATTGGTGGAACAATTAGCTTTAAGATCCGGCCTAGCCGGTGTTTCCCCGACATTGTAGGGCATGAGTCATGCAAGAGCTAGCAGCGCACATACTTCTATGGCCCAGATACTCCCCTGTCGGACCGCCTTGAGATTTATCCCAACTTTGTTGAAATAGCCACCGCCGAAGTGCCCGCATGGCAGACCCCAACCTCCCTTCTATCCGACGACAAGGCCAACTGTGCCGTAAGGCGGATTGAATGGATCATGGACAGAGGTCTGACGGGCTTGGACCTAGCCATGTGCTGGTTTGTTAGGCGGATCCAGCCTCTACAGCACCGCGTCGAGTTGATGTGCAAATACACACAAGACAGGAGGGATCCCATGCAAATTTTGTGGGATAACTTCTCCACTGACTCTGTCAAACTCTGGCTAAAGGACATCATCAAGGTGAAGGATAGGAAGCATGGCTTCAAGATCACCTATGAAATATTCGATTGCGGCAAATGCCCAGAGGTAGCTTTTGTTTCCTTTGTTGCTCGTTATATACTCTAAGGTTTTTCCGACTTGAAGTTGCCAGTCTAACACTCCTCTGTATCCTAGCTGACGACCTTGGTGGCGGATCAAATGGCCTCTCAGGTCTATGATCCCAAGCTGAAGGATATCTAGGTGGTGTCTGATGATGATGCCCCTAAGGATCAGCCAGCTCCGGCAGCGCGAAAGCGGAAGAGCTCCACCTCTAACGCTGCTGCCAAGGCCAAGAAAAAGAAATCAGAGAGTGGAGTCTCCAGACAATCCACCACCGCCTTAGAGGCGGAGAAGAAGAAATCCACCGGCATTCCCCTCACCAAGGCTCCTGCCATGGAGCTGGTGCTAGCTTGAAGGGATCCTCCAGAGATGATGGAGGGTCAAAAAACATTCATGACATGCTGACCAAAGATGTGGCTGCCAAGCCCTCTCCCCCTACTGCTCCCCCTACTCCTACCGCCAAGCCTTCTACTGGCCTCGCCGGGCCTTCGTCTCCTGTCATCCCTGACATCTCTGCCATGGAGATATATGTCAATCCAATCCTTGATATCTCATGCTCTTTCGAGGCGGATGTTGCTCCCAGCGGTCAGGCGATGCAAGAGAGCACTTCCTCTAAAGTGGCTGAAGCTTCGGCTAAAGATGCCACCGAGAAAGGGAAGCAAGTAATGGAAGAGGTGGAAGCGGAGGCGGTTGTGGCAACGGACAAGGCGGGAGCCTCTGAGCCATCAACTGTTCTGAAAATGCAACAGGCGGCTAGGGCTTCATCCAACTCCGGCTTCAACATCACCTTTGGCTGCGACTCTTCTGATGTTGTGCCTAGATGACCTCATTGCGCAGGCGGATGCCGTGTATAACAATGTCGGCATCTTCTACATTGCATATGCCAGTTTGGCCAACAATCTCAAGCTCATTGCCATTGTAAGTCTTTTGATCTTCACTTCATTTTATTTTGTGTAGCATATCCCTCGATAGCCCTGAGCTCTTAGGCGGATAAACAAAAGTTATTGGCCTTAGTTCTCCAAAGAACTAAGAGCAGAAATTGATAGTGTATCCCCTCGAGCGTCTAGGTGGAAACTTAGAAGAATTCCGGCTAGATGCTCTAAGAGTAGCATACTTGCTGATAAAAATCTTGTGTTGTAGCCCCCGAGCATGTAGTTGAAACTAGATACTTCCGACTAGATGCTCTAGACAAACTAAGCATGCTTACTTGTTGTAGAATGAGAATAGACGGAGGATCACCGCCAATGAGAGGTTTGCTGTTTGCGGAAGGATCTGGACCTTGAATAGGGTAAAACAGCCTTCCTGAAACAACAGATCAAAAATAGCTAGAGTATGTTTCTTGTAACAGCTCCTTGCTTTTCCTCATGGATTCATTTCTGCCATTTTCTCATAATGCTTTTTGATTTCCGTTTTACAAAATCCATTGCCAAGGACAAGAGCATCATCGAGCAATACAAGCATATCCAGGAGCTCGATGATGAGAACGAAATCTTGAAGAAAGACCTGGTGATGTTGTCAAGGGCCATCATGAGGCGATGAAGGCACTACAAGAGTCTGATGACGCCGAGATGCAGCGCCTGAGAATGAACTTGCACAACTCAAGGAACATAACCAAGCTACCAAAGAGCAGAATGGAAGGAACCTTGAGGTGTACAAGACAGTTTAGAAGGAGAGGGACGTCTTGGCGGAGACATCCAAGCAGGCGGAGACGAGCATCTTCGGTAACTTCCCCCGTCTTGGTCAATTCTGTACTTTGGGTAATCCTTTGATGTTTTTACTCATGGTCCTTGTATCTTATTCAAACCATAGCTCCCATTTGCTTGGCCAACTTGGGTGAAGGTGCTCCAGATCCCAAGGAGTGCATGATTCTTGCCGGCAACTTCGTCAGCACCACCATTGCCCAGGCCAAGGAGATAGCCCAGTCTCTAGGAATAAACATCAAGGCGGAAGACTCAGCAGCCAAGTATGCGGAATTTCTGCGCCAAGCCCTCGAGAAAGTCAAGGATTGGAAAGCCTCTTGCATCCGGGATGGTGCAAGGATGACCCTGTCTTTGGTCAAGGCACACTACGACAACTCCGACATCGATCTGGTGACCTCCAGGTTTCCCAAGATGGACGAGGAAGGGAAATAAATTGATAGAGAAGCTATTTGGAATTCCCTCGCCGGCTTTGACACCAGGATCGCCAAGATGGTCAATGCAGATGTCTTCGTGCCTGCCGAGATATTGGATGAGGACATGGCTTCGTCTGAGTCTAGCCCATCTCCTTCCGAGTTTGATGAGCTCTCCCGGCCTGGCTCTCCTGATGATGCCACCACGAAGTCCCTTGCAGCAGAGCCATAAAAAACAATGTTTGTATTAAATGTATCTCTGCGGAGTGTATGTGGAAAAATTGATGTGTTCTGTTAAGGCGGAAAAACTTGTACTCAAGTTTCCTGCTACTTATCTGTTTCCAGCATGTGTATATATTTTTTACCAAGTGCTAGCTTATCCATTATTCTGGTTCGTATGCTTGACCTTTCGTGAGACGGAAGACTCACAACACAGAAGTATGCTCTCAGGTGATGATGCTTAATAGCACCATCAAGAACTTAAGAGCAAAATCACCGGCTTTGAGTGCCAAGAAGTCACTACTCCGGAATCCACATAAAAACTTCAGAAAACATGTAGACCAGAAAACTTAAGCTAACGCCCGTAGGCAGAATTTTCACAAGTGCAAATGCAAACTTGCGCATAAAAGGGTTTATATGATCCAAAAATGAACAACTAAAGGAGGTAAAAGACTCAGAGAATATGAGTGAACCAAATGCTTTATTTCATTTATCATATAAGAAACTTATTACATAATATAAATGTGCTAAGTGTAAAAGGGATGTAGCTGTGCTATGTTCCATGGTCGATCTGTCTCTAGGTAATCATCATCGGAGTCACGTTGCTCGCGCTTGCAATTTTTTGGCCTATCTTTCAACTCGCGAGTATCGATAAGGTAATAGGAACCATTTAGCAATGCTTTTGTTATGACGAACGGTCCTTCCCAAGGCGGGGATAATTTGTGTGACTTCTCCTGCTTGAGTCTAAGCACCAGATCTCCCTCTTTAAACGAGTGATGCTTTACACGGTGACTATGGTAGCCACGTAGCTTCTGCTGGTATACGGCGGATCTCTGGCATACGAGCACGTGCTCTTCCTCAAGTAGGTCCACCGATAAGCGTCTGGATTCTTTAGCATCATCCTCCTTATAGGCGGCGACTCTTGGTGCATCGTGGAGGATGTCAGATGGAAGGACAGCTTCTGCTCCATAAACCATGAAGAAAGGAGTCAAGCCGGTGGATCTGTTGGGTGTTGTTCGTAAACTCCACAAAATAGATGGTAATTCCTCCGCCCATGCTCTAGCTGCTCTATGTAGCGGTGCCTCTAAGCGTGGCTTGATTCCCTGCAGAATTAGTCCATTGTCCCTTTCAACTTTCCCATTGGACTATGGGTGTGCCACAGATGCTAGGTCAAGGCAGATGCCTTTTTCATGACAGTATTCCTCAACTTCTCCGAGAGACAAATTTCTGCCATTGTCAGTAATGATGCTGTGTGGAAAACCAAATCTCACCACTAGATCCCGGACAAATTTAAGGGTTGTTGCCCCATCAAGATTTCTAATGGGTTTAGCTTCAATCCATTTTGTGAACTTATCCACTGCTACTAGCAAATGTGTAAATCCATAGGGTGCTATGTGCAAAGTTCCCACCATGTCCAGCCCCCAGACTGCAAACGGCCAAGTTATTGGCATGGTTCGCAATTCTTTAGCTGGAACACTTGGTTGTCTTGCATAGAACTGACACCCAAGGCATGTTTGTACCAACTTGTCGGCGTCTGCCTTGGCAGTTAACCAGTAGAATCCTTGTCATAAGGCCTTAGCCACCAACAATCGGGGAGCGGCGTGATGCCTGCAATCTCCGAGATGTATCTATGTGAGGATTTCAATACCTTGCTGCTGGGAGATGCATCGGAGAAAAACTCATGTGGTACTTCTTTTGTATAGCTGGCCGTCAATGATGACATAGCCTTTTGCTCTGCATACTATTTGCCGGCTTTTGATTTCGTCAGTGGGCAAAGTTCCATCTTGTAGATAGTCCATGAACGGTTTCGTCCAAGCTGGAGAGGTCACTGTTACTGTATTAACAAATGAGTCCACTCTATCCGGGTTGTTGGGGTCCGCTCCATTCACATATGGGGTCTATAAATGTTCTAGGAAAACGCCTAGCGGAATTTGTCGACGAGCTGATCCAAGCTTTGACAGTAGATCTGCCGCCTCATTCTCCTCCCTTTTGACGTACTTGAATTTGTAACCGTCAAAGCACTTTGCTATTTCGTCTACTTCGTATCGATATGCCGCCATCATAGGGTTCCGCGTGTTCCAGGTGCCAGCTACTTGCTGGGCAACCAAGTCAGAATCTCCACAACCAACTATGCGCTTGATGCCAATATCCTTGACCATGCGAAGTCCGTGAATGAAGGCCTCATACTCCGCCATGTTGTTGGTAACGTTGAAGTGGATCTGCAGGACGTATTGCAAATTCTCTTCTATTGGTGATTACAATAATACACCAGCCCCCGAGCAGTTGAGTAGCTTTGATCCGACAAAGTGCATAACCCAATATTCTGGCTCTAGTATAGGAGTGACTTATGGAAGTTCAGTCCAATCTGCAATAAAATCTGCCAATGCTTGTGATTTGATAGCGTCGCGTCTCTTGTAGGTGATTTCAAAGGTGGAAAACTTAGTGCCCCACTTTGCAACTCTTCTTGTAGCGCCGCTGTTGTTGATGATGTCAGACAGTGGAACTTTGCTCACCACTATGATAGGGTGCTCCTCGAAGTAATGCCTTAGCTTGCATGAAGCAAGGAAAACTCCATAAGCTATCTTTTTGTAGTGCGGGTAATGTTGTTTGAATTCTGTCAAGACCTCGCTTATGTAGTAAACGGGTTGCTGAACTCTGTATTCGTGCGTTGGTTCCTTGCGCTCCACAACGATGACGATGATGATGACTCGGTTGGTTGCCGCCATGTAAACTAACATAGGCTCGCTTGACACCGGTGCTGCAAGTATTGGTGGGGAGGAGAGTATTCTCTTCAACTCCTGAAGTACCGCGTCAGCCTCATCCGTCCATATGAATTTGTCTGCCTTCTTGAGCAACTTGTATAGCGGCATAGCCTTCTCACCAAGTCGGCTGATGAACCGGCTTACTGCTGCTATGCAGCCTGTGAGCCTTTGTATGTCCTTCAGGCATGTCGGACGTTTAATGTTGAGGATGGCCTTGATTTTCCCTGGGTTCACCTCGATTCTGCAGTGCGAAACGATGAAACCTAACAACTTGCCGGAAGGTACCCCGAAGACACACTTCTTGGGGTTCAGCATCATGTTGTATTTCTGGAGATTGTCAAAGGTTTCCTGCAAGTCAGCGATAAGATCATTTGATTTCTTTGACATTACCGCAATGTCGTCCACGTAAGCGTGTATGTTGCGACCTATTTGGTCATGTAGGCAATGTTGCATTATCTGCTGGTAAGTAGCACCAGCGTTTTTCATACCAAAGGGCATCGTAACGTAGCAATACATGTCATAGGGTGTGGTAAACAAAGTTTCCAACTAGTCCGACTTTCGCATCCAGATTTGGTGGTAACCTGAGTAGGCATCGAGAAAACATAGAAGTTCCGAGCCAGCTGTCGAGTCAATGACTTGGTCAATGCAAGGCAAAGCAAACGGATCCTTCGGACACGCTTTGTTCAAGCCGGTGTAATCAACGCACATTCTTAATTCATTGGTTCCCTTTTTGGGTACAAGTACAAGATTTGCCACCCATCGGATGTGAATAACTTCTCGGATAAAGCCAGCCTTAAGTAACCTAGCTATTTTTTTGTCTTTATCCCTTCGTATTTCATCACCAAAGCGTCATAAATGTTGTTTCACCGGTTTGGCATTAGGATCAATATTCAAGCTTTGTTTGGAAAGTTCCTTAGGTACACCTTTCATGTTGGCAGGTTGCCAGGCGAAGATGTCCCTATTCTCACGGAGGATCTTGATGAGCAGGCTTTCCTATTTGGGATCTAGGTCCGTGCCAATGTCGGTGGTCTTGGAGGAATATCCTTCAACAAGTTCCACCTGCTTGGTATTGATGGCGGCCTTAAATGCGGGTTCAACGGCAGTGATCTGCTTCTTCGAAGCCGACATCTCCGAGGCATCGACCTAGTTCTGGATCTCCTTGAACTGCTCACCGTAGAGAACTGCTTCAGCGAAGGCAGCCTCACTAAGCTCACACTCTCGTGCCTTGGTGAAGCTTCCGTCAACGGTGCTGATGCCATTTGGTCCGGGTATCTTGAGCTTGTTGTAGAAAAAGCATGGCCTTGCGAGAAAGGAGTGGAAGATGTCGCATCCAAAAATGAGGTGGTACACGCTCTTGAAAGGCACCACTTCAAAGGTCATGTGTTCTTGGCGATAATTGTTAACATCGCCAAAAGCGACCGGAAGGATGATGCAGCTTAGGGAATTTGCTTGTCGACCAAGGATAACCCCATGGAACACGGTGTTGCTCTTCCTTAGTTGGGTCTCCGTCAAGTTCACCTTGTGCAATGTATACAGGTACATGGTGTTGATGCTGCTTCCACCGTCCACGAGGCACTTGGTGAACTCTGTGCCATCAATAAAACGGTTGACAACCATGGCATACTTGTTCTCTGTTGGGATAAGGTCTGGGTGATCCTTCCTAACCCAAGTAATTGGAATCTCCGACCACCTGACGTATTGGGCAACCGGAGGTAGGGTAGCCATCAGTATCCTCAGAGAGGTTTTGTGGGCCCGGACGATGGGAGTTCCAAGGAAGGTATGGTAGACTGGAGCCTTCTTTTCGAAGGGATTTTTACCTTTACCCTCTTCCTTGTCAGAAGATTTGGGTTCCAGGTCCTCATCCATATCACTTGATTCCTTGGACTCCTCCTCCTTCTTCTTCCCTTTGCCCTTTCCGCGAAGTCTGTTCTTCTGACTTTGCTTGTAGCCAGACTTAGTGTCTTCCTTGAGGTCATTGACAAATTTGCATTGGAAGTTGGTGTGGGTGGCTTTCCCGTTTGCGTCAAGGTGGACGAAACACGGTATATCACGGTACTCTTCGTACATTTGGGGAACGCGGGGCGCTGAGGGTGTAGAATCACTCCTCTGCTGGCCATTGCTAGCCCCCGACCACATCCACGCTGTCCACCTCCGCCTCTGCCAATGAACGTTGCAGCAACCATGTCAGCTGCTTGCTTTTCTTCAGGCGGATTCTTCCGCTTGTTATTGTTGTTTTTCCTGGCCTAGGTAGGGATTGCTATTGCCGGCAACGATCCGCACACGTCGTCGTCAGCAACGGCAAACTCGCTAGCCATGGTGATCATTGCGTTGAGGTTGAGCTCATTGTTGTCTTGCTTGTGCTTCAACGTATGCTGGAGCAAAGTTCCCTTTTCTAGACCGTCAATGAGGGCGGCCATAGAGGTTTGCTCGTGCACCCGTGCGCGGGAATTTTTCATATCCAGCTAGCGAGAGAGGTAGCCACGAGAGGTTTCATCCTTTTCTTGTACACACCGCTATAGGTCTCTAATAGTGCTGGGACGTTTGTACATACCCTCGAAGTTCTTGGTGAATGCTTCATGCATGTCCAACCAATTGCATATTGATTTTTCTTACAAGTCGTCGATCCATTGCTGGGCAGTGCCAGTCAGCATGAGTGGAAGGTACTTGACAACGACATTGCAGTTTCCCCCTGCGATGTGAATCGCTTTGCTGTAATCCTGCAACCACGTTGCTGGACTGGCGGTGCTGTCGTAGGGCTTGATGGGTTTGTCTATTTGGAGACACTTGGGGTAAGTTGTGTCCCGTATTACTGGTCCAAAACAACATGGCCCAAGGTATGGGAGCTCCCGAGCTTCTTGGATCTTGTCCAGCCGCGAACGTGCGTCACACGGCTCTGGTTTCTTCCCTTTTCCATCACGATCTATGAGATCCACCGTGTCCTCCGCCATGATGGCTGCTAGGTGGCGACGGTGGCGGTGGAGGCGGTGGGTTAGCCTTCTTGCTGTTTCCCTCCTGTGACTCGTCATGCTTGTCGTGGTTGCTTGTCGGACATGGTGGCTCCTTGTGGGATCTGCTCATATGCCCTTCAACGCTGCTGCGCTCTCCGGCATGTCGGGGTTGCTCGCCCTGGTCGCGTATAATGATGCTGGCTTGGGGACGCTTAGGTTGTGGCATGTTTGTACGATGGTGCGGTTGTGGTTCCTCGTGACGCCGGGATGGTGGTGGAGGTGGTGATCGGCGAGGACGAGCCTTTTATCCGTGATCGGAGGATATGGGTATGGCGTTAGTCATGGTGCATGCCTCCCTCCGTCTTTGCTCTGTGGAGCCTGTATGGGATCCCTCATCACAGGGAGATTTTGGCCTTCTGCGGCTGTTCAGGGTTGACTAGCAAAGCTCCAGGTTAGACTCAAGCCTCTGCGAGATAGCCTTTTCCTGTTGCTTGCATGCCTTGGTGACGAGGTCGTACACCTGAGCAACTGGTTCTGGCGACTTGTCCTGTTCTAGGAGGGTCTTGGCGACGGCAATGTTGAGGGAAGGAGTTGGCATGACTTGCCTCCCCTCTGAATCAATGTATGGGGTGGCTCTTGTCAGCTTGGATCCCTCATACCCCAACCTACGCCGAACGCCGAGATCTTCAACGACGTGAGATGGTGCTTTATTTGCCTTTTGCTTCAACAACAATTGCCTGTACTTAGCCTCCATAGCTCTTGCCGCCTTAATGTATTGTGGCGCCCTGGCCATGTATTTGTCTAGCTTAGTTCCCTGCTCCACAATGCACTTGGCCTCCACTTGGATTGCTGCACGCTTCTCATCAAGCTCCGTAACGCTCCGGATATGCGTGACGATAATGGGCTCAATGAGAAGTGCACCATAGATTGCCTTGTCGGCGGGGGTAACCAATGGGTTGCCCGCTATAGACATTGATGGTGGCATTGGTGACTGGTTTGTTTGCCTAGCAGTACTAGGGGCCGTGGTGAGTTCCTGCGTCGGTTGCGGGTGGATAACCGGATGGGGAAAGGCCATGGCCGGATCTAGAGGCTCGGCGGCTTTCTTGGCCGCTGCCTCTCTGGTAACCGCTAGTGTGGGCGGAGCTCTCTCATCTTCCGGTTCCTGCCCATCTTTTCCATCACGCTCCCAATGGCGACTAGCACCTGGTGGGAAGCGTTGGTCTTCTTGGTGTGCTCCTCCTTCTCGATCTCCTGCTCGATATCCCTCATAACAGCATCATATTCCTCCGAGTCAGCATCCGAGCCGCCGCCATCCATATTGATGTCAGCATATAGCGCGTCGAGGATGGAGTCGAAGTTGGCTTTGGTGTTGGCGATGGTAGATGTAGAGGGTGACGGAGGTGGGGTGTTGTTGTTTTCTCCTCCGGCTACAATGGAAATCACAACCTCGACCTCCTCATTAGCGTATGTGTATTCGTTGACGACTTTGTGACCATCTCACCAAGGGTGAGAGGACCCACGGCCTGCCGCCTTTGGAGGGTATGCCGGAGGAGTGTTCTAGATGTGAGTCCTTCCACAAAGTGATACACGAGATTGTCGGTGCGGTCGCCCTCTAGGGTTTCCCTCACCCTCATCCATCTGGCGGGTATTTGCAGGGAGCTTCTCTGTCCCTTTGAATGCATTTGGCCAGATCGAAGATGGTGACGATGCCGACAATGTGTGACCTGCGCATCTCTAACGCTCGGGGAAGCCAAGTGGATTTGCAAGGTCCTTCCACCTTTATATCTTGCACAGGGGTGGTTTGGGTGGGCCTTGAATTTTCCTGATCTGAGCCACCATACTACAGGGAGAGGTATGGCCCAGATCCTTCCATGAATGTGTCCTACTCATAGGAGGTCTGTGCGGGGCTTGACGAATATCCATCTTCCTAGGAGCTAGGGCCCGAGTCGGTTTCCCCGATGAAGATGTGGATGTCTCTGAAGAGGATGACGGAGCAGTGCGTAGGGTTCGTCTTCCCCGGCACCTAGAACTCATCTGGAGGGACAATCGAGACGTTGCCGGAGAAGAGAACACGTCCGATGGCTACGGTGTTGCTGATTCCCATGAAGAGATTAGACCTCACCCGGTGTAGAGCTCGAAGCGCCTCTTGCCCCACGGTGGGCGCCAACTGTCCTGGTATTGCCGACAAGTACGCCATGGAGGGGTCCTCACAGTGCGTGTTTAGAGACGTGGGGTAAGGCGGAGAGTTGGCGGGTACAAGGTAATACAGCTTACCCAGGTTCAAGTCCCACAACAGTGGTGGAACTCTACTCCTGATATAAATCACTATAATGGTAATACTCTGAGTTATAGAGATTGGTTTGCTATGCGAGGTGTTGCACATTGTACGTAGCAATCTAGGTTGTGCCCTAAAGGCTCCCACAGGTCCGGCTTATAAAGGCGCCAGAACCGAGGGTTTATAGGGAAAGGTCCTTGCCAGACAAGGTAAAGAGTCCTACACTAATACGAACTAGTCTTTCGTGTCTTGCACTCCAAGGCTCCGAGTACGTCGGTGACTCCTGCGTAGCCTTCCTTTATCCGGCATGGGCCTCCCTTCTGGATCCGTCTAACTGGGCTGCCCAGCAGGCCATAGGCCTTGCTACCAACTATGGGCCACCCAGGTTAGCCGGAATATGGACGTGCGATGGTGATACCCATTTAGCATATCCACAACAAGATATTTGAAACTACATAATTCACCATTTAATTTAATTCACGCTATCTAATCTATTCGTATCGCCAAAGACAAAAGAAGAGAAATACTTCCATAATTCATATAGCATGGGCATGATATGTCTAGTGGTAAACCAGAGAAAGGATTCGGTCTCCATGACAATGACTCATTTCGAGTTTGGTGTGTCGAAAGGAGTCGTTGCCGTGAACCCAGAATCCTTTCCTTGGCTTACCACTAAACATTTATGTCTTATGTATATGAATCTCAAAAATATGTGTCCTCTTTCGACTTTGGGGCTACGAGATGAAATAGTATTAACTTGGGCGACATTGTTACAAGTCTACTTTTGCCTCATACTTAGGTTGGGCACGGAAACAACAATTTCGCTGATGGATCCGGTGTGGCAAGTAGAGAGGATAAAAATTACAAGTCTACTTGGCACACCAGATCCAGCGGTATATAGTGACACACATATATAGTGCCACAACACATTTTTAATCATCGGCATTTCGAAGAAATACAAAAAAAGAAAACCAAGAATGACTTGGATTAGTGCCTCATAATTAGGTTGGGCATGGAAATAACAATGTCGCTGATGGATCTGGTGCGGCAAGTAGAGGAAGCTCGAATTACAAGTCTACTTGGCACTCCAGATCCAACATCGGTATAGTCACACACATATATAGTGCCACAACACGTTTTAATCATCGGCATTTCGAAGAAATACAAAAAAAGAAAACCAAGAAGTAGGGCGGCAATAGCGAATGAGAATAAACATATGACCAAGCACTAAAATAGTTCATAACACAAATAACTAGCTAGCTTCGCTCACAATCAAGTTCAACGGTTTACAAAACATACTCTAGGGGTTGCTAGGTAAGTTAACATAGGGATGAACTTTACAACACAAAGTTCGGAACTAACAACTAGCTAGGCAAACATCAAGACTTCTTCGGCTGATGAGTCGGATCGGGGATATTGATGAAGCCCTGTTTAGCTCCTTTTGCTAACGTCCTGAATGTCCTGCCATCACCCTGCTTTGCTAAGTGTTCATCTAACTCCTTGTTGTGTGGTGGTGTGCCACTATAGAAGAGGCCCCCGAATTTTATGACTTTTTGGTGCATGATTGTCGAGATATCCTCCTGGATATCGAAGAAATCCATCTTGAGGTTGTGATGCTGTATATGTTTAAGATCTTCAACCCACCTTTGGAGGTCAGATGGCAACGAACTATTATGCTGGTCTCGTACAAACGCCTTCATGTGGTGTAGGGCGAAGAAGGCATCCTTCCCGCTATCAGCCACCTGCTTGATGCAGGGGAACTCCGTTGTGTGGCCAAACACATGCATGTCGTGCCTCTTAACTATCCTACTAGGAACGGCGCCTCCCACTGCGATGTAGGCATTGAGAGCATCATCAAGAACTCTCTTTATAGTGGAGTAGTCTTTCCTCTTCGCACTACCCGAGTCGAGATACAAGGCTTTTGAGTGTTGCACATCCAAGGATATGATTACGCAGCCTTGGTGACCACTCTCCGACTCTGGATGGTACGGAATGAGAATCACATCCTTGCCTAGGTTTTTTTTGCAGGAAGTATGAGAGGTAGTCGGTCGCCATTAGGACGCCCTCATGTGTTCTCAAGACGGCGTCAGGCATGAAGTAGGGATCCACTATCATGATGCCCGCGGTCCCGTCTCTAACGATCTGCATCGCCATATTGAGCGAGAACAACCAGACCATGGTATCGTGTAGCCGAAATCCTTGCAACATGTCGAAGAGGTCGGTATGCCGCATGTAGAAAATATCCCCGGGGGCTATTGTGACGATGCCCGTAACATTTGGCACCTTAGCCTTGTAAATCAGGTACGACGGATCGCCCTCTCGAATGCGGCGTGCCTCAACATACAAACAGCCATGATGAATACTACACATATGTGAGCCTGCGACCGTGAGCATCGATTCATTGAGCATTGGTGTACCAGCCTCGTGCACCCGCTTCCTTGGATTTTATGCAGGGTCGTCCTAAGCCCGGATAGCAGGGTTTGGATTCTAGATCGCACGCTTAGGCTTCCTTTTGCGACCCTTCTTTCCCTTTACCGTGTCATCGGCCGCCGCTATCTCCTCGACCTCCCTATGGAGGGTGCTAGGGCTGATCATAGGATGAGATGGCATCCGAGTCTCGGTGAAGGCGACGGGTGGCGGCATGATACGTTGCAAATGTATCAATAATTTTTGATGTTCCATGCTTAGTTTTATCTACTTTCTTGTGTTTTGTCCAAACTTTGGAGTACTTTTCATATGATTTCTTGGACTAACCTATTAACAAGAGCCACAGTGCCAGCTACCTGTTTTCTGCTGTTTTTGGTTCCAGGAAGTCAGAAAATGAATATTCTCGGAATTGGACGGGACAAAAGCCAAAGTTGCTATTTTACCGGAAGACATCTGGAGCCAGAATACGTGATGGAGAAGGGCTGGGGCCTGGCCACACCACCTGGCCGCGCGACCAGGCCTGGCCTGCGCTAGGGGGTGGTCTGGCCGACCCCAGCACCCCATCGACCTCTCCTTCCGCCTATATATTGCCTCCCATACCAAAACCCTAAGTACCCGATCAAAAATCCAAGCGCATGTAGAAAATATCCCCGAGGGCTATTGTGACGATGCCCGTAACATTTGGCACCTTAGCCTTGTAAACCAGGTACGACGGATCGCCCTCTCGAATGCGGCGTGCCTCAACATACAAACAGCCATGATGAATACTACACATATGTGAGCCTGTGACCGCGAGCATCGATTCATTGAGCATTGGTGTACCAGCCTCGTGCACCCGCTTCCTTGGATTTTATGCAGGGTCGTCCTAAGCCCGGATAGCAGGGTTTGGATTCTAGATCGCACGCTTAGGCTTCCTTTTGCGACCCTTCTTTCCCTTTACCGTGTCATCGGCCGCCGCTATCTCCTCGACCTCCCTATGGAGGGTGCTAGGGCTGATCATAGGACGGGATGGCATCCGAGTCTCGGTGAAGGCGATGGGTGGCGGCATGATACATTGCAAATGTATCAATAATTTTTGATGTTCCATGCTTAGTTTTATCTACTTTCTTGTGTTTTGTCCAAACTTTGGAGTACTTTTCATATGATTTCTTGGACTAACCTATTAACAAGAGCCATAGTGCCAGCTACCCATTTTTTGCTGTTTTTGGTTCCAGGAAGTCAGAAAATGAATATTCTCGGAATTGGACGGGACAAAAGCCAAAGTTGCTATTTTACCGGAAGACATCTGGAGCCAGAATACGTGATGGAGAAGGGCTGGGGCCTGGCCACACCACCTGGCCGCGCGACCAGGCCTGGCCTGCGCCAGGGGGTGGTCTGGCCGACCCCAGCACCCCATCGACCTCTCCTTCCGCCTATATATTGCCTCCCATACCAAAACCCTAAGTACCCGATCAAAAATCCAAGCGCATGTAGAGAATATCCCCGAGGGCTATTGTGACGATGCCCGTAACATTTGGCACCTTAGCCTTGTCAACCAGGTACGACGGATCGCCCTCTCGAATGCGGCATGCCTCAACATACAAACAGCCATGATGAATACTACACATATGTGAGCCTGCGACCGCGAGCATCGATTCATTGAGCATTGGTGTACCAGCCTCGTGCAACCGCTTCCTTGGATTTTATGCATGGTCGTCAAGCCCGGATAGCAGGGTTTGGATTCTAGATCGCACGCTTAGGCTTCCTTTTGCGACCCTTATTTCCCTTTACCGTGTCATCGGCCGCCGCTATCTCCTCGACCTCCCTATGGAGGGTGCTAGGGCTGATCATAGGACGAGATGGCATCCGAGTCTCGGTGAAGGCGACGGGTGGCGGCATGATACGTTGCAAATGTATCAATAATTTTTGATGTTCCATGCTTAGTTTTATCTACTTTCTTGTGTTTTGTCCAAACTTTGGAGTACTTTTCATATGATTTCTTGGACTAACCTATTAACAAGAGCCACAGTGCCAGCTACCCGTTTTCTGCTGTTTTTGGTTCCAGGAAGTCAGAAAATGAATATTCTCGGAATTGGACGGGACAAAAGCCAAAGTTGCTATTTTACCGGAAGACATCTGGAGCCAGAATACGTGATGGAGAAGGGCTGGGGCCTGGCCACACCACCTGGCCGCGCGACCAGGCCTGGCGTGCGCCAGGGGGTGGTCTGGCCGACCCCAGCACCCCATCGACCTCTCCTTCCGCCTATATATTGCCTCCCATACCAAAACCCTAAGTACCTGATCAAAAATCCAAGAAAGAGTCTATAGCCGCCGTTATCTCCATTCCTAGATCGGGAGGGATCTGAAGGTCTTCCCGGCACCCTGCCAGAGAGGGGAATTCACCCTGGAGGCCTTCTTCATCATCATGCAAGGCTCCGGTGTGATGCGTGAGTAGTTCATCTCCGGACTACGTGTCCATGTAGTAGCTAGATGGCTGGTTCTCCTCCTTTGTGCTTTCATGTCTAGATCTTGTGAGCTCCGTTCATTATCAAGATCATCTATTTGTAATCCATACATGTTGTGTTTGTGGGGATCCGATGGATATTGAGATGCTATTTCAGATTGATTATTGATTCTATCATGTCTTTGTTATTTGTGATCTTGCATGCTTTACGTTGTTAGTAGCTATCTTGGCCAAGTAGATGTTAGCAACTCCAAGAGTTAGTATTTATGCTCGATAGTGGGTTCATGCCTTTGGTAATCTAGGGAAGTGACAAAAATCTCTAAGGTACTAGATGGGTTGTTGCTACTAGGGAGAAAACAACAATCCTTTGTTCATAGAACAATCGTATTGTTTACTTTACACGCAATTCGTAAAGCAATAATCTGTTGCTTGCAACTTAATACTGGAGGGGGTTCGGATGATAACCTGAAGGTGGATTATTAGTCATAGATGTAGTTGGATGGCGGTCTATGTATAATGTTGTAATGCCCAATCAAGTCTCAAAGGAGTCAAGATGATTAGTATATGCTTGTATGCTTTCTCGATGTTTGTCAATTGCCCCGCTGTAATTTGTTCACCCAGCATGTTATATATCTTAAGGAGAGCCACATCTAGTGAACTATGGACCTCGGTCCTTTCTTTTACATTCAATCTATAAACTGTTTACTGCTTTGTGTTTACTTTCTGCAAACTATTACTTCCTTCCATTGAATACGTTTAATCCTTTGTTTTCAGCAAAACCGGTGAGATTGGCAACCTCATCGCAAGTTGGGGGCAATGTTCGGTGGTTGTGTTGTGCAGGTCTCCACGTTACTGCTGGCACCGGTAGTGCACCCTGCCAACATTTAGCTAGCTACACCTTTGGGGTGTTTCCTTGCTCCTACTGGATTGATAGCCTTGGTTTCATGCTGAGGGAAAACTTGCTGCTGTGCTCATCATACCTTCCTCTTGGGGTTCCCCAATGAGCTCGATATATTTGGGCCATCAACGAACTTTTTCTGGCGCCGTTGCCGGGGACTGAAGAAGAAAGAGCTCCCACATCAACCACGCGCCATAAAAGACTTTTTCTAGCGCCGTTGCCGGGGAGTCAAGGATATCTTCACAAGGGGAGTCTCTCATAACCAATATCTTAACTTTGTTATTTTTGTTTTGCTTAGTTTCTTTTTTTGCTTGCTTCTTTATCAAAAACACAAAAAAAATAGTTTTACAAGTTTGCTTTCTTATTTGAAAACACAAAAAATGACTACTCTTGAAAACACTAAGTTGTGTGACTTCACTAGCACCAACAACAATGATTTTGTGAGAACACCTATTGCTCCACCTGTTCCTGAAGCTACTTTATTTGAGATAAAACCTGCTTTACTCAATCTTGTTATGAGAGAACAATTTTCTGGTATTGGTAATGAAGATGCTGCTACCCATCTGAATAACTTTGTTGAACTTTGTTAGATGCAAAAGCATAGGGATATAGATGGAGATATTATTAAGCTGAAATTGTTCCTTTCTCTTTGAGAGGAAAGGCTAAAGAGTGGTTGAATTCCTTAACTAGGAATAGTATTGATTCTTGGACTAAATGCAAAGATGCTTCCATTGGAAAGTACTATCCTCCTGCTAAGATTATATATATGAGAAGTGAAATAATGAAGTTTAAACAATCTGATAATGAACATGTTGCTCAAGCTTGGGAAAGAATGAAATCTTTGGTTACGAATTGTCCCACTCATGGACTGACAGGTTGGATGATCATCCAAACTTTTTATGCAGGATTGAACTATTCTTCAAGGAACCTATTGGATTCTTCTGCTGGAGGTACGTTTATGACCATTATTTTGGGTGCTGCAACAAAGCTTCTGGATAATATGATGGTTAACTACTCTGAATGGCGTACTGAGAGAGCTCCACAAGGTAAGAAGGTAAATTCTGTCGAGGAAACCTCCTCCTTGAGTGATAAGATTGGTGTTATTATGTCTATGCTTGTTAATGGGAAAGCCCATATTGATCCAAATAATGTTTCCTTTAGCTTCTTTGGTTGCTCAAGAAGAGCAAGTTGATGTGAACTTCATAAGAAATAACAATTTTGGCAATAATGCTTATAGGAATAATTTTGGTAACAACAATTATAAGGCATATCCTCCAAGCAATGGTAATGCTTATGAAAATTCTTACAAAAATAATAGGAGTGCTCCCTTTGAACTTGAAGTTATGCTTAAAGACTTTATTAGTAAACAAACTGCTTTTAGTAAGACTATTGAGGAAAAACTCTCTAATGCTGAAAGAAATATAGCATCTTTGGCTGAAGCTCAATCTTCTTTGAATAAAATGACTGCTAAACCTGAAACTAATGATAATCCCTTTGCAGCTACTAATGCCATAAAGGTAAGAATTGATGAAAATGTTAGACTATTAGCTAAATTACATGTTAAGTGGGAAAGAGAAGATGAAATTGCTAGAAACATTAGTGTTTCTACTATCACTACCACTAGTGTTAAGGCTAGTAATAGTTCTACCACTCTAGATGATAATTTTGATTTTGATCTTGATGGTTGCAATATCTCTGAAGTTATTAAGTTCCTACAAAAGCTTGCTAAAAGTCCTAATGCTAGTGCTATGAACATGGCCTTTACAAAACACATTACTGATGCTCTCATAAAGATTAAAGAAGAAAAGATGAAACATAAAGCTTCTATTCCTATAAAACAAGAGGATGGTTGGGAACCCATCATTAATATGAAAGTGATTTTGATTTCAAAGCTTTATGTGATCTTGATAGTAGTGTTTCTATTATGCCTAGAAGGATTTATGATATGCTTGATTTGCCTCCATTTGAAGATTGTTATTTGAATATCCCACTTGATGATAATGCTAAAAAGAAACTCATGGGGAGTCTTAATGATGTTCTTATTATGGTTAACAATGCCTATGTCCCCATTGATTTCTATGTTTTGGATGTTGAATGCAATACTTCTTGTCCTATTACTTTGGGAAGATCTTTTCTTAGAACTGTTGGTGCCATTATTGATATGAAAGAAGGCACCATTTAATATCAACTCCCACTGAAGAAAGGTATAGAACATTTCCCTAAGAAGAGAGAGAATATTTCTTTTGCCTCTCCTATGAAAACAAAATTTGCTCTTAATGCTTCTTCATTTGAGAACACTTGATTCTTTTTCTTGCTTCTTATGCCTAACTTAAAGGCGTTAAAGAAAAGTACTCATTGGGAGATAACCCAAAAGTTTTAGTTGAGTCTTGGAAGTTATTACTTCAGTAATAACTGCTCCTTATCCTTTTTATTTTCTTTTTGTGCCAAGAGTAGCCTCTAATGAGAGAGAAGTAATGATCGGGAAAGTTGATGTCCCGAAACAGATTTCTGTGCTTCACCGTAAAAATTCGTGTAAAATCTCTGAACGTCCTTTTGAGGCATGAATTTTTGTTCTTCTATCCAGGATGTTATCTAACTTTCCTTAGTTCAACACGTTTTTATTTGAGCAACAGAAGGTCTTCGAAAAAATTCATCTTTACCTGCTGATCTGTTTTGACAGATTTCTGCCATTTTCTGCATTTGCTTCTTGTTGGTTCCTTTTTGAGTTCTTTTGGGGAATTGAGCTTTTTGAGGGAAGTGCTACAGTAGCTTGTGTTTTAATGGAAGTTTTATTGGTGTTAGAACTGAACATAAAGACTTATTATCTTGAGTGCACTAATGTTGCTAATAAAGATTGTGTGAAGTTTTGTATGAAGGAAAAATTTCAAGTGTATGGAAGGAATGAGTAATGAGATGAAGGATGGACTAAAGCTCAAGTTTGGGGATGCCACGTGTGTCACCCCAAGAAATATCCAAGAAGTACAAGCGTCAAAGCTTGGGGATGCTCAAGGCATCCCCCTCTTCATTAATAAAAATCCCAGGTTTCTTCCAAACGCTTCATTTTTATTGTTTCATGCATAGTGGTGTTGTTCTTGGAGCGTCTTCTTTTTCGTTTTCGTTTTGTTTTTTTGTTTGCTTGGTTTGCTTAGTTTTCTGAATAAATTGGTTGGACCCCCTCTTTCATACATTGGTTTTCAAATAGTTTTGTTTGGTTTGGAAAAGAGTAGGAAAGTTCATGCTTAAGTGTTAAAGAGAGCTTGTTTTTGACTGTGGCCTATGCTTTGTCATGCCATGCTTGATATTGTTTTGGCTTTATGCTTAATATTATTTGCTGTAGCATGACTTCTTATAAACAATTGAGATTGCTTAATGTGCCTTGGATGAATCATGCGTTGTTTTAGCATATTAAAGCATAGTATAGTGGTATTCTCCTTTGATGCTTTATTTGGGTTGACTTGGCGCATGCTCACACCATGTTATGACTATCTCAAGTCACCATAGCCTTTATGATCCTTTAGTTTTCAACTTGTAGTATCGCTTTATGCTTTGATCAATGATTTTTTGTCGCTCTACATGATTATGGCCATTATTGCTCTCTTAGTTTGTCGCTCCCAGTCTTTTGCTAGCCTCCGTAACCAAGTATGAGTTCCACTCATGCATCCAACTCCCTAAACCAAGTTATTCCAAAGAGTCCACCATACCTACCTATTAGCATATGCTATTCCAAGGATATTCATGCTTTTGTTTACCTTCCAAATTAAACTTGTTATGAGAAAACTAGTGATTAAAGCTCTCAGAAACTTGATGGCACACTTTCCTTTTCTTGCCCTTAATAAACTTTAACCATTGTGTCGTCTATGTTGTATATGCTTGCACTTATTTGTTGGGGATTAGCAGAACCATGCTGTCATGGGGAACGCTTTCAACATTGCACATGTACTTTGTACCTAGTTGATATCATGCTCTTTTGTCTACGGATGTCGTCGGTGTGAAATGAAAGGGGAGCTTGTAAGTCCATGGAGTTATGTATATGTGTTAGAGAAACGCCTAGGCCGCTGGTCTAATCCATGCTAACATGGTGGAAACCTGCAGCGTAACCATAATGAGCTGTCTATGAAGCATTCTTCTTATAAAAAAAGAGTCCCATATTGAGAAAAAAGAGAAAAAGAGAGATTATGAAAAGAGATGCTCGTTGTCTACTTGCCTTGTCATCTTGATATGGGGATTCTTCCGTATCATCGGGCAAGGGGTACCCCGTTGGCGGTTCTCTATGATACACATGTAGTTACGATGACAAGAACTTACCGGTGACTAAACTTGAGTAGCATGAGGAGCAGCCCTCATATTCAAGGGACATGAGATTTCTAACTTATACTTCATCAAGCATGTACACCATAGTTTGTTCACTTTAACCTTAATCACTTCAAGATGCTTATGATAGGGGCAATGAGAGCTGAAAGCTATAAGTACCATAATTTTTAGAAGCTCTTTATGAGACTTGAATCCCTACTTCCTTCTATGAAGGCCTTTCTTACAGTTATATGTTGAGTCTCCACCTTCTACCTTTATGCACCTACTTTGAGAGCATAGTGGCCATTCTTAGTTCTATGTGCATTGTCCCAAGACTAGTTGATTGATGCATACCTTGATATTGCTTGTTTTAAACTATTTGTATCTAGTCACTCTTATGAACTTTGAAGGTGTCCTATGCACTTATATTTGCTACTCTATGAGGGACAAACTGAATACTATTATGCTATGTTTTCTTTATGTGAAACAAACAAACGTCTTGCAAAGCATTGTTATTCATGAATGTTTTTTTGTGCCTTTTCATGTTGCATCATAGTTTCTTTGTCTTATTGCTAGAACTTTGTCTTTCATGTTATGATTGAAGTACTATGATCCCATCTTTGAATGTTTTACAAATACTTTGATCAAGTTTATGATGGTGCATGTCACGTCAAAAATTATTCTTTCTTTTTATCACTTACCTACTCGAGGACGAGCAGGAGTTATGCTTGGGGATGTTGATACATTGCAAATGTATCTATAATTTTTGATGTTCCATGCTTGGTTTTATCTACTTTCTTGTGTTTTGTCCACACTTTAGAGTACTTTTCATATGATTTCTTGGACTAACCTATTAACAAAGAGCCATAGTGCTAGCTGCATGTTTTCTGCTGTTTTTGGTTCCAGGAAGTCAGAAAATGAATTAACTCGGAATTGGACGGGACAAAAGCCAAAGTTGCTATTTTACCGGAAGACATTTGGAGCCAGAATACGAGACGGAGAAGGGCTGGGGCCTAGCCACACCACCTGGCCGCGTGGCCAGGCCTGGCCCGTGCCAGGGGGTGGTCTGGCCGACCCCAACACCCCCTCAGCCTCTCCTTCCGCCTATATATTCCTCCGATACCAAAACCCTAAGTACCCGATCAAAAATCCATGAAAGAGTCTTAGCCGCCGTCATCTCCATCCCTAGATCGGGAGGGATCTGAAGCTCTTCCCGGCACCTTGCCGGAGAGTGGAATTCACCCTGAAGGCCTTATTCATCACCATGCAAGCCTCCGGTGTGATGCGTGAGTAGTTCATCCTTGGACTACGGATCCATGTAGTAGCTATATGGCTAGTTTCTCCTCCTTTGTGCTTTCATGTTTAGATCTTGTGAGCTCCGTTCATGATCAAGATCATCTATTTGTAATTCATACATGTTGTGTTTGCGGGGATCCGATGGATATTGAGATGCTATTTCAGATTGATTATTGATTCTATCATGTCTTTGTTATTTGTGATCTTGCATGCTTTCCGTTGTTAGTAGCTATCTTGGCCAAGTAGATGCTAGCATCTCCAAGAGTTAGTATTTATGCTCGATAGTGGGTTCATGCCTCTGGTAATCTGGGGAAGTGACAGAAATCTCTAAGGTACTAGATGTGCTGTTGCTAATAGGGAGAAAACAACAATCCTTTGTTCATAGAACAATCGTATTGTTTACTTTACACCCAATTTGTAAAGCAATAATCTGTTGCTTGCAACTTAATACTGGAGGGGGTTCGGATGATAACCTGAAGGTGGATTATTAGTCATAGATGCAGTTGGATGGCGGTCTACGTATAATGTTGTAATGCCCAATCAAGTCTCAAAGGAGTCAAGATGATTAGTATATGCTTGTATGCTTTCTCGATGTTTGTCAATTGCCCCGCTGTAATTTGTTCACCTAGCATGTTATCTATGTTAAGGAGAGCCACCTCTAGTGAACTATGGACCCCTGTCCTTTCTTTTACATTCCATCTATAAACTGTTTTCTGCTTTGTGTTTACTTTCTACAAAATATTACTTCCTTCCATTCGATACGTTTAATCCTTTGTTTTCAGCAAAACCGGTGAGATTGACAACCTCATCGCAAGTTGGGGGCAAAGTTCTGTGGTTGTGTTATGCATGTCTCCATGTTGCTACTGGCACCGGTAGTGCGCCCTGCCAACGTTCAGCTAGCTACACCTTTGGGGTGTTTCCTTGCTCCTACTAGATTGATAACCTTGGTTTCATATTGAGGGAAAACTTGCTGCTGTGCTCATCATACCTTCCTATTGGGGTTCCCCATCGAGCTCGATATATTTGGGCCATCAACACGGCGCCTCCTGACTAGATGGGAAGAGACGCACTTGGCAAGTGGGTTTCTCCGAGGATCTAGGTGCTAGTTAGGGCTCGACAACTACAATGACATGCTAGCCTCCCTATTGCTCATGGTCATTGTCATCACCAAACCTTGTGTTCAAGAATTGGTCGCCAAAGTTTTCATCAATTTCATCATCATCGGCGGGATCCTATGCCATTTCGATGTCTTCATGATGTGCTGGTTGTGCTGCCTTTGGGGTGGTGCCCCGGCCCTCCGTCCCTAGACGGATCTGGCTCTTCGGCCATAGGAACATGTAGCCGAAGCTAGTACTGAGGACTACTGGCTCATCACTATCCCATCCATGAAGTTGAGAGGGAGGTTCCAAGCCCTCGTAGCTCGGAAGCACCATACTATATTTGACCCTAAGCATGTCGGGTGCCATTGGCTTCCTATGGAAGATGCGGTTTGCCGGTTGCACAATAGAACCCTTGGAAACATCCTTCAACTCGCCATTCACCCAGTGCATTAGAGTGCAAGTAGTGTCTTCCTGCAAAAGACATGTATAGGCTTGTCGTCAGTAAAATGGGGAGATAAGGGAGATCAAGTCATCGGTTGAGCCTCCCAAAACCCTCACATTAATTAGTTACCTTGAGGGCGTCGAGCTCGGCCAATGTCGAGGCACCACCGCTGACGTCGAGTGTGCAAGTGGTGGAGTGGCTACTTGTTGGCAAGGTGCGGTCCGGCGCCTTCGCCGCACCAGACAAGGTAAGCTCCGGACCTTCAGGCCCCGCCGAAGGAGTCACCAACACCTCCGGCGCCGCGTTGTCCGATTGGGCGCTAGCAATGTTGGGAACCGGGCGCGGCCCCCATTTACCACTCTTCTTCCACTTGGCATAGTGTTCGAACTAGGTGGGAAGGATGGTGTTGAGCTTCTTGGTCACTAGACTTGTGTCTAGACTTGTGACTGGAATTGTGGCCGGACTACCGTCACAACCTCCTTCACTGTATCTTGGAGCAGCTACAGAAACTTCTCCACTTGTTCCCTTAGGTGTTTTACCTCGGCACTCTCGGCCTGCTTCCTGCCCTTTCACGGCGAGGTGCCATAGTATTCGGACCATGGAATACTTCCAAAGCCGGGAACACGGCCAGCCGACGATGGTGGCGCCTGGGGCTCGGCATTCTTGACCCGGTTCAGCGCCCTGTTAAAAGTGGTGTCCCACTTGGTGACCGGCGCCGGCCCCTGGGATGAGGAGCTCCTACATTCGTCGTCTTGCGCATTAGGAACGTGAAGCATTTGAGAAATTGGACTTCATTGATTAATTGTGAATGCAATTAATCGACTTGCATGCAAATTACTTACATATTTATTGATGAAGTCCGTCACCTTCGGAGCAAAGGGGCCGCAGGGTTCCGAGGAATATTCAGAACCCCCTTTCAGCTTGCGAAACCGGTCCCTAACAAAGTACTTTGCCTGCGGTTCGGCGATATTGGAAAATGGAGGTGTCTCCCCCTTCTCACGAGCTACGGCGTCCTCCTTCTCCCATTTGGGAATCACAGCTCTATAACCGCCAGAGCCGAGATGGTGGGTACCAATGTTCATCTCATACAACTCCTTGAAGTACAGACTCTTGGCCTTGCCCGCGGCGGATTCACATATGGCCTTGAACACCTTGAAGTCTTCTTCCTTGACTAGAGGCTCCTTCTTGATGAGCTCCTCGTAACTTAGATTTTTCTTGTAAATGAGCCTCTTCACCCACGCCTTCCAATTTGACAAGGCCTTGGTCATCGATCGTCTTGAGGGCGTACTTGTTTAGTGAATTCCCTTTGACATTGTCATTGTTGTATTTGTTCTCCTCATCACCCGGGTACACGTATCTTGCGTGTAGCTTCCTCAAGAGATGATGGCGGTAACACTCATTCTCATGGCCCTTCAGGTTCTCGGTGTTGATCGTGACGTTGTTCCGGAGGATTGTAGAGACCTACAGTGAGTACGACGCGACAAATTCCTCTAGCTCCAAAGGCACCCCTTTATCGCTCAGGCTTGTGAAGATGGACCTTTTGAGGCCGACCGTGACTGTGGTTCGTTCCTTTCGAGGCTTCTTCGGTTGGAGGCTACTGTCTGTGGCTCCACCATCGCCACCGCCATTAGTGGTAGTGGCGTCCTCGCCATCGGCATCATCCCCCATCTCCTCATCGGATGATGTATCCTCGTCCTCCGTCTCTTCCTCCCGCGACACGAATTGCAGGTCCACTTGTAAGTCCATCACATCCAAATGCTCCTAATAGGCCTTCTTTCTAGAAGTGACTGCCTCGGCGTCATGCTGTCCACCACCCGACATATCTAAACACGAAAAGAAATGGAAATAATAAACACCAATATTCAGAAAAAAAATTGGGCATGACCTTTGCTAGAAATTTGCTGGAACGGAAATGAATCAATATTCCTGCAAAACATTGGCATCTCAAAAACTAAAAACCTACACAAAAAATGGCCCAAATAGGCACAAACACACAATCAGCAACTTGTCCACAATAAAAGGCCTACATAGGCGAAAATACTCACTAGTGGAAAAATGGCCTCTAGTCCCGGTTCATAAGGGCCATTAGTCCTGGTTCCCGAACCGGGACCAATCACTCGGGACTAATGCTGGTCCCGGTTCGCACATGAACCGGGACCAATGTGTCTCCACGTGGGTGGGCGCGCGATGAGGGGGGGGGGGGTGATACATTGCAAATGTATCTATAATTTTTGATGTTCCATGCTTGGTTTTATCTACTTTCTTGTGTTTTGTTCCAACTTTGGAGTACTTTTCATATGATTTCTTGGACTAACCTATTAACGAGAGTCACAGTGCCAGCTGCCTGTTTTCTGCTGTTTTTGGTTCCAGGAAAGTCAGAAAATGAATATTCACGGAATTGGACAGGACAAAAGCCAAAGTGCCTATTTTTCCGGAAGTGATCAAGTGCCAGAATACGAGACGGAGAAGGGCCAGGGAGCCACCACACCACCTGGCCACGTGGCCAGGCCTGGCCCGCGCCAGGGGGTGGTGTGGCCGCTCCCGGCACCCCCTCGGCCTCTCCTTCCGCCTATAAGTTGCCCTCGGGATGAAAACCCTAGGCACCCGATCAAAAATCCACGAAAGAGTCTGTAGCCGCCATCATCTGCATCCCTAGATCGGGAGGGATCTGAAGCTCTTCCTGGCACCCTGCCGGAGAGGGGAATTCACCCTGGTGGCCTTCTTCATCACCATGCAAGCCTCCGGTGTGATGCGTGAGTAGTTCATCCTTGGACTACGGATCCATGTAGTAGCTAGATGGCTGGTTTCTCCTCCTTTGTGCTTTCATGTTTAGATCTTGTGAGCTCCGTTCATGATCAAGATCATCTATTTGTAATTCATACATGTTGTGTTTGTGGGGATCCGATGGATATTGAGATGCTATTTCAGATTGATTATTGATTCTATCATGTCTTTGTTATTTGTGATCCTGCATGCTTTCCGTTGTTAGTAGCTATCTTGGCCAAGTAGATGCTAGCAAGTCCAAGAGTTAGTATTTATGCTAGATAGTGGGTTCATGCCTCTGGTAATCTGGGGAAGTGACAGAAATCTCTAAGGTACTAGATGTGCTGTTGCTACTATGGAGAAAACAACAATCCTTTGTTCATAGAACAATCGTATTGTTTATTTTACACGCAGTTCGTAAAGCAATAATCTGTTGCTTGCAACTTAATACTGGAGGGGGTTCAGATGATAACCTGAAGATGGATTATTAGTCATAGATGCAGTTGGATGGCGGTCGATGTATAATGTTGTAATACCCAATCAAGTCTCAAAGGAGTCAAGATGATTAGTATATGCATGTATTGCTTTCTCGGTGTTTATCAATTGCCCCATTGTAATTTGTTCACCCAACATGTTATCTATCTAAGGAGAGCCACCTCTAGTGAACTATGGACCTCGGTCCTTTCTTTTACATTCAATCTATAAACTGTTTACTGCTTTGTGTTTACTTTCTGCAAACTATTACTTCCTTCCATTGAATACGTTTAATCCTTTGTTTTCCGCAAAACACGGTGAGATTGACAACCTCATCGCAAGTTGGGGACAAAGTTCTGTGGTTGTGTTGTGCAGGTCTCCACGTTGCTACTAGCACCGGTAGTGCGCCCTGCCAAAGCTCAGCTACTAACACCTTTGGGGTGTTTCCTTGCTCCTACTGGTTCGATTAAACCTTGGTCTCATAACTAAGGGAAAACTTGTTGATGTGCTCATCATACCTTCCTCTTGGGGTTCCCAACGAGCTCTACATCAACCACGAGCCAGCAAAGATTTTTCTGGCGCCGTTGCCGGGGAGTCAAGGACATCTTCACAAGGGGAGTCCCTCATAACCAATCTCTTTACTTTGTTATTTTTGTTTGGCTTAGTTTTCTTTTTGCTTTGTTTGCTCGTTTTGTTCTTCAAAAATCCAAAAAAAATAGTTTTGCTTGTTTGCTTTCTTATTTGAAAACCCAAAAAAATGACTACTCTTGAAAACACTAAGTTGTGTGACTTCACTAGCACCAACAACAATGATTTTATGAGCACACCTATTGCTCCACCTGTGGCTGAAAATACTTTCTTTGAGATAAAACCTACTTTGCTCAATCTTGTTATGAGAGAACAATTTTCTGATATTGGTAATGAAGATGCTGCTTCCCATCTAAATAACTTTGTTGAACTTTGTGAGATGCAAAAGCATAGGGATATAGATGGTGATATTATTAAACTGAAATTATTTCCTTTCTCTTTGAGAGAAAAAGCTAAAGAGTGGTTGAATTCCTTAACTAGGAATAGTATTGTTTCTTATACTAAGTGCAAAGATGCTTTTATTGGAAAATACTATCCTCCTGCTAAGATTATATCCATGAGAAGTGAAATAATGAAGTTTAAACAACTTGATAATGAGCATGTTGCTCAAGCTTGGGAAAGAATGAAATCTTTGGTAAAGAATTGTCCCACTCATGGACTGACAGCTTGGATGATCATCCAAACTTTTTATGCAGGATTGAACTATTCTTCAAGGAATCTATTGGATTCAGCTGCTGGAGGTACCTTTCTGACCATCACTTTGGGTGCTGCAACAAAACTATTGGACAATATGATGGTTAATTATTCTGAATGGCATACTGAGAGAGCTCCACAAGGTAAGAAGGTAAATTATGTTGAGGAAACCTCCTCCTTGAGTGATAAGATTGATATTATTATGTCTATGCTTGTTAATGGGAATGCCCATATTGATCCAAATAATGGTCCTCTAGCTTCTTTGGTTGCTCAAGAAGAGCAAGTTGATGTGAACTTCATAAGAAATAACAACTTTGGCAACAATGCTTATGGTAATAATGCTTATAGGAACAATTTTGGTAACAACAATTATAAGCCATATCCTCCCAACAATGGTAATGCTTATGGAAATTCTTACAACAGTAATAAGAGTGCTCCCTCTGAACTGGAAGTTATGCTTAAAGAGTATATTAGTAAACAAACTGCTTTCAATAAAACTATTGAGGAAAAACTCTCTAATGCTGAAAGAAATATAGCATCTTTGGCTGAAGCTCAATCTTCTTTGAATAAATGGCTGCAAACCTGAAACTAATGATAATCCCTTTGCAGCTACTAATGCTATACAAGTAAGAATTGATGAAAATGTTAGACTATTAGCTGAATTACATGCTAAGTGGGAAAGAGAAGATGAAATTGCTAGAAACATTAGTGTTTCTACTATCACTACCACTAGTGTTGAGGCTACTAATAGTTCTACTACTTTAGATGATAAAGTTGATTTTTATCTTGATGGTTGCAACATCTATGAAGTTATTAAGTTCCTACAAAAGCTTGCTAAAAGTCCTAATGCTAGTGCTATGAACATGGCTTTTACAAAACACATTACTGATCTCTCATAAAGATTAAAGAAGAAAAGATGAAACATAAAGCTTCTATTCCTATAAAGCAAGAAGATGGTTGGGAACCCATCATTAATATGAAAGTGAATGACTTTGATTTCAAAGCTTTGTGTGATCTTGATAGTAGTGTTTCTATTATGCCTAGAATAATTTATGATATGCTTGATTTGCCTCCTCTTGAAGATTGTTATTTGAATGTCCCACTTGATGATAATGCTAAAAATAAACTCATGGGGAGTCTCAATCATGTTCTTATTATGGTTAACGATTCTTATGTCGCCGTTGATTTCTATGTTTTGGATGTTGAATACAATGCTTCTTGTCCTATAACTTTGGGAAGACCTTTTCTTAGAATTGTTGGTGCCATCATTGATATGAAAGAAGGCACCATTAAATATCAACTCCCACTTAAGAAAGGTATAGAACACTTCCCTAAAAAAGAGAACAGATTTCTTTTGCTTCTCCTATAAAAACAAAATTTGGTCTTAATGCTTCTTCATTTGAGAACACTTGATTCTTTCTTTGCTTCTTATGCCTAATTTAAAGGCGTTAAAGAAAAGTACTTATTGGGAGATAACCCAAGAGTTTTAGATGAGTCTTGGAAGTTATTACGTCTGTAATAACCTCTCCTTATCCTTTTTATTTGCTTTTTGTGCCAAGAGTAACCTCTAATGAGAGTGAAGTAATGATTGGGAAAGTTGCTGTCCCGAAACAGATTTATGTGCTTCACCGTAAAAATTCCTGAGAGAGCTCTGTACGTCAGATTGAGCTGTAATTTTTTGTGCTTCTGCCCCAGGTTGTTATCTAACTTTCGTTAGCTCAACACGTTTTGATTTGAGCAAAAGAAGGTCTTCGAAAAAATTCGTCTTTACCTGCTGGTCTGTTTTGACAGATTTCTGCCATTTTCTGCATTTGCTTCTTGTTAGTTCCTTCTTGAGTTCCTTCTTGGGTTCCTTTGGGGAATTGAGATTTTTGAGGGAAGTGCTACAGTAGCTAGTGTTCTAATGGAAGTTTATTTAGTGTTATAACTGAACCTTGAGACTTATTTATCTTGAGTGCACTAATGTTGCTAATGAGATTGTGTGAAGTTTTGTATGAAGGAAAATTTTTAGGTGTATGGAAGGAATGAGTAATGAGATGATGGATGGAATAAAGCTCAAGCTTGGGGATGCCACGTGTGTCACCCCAATAAATATCCAAGAAGTACAAGCGTCAAAGCTTGGGGATGCCCAAGGCATCCCCCTTCTTCATCAATAAAAATCCCAGGTTTCTTCCAAACGCTTCATTTTTATTGTTTCATGCATAGTGGTGTTGTTCTTGGAGCGTCTTCTTTTTCGTTTTCGTTTTGTTTTTTTGTTTGCTTGGTTTGCTTAGTTTTCTGAATAAATTGGTTGGACCCCCTCTTTCATACATTGGTTTTCAAATAGTTTTGTTTGGTTTGGAAAAGAGTAGGAAAGTTCATGCTTAAGTGTTAAAGAGAGCTTGTTTTTGACTGTGGCCTATGCTTTGTCATGCCATGCTTGATATTGTTTTGGCTTTATGCTTAATATTATTTGCTGTAGCATGACTTCTTATAAACAATTGAGATTGCTTAATGTGCCTTGGATGAATCATGCGTTGTTTTAGCATATTAAAGCATAGTATAGTGGTATTCTCCTTTGATGCTTTATTTGGGTTGACTTGGCGCATGCTCACACCATGTTATGACTATCTCAAGTCACCATAGCCTTTATGATCCTTTAGTTTTCAACTTGTAGTATCGCTTTATGCTTTGATCAATGATTTTTTGTCGCTCTGCATGATTATGGCCATTATTGCTCTCTTAGTTTGTCGCTCCTAGTCTTTTGCTAGCCTCCACAGAAAAAGTATGAGTTCCACTCATGCATCCAACTCCCTAAACCAAGTTTTTCCAAAGAGTCCACCATACCTACCTACTAGCTTATGCTATTCCAAGTACATTCATGCTTTTTTTACCTTCCACTTGTTATGAGAAAACTAGTGATTAAAGCTCTCACGAACTTGATGACACACTTTACTTTATTGCCTCTAATAAACTTGAACCATTGGGTCCTTCTTTGTTGCGTATATGCTTGCGCTTTATAAGTTGAAATTAGCAGAACCATGTTTCATGGGGAACGCTTTCAACATTGCACTTGTACTTTGTACCCCGTTGATATCATGTTCTTTTGCTTACGGATCCCGGCGGTGTGAAATAAAAGTGGAACTTGTAAGATCATGGAGTTTGTATGTGTGTTAGAGAAACGCCTGGGCCGCTAGCCTAAGCCATGCCTAATCATGGTGGAAACTTGTAGCATCACCATAATGAGCACTCTATGAAGCATCCTCAATAAAAGCCTATGCAAATAGCAAATAAAAAGATTGTTGAGATGCTCATTGTCTGCTTGCCTTGTCATTTTGATTATGGGAAAGCTCCCGTATCATGTGCAAGGGGTACCCCGTTGGCGGTTCTTAATGATACACATATACTTACAATGACAAGAGCTTACTCGTGACTGAAGTTGAGTAGCATGAGGATCGGTCTTCGTAAGTAAGGGGCATGAGATTTCGGTTTATAACTTGTCAAGCATATCCTCCTAGTTGTGTCACTTTAACCTTAATCACCTTCAAGATGCTTATGATAGGGGCAATGAGAGCTGAAAACTACAAGTACCATAATTTTTGGAAGCTCTTTATGAGACTTGAATCCCTACTTCGTTTTACAAAAGGCCTTCCTTCCACCATTATATTGAGTCTCCACCTTCTATCTTTATGGACCTACTTTGAGAGCATAGTGGCCATTCTTAGTTTTATTTGCATTGTCCCAAGACTAGTTGATTGATGCATAACTTGTTATTGCTTGTTTGAAACTATTGTATCTAGTCACTCTTATGAACTTTGAAGGTGTCCTATGCATTTATATTTGCTACTCTATTGAGGGACAAGCTGAATACTATTATGCTATGTTTTCTTTATGTGAAACAAACAAACGTCTTGCAAAGCATGTTATTCATGAATCTTTTGTTTGCACCTTTTCATGTTGCATCATAGTTTCTTTGCTTATTGCTAGAACTTTGTCTTTCATGTTATGATTGAAGTACTATGATCTCAGCTTTGAATGTTTTGCAAATACTTTGATCAAGTCTTTGATGGTGCATGTCACCTCAAAAATTATTTCTTTTTATCACTTACCTACTCGAGGACGAGCAGGAGTTAAGCTTGGGGATGTTGATACATTGCAAATGTATCTATAATTTTTGTTGTTCCATGCTTGGTTTTATCTACTTTCTTGTGTTTTGTTCCAACTTTGGAGTACTTTTCATATGATTTCTTAGACTAACCTATTAACGAGAGCCACAATGCCAGCTGCCTGTTTTCTGCTGTTTTTGGTTCCAGGAAAGTTAGAATATGAATATTCTCGGAATTGGACGGGACAAAAGCGAAAGTGCCTATTTTTCCGGAAGTGATCAAGTGCCAGAATACGAGACGGAGAAGGGCCAGGGAGCCACCACACCACCTGGCCACGCGGCCAGGCCTGGCCCGCGCCAGGGGGTGGTGTGGCCGCTCCCGGCACCCCCTCGGCCTCTCCTTCCGCCTATAAGTTGCCCTCGGGATGAAAACCCTAGGCACCCGATCAAAAATCCACGAAAGAGTCTGTAGCCGCCATCATCTGCATCCCTAGATCGGGAGGGATCTGAAGCTCTTCCTGGCACCCTGCCGGAGAGGGGAATTCACCCTGGTGGCCTTCTTCATCACCATGCAAGCCTCCGGTGTGATGCGTGAGTAGTTCATCCTTGGACTAAGGATCCATGTAGTAGCTAGATGGCTGGTTTCTCCTCCTTTGTGCTTTCATGTTTAGATCTTGTGAGCTCCGTTCATGATCAAGATCATCTATTTGTAATTCATACATGTTGTGTTTGTGGGGATCCGATGGATATTGAGATGCTATTTCAGATTGATTATTGATTCTATCATGTCTTTGTTATTTGTGATCTTGCATGCTTTCCGTTGTTAGTAGCTATCTTGGCCAAGTAGATGCTAGCAACTCCAAGAGTTAGTATTTATGCTAGATAGTGGGTTCATGCCTCTGGTAATCTGGGGAAGTGACAGAAATCTCTAAGGTACTAGATGTGTTGTTGCTACTATGGAGAAAACAACAATCCTTTGTTCATAGAACAATCGTATTGTTTATTTTACACGCAGTTCGTAAAGCAATAATCTGTTGCTTGCAACTTAATACTGGAGGGGGTTTGGATGATAACCTGAAGGTGGATTATTAGTCATAGATGCAGTTGGATGGCGGTCGATGTATAATGTTGTAATACCCAATCAAGTCTCAAAGGAGTCAAGATGATTAGTATATGCATGTATTGCTTTCTCGGTGTTTATCAATTGCCCCACTGTAATTTGTTCACCCAACATGTTATCTATCTAAGGAGAGCCACCTCTATTGAACTATGGATCCTGGTCCTTTTACTTTACATACAATCTACAATCTTTTACTGCTTTGTGTTTACTTTCTGCAAACTTTTACTTCTTTCCATTCGATACGTTTAATCCTTTGTTTGCCGCAAAACAAGGTGAGATTGACAACGTCATCGCAAGTTGGGGACAAAGTTCTGTGGTTGTGTTGTGCAGGTATCCATGTTGCTACTAGCACCGGTAGTGCGCCCTTCCAAAGCTCAGCTAGTAACACCTTTGGGGTGTTTCCTTGCTCCTACTGGTTCGATTAAACCTTGGTCTCATAACTGAGGGAAAACTTGCTGCTGTGCTCATCATACCTTCCTCTTGGGGTTCCCAACGAGCTCTACATCAACCACGAGCCAGCAGGGGGGTGGATCATTGGTCCCGGTTCGTGGAACAAACCGGGACCAATGGGTCTCCACGTGGCAGCGCGAGAGACGGGCAGGGGTGGATCACTGGTCCCGATTCTTGGCACGAACCGGGATTGTTGGTCTCCGTGCCACGGCAGGATTTTCGGGCTATTTTTGTTCCGCGGCAGGGTTTTGTGCCGCGGTAGGATTTTCGGGCTATTTTTATGCCGCGACAGGATTTTTTTTACCAGTTTAATGGTACTACATATATACAGAAATAATGAAACCACGATATATATATTACACATCATGCATGATCACAAATATATTATACACCGTCTCATCTGTCTTCTTGGTCGAAACATATTATAATTACAAACGATACTCTCACACGAATTTGATCTAATTTACATCTTGTTTTTTACACTTCACCCTTCCAAATGAAGCGGGTAATAGTATTCTCCTTTTGGATCTATGACTTGTTCTAACAAGAATCTGGCAATTTCCTCTTGAATTGCTTGCACGAGTTCTTGTGATAGAAGACTGTCCCGCATCGGTTCGATCTAATATAAAGAAGGAGATCAATATATATGAATGAAACTAAACACAATTGGTGGCAATAAAATAAAGTTGTGATTATTGTTTATCGTACTTCAATTTTATTGATGTTCTGATCTGCGCCCTTCTCTTTGGTCGTCTGGCGAATGAACTCGTAGACATAGTATCCACATAAGTTATTCCCGGCTTCCTGCTTCAAGCCTCTTTACGAGAACGGAGTTCAATCAAAATAATAATCAAGCATGATAATGGTGGTATTGAAACTAGAATCAAAGAGATGCGTGTATCTAGCAAGTAGTACTTACAGTCAATGGTTGAAATGTAAGCTCTGGCTTCCAAACACCCCTAGTTTTGGCGGTGAACTGTTTCCAAGCCTTTTGGAGGCATTCCTGCATGTCCGCCCACTTTTCTATTGGTGTGTGTTTCGAGTCCAGGACTTTTACTACTCCGATGTCAACATCAATGATTAACAGAATATAGTGGAAGCTGGACACACTAACAAAATATAACATGAGTCAATTATACGCTTAACATCGAGTAAGCGAAAATAGAATGTGTACAAGACAGTAACACTCGCCCAGCGTTGTAAGGAAATAGTATTTCCCTTCTGTTGCTGAAATGCTTCAACGCTTGGAACAAGTTATCCCCTGTCTCTCTGGGTTTTGTTTTTAGAGTAACTTCATGAAGGAAATTACAGTCAACAAACCCAAGGTCATAGATTTGTCCTTTGTTGCATTCGAGAATCTTCATTCTGCATATATAATTAGTATAGTGATGAGTAAAATTATACAAGCAACGAATGAGCTAAGCTATAAAGACTTAATTACAGAAATAATACTTACAAACAATAGGCACTTACGATAGTTTTGTCGAGGGCGTCTTGTTGGTAAAACTGAAATAATTCTGGAAATTCGATCAGTAGGAACCATCTCCATGACCATAGTGGTGGTGTTTATATGCAGCATAGATCCAGGTTTTGGAATCAGCATAGGCTTGGATGTACCAGTTATGCAATCTTCACATTTTTGTTGGTAGATATTTGACTAACTCGGGTTTGACGAGAGGAGCCCCGTACTGGTACACGTATGTTGTTTCTTGGTACCCCTCGAACTCATCCATACGTCTCATGTACTCAGTAATAGACAGTCCATATAATTGGGCCTTTTCTCCGTATAGTCGAACAAACTCCGGATCAATGTTGGATCATGCCGCTCCTAGGCTCTCCACTCATTGGTATCATACACTTTGAGCGGTTCGATCGATTGATTTTTCTGTTGTCCGAGCTGGGCAACTTCTTTCCCGACTCTCCGCTCTTTTGCCTCAGCCGACTTGGTAATAGAGCGATTATAGTCTGATGTGAGCGCTATGGGTTGGTGAAGCTAAATCTTAAGCGCGGCTGCTTTGGCTTTATCTTCTGCGGTGGCCGGGAAATATGTCTCTATCGGCTTTTTCTTGTTAGCCATGTCAATCTTCCACTTTTCATAATGGGCAGCTGCGGCCGCATCAGTTTCCTCATTTGTCTTCTCGCAAGGTAGCTTCTTCATATTCTGATGAGGTACTTTTGGGAGGGGCGATAGCTTACGTTTCGGTGATCGGAACATGCTCTTGCTGCTGATGGTGGTGCTGCCCCCCTTAGTATACTTCCGCTTTTGTCTCTGAGGCTCAGGGGCGGAGACGGTTGAGGCGGTGGCGGAGACAGCTGAGGCGGCGATGGAGACGGTTGCGCTGAGTGGTGAGGCAGTGAAGGCGACGGTTGCGCTGGAGAATGGTGAGGTGGCGGCGAAGGTGGATTGCTGCTCTGAGGAGTGGGTGGCCTTGGCGGCACATAATTTGGAAGCATGATGCGCTCCTTTGGCCATAGAATAGTCCCCCTTTGGCTTCTCCTAGTTGAGTCAGTTCCATATCTTCCACTGCAGGGTGGTCTAGCTTTAGCTCCTCAAAATCTTCCTTCACCTCATCCACCGTGACGACAGCGTACCCTTTTGGAACCGGTCTGCAATGCCAAGTTGGGTTAGGCGCAATTGGTACCGCCATGCCGACCGCCGCCATCACCCTTAAGTTCATAACCTGCACCTTTAGCTCACAAGCTGTGGTCTTTGTGATATCATCCACTGGGTAGCGTTTAGGAGGAGATGTCGTCGGTGCATCATCATCAACATCATGGAGCTGCGTGGAAGCGACGCTGCTTTTCTTATTCGATAGGGCCCCGGTACCCTCAAATGCAGCTTCTACCACGTGACACTGAGATTAGCCGCTAGTACCTTGCTATCTAAGTTTGTCGAGTTGATCATGGTGCCGCTTTAATGCTTCTTCTACATTACGCAGCCGGTCTGCAGTGGCCGCTTTCTCAGCTGCCTCCCTTTCCTTTCTCCTCTGATGGCTTTTATCGGGACATCTCTTCATTTCCGGGGGTAGGCAACCTTCCACGGCTTGGAGCCTGGTGTGCCTCGTGCTCGTCCATCGTGTTCAGGATTTTTAAGGGCGCGTGTGAGCTCATCGTTCTCTCTATCAGGAACGAACCGTCCCACTGCAACATCATCTACTGCATTTCTAATATCGTCGATGGGAAGTAGGGGATCATCTTTGTGTTTCTGATTATATATTGCCCTCCCTTCTTTGTCCAATGTGCCCCCATGGCCGTAAAACCAGTTTCTCGCCCGTGGTGTCCATGTTGCGGGCTCTGGTCTGATCCCGGCAGCTATGTAATTGACCTCAAGTGCATCCCACTTAGGCATGCAATCGGCGTAGCCAGCAGGCCCCATGTTATGATGGTACAATTTCTTAGCAGCGTTCTCCGTATTTATAGTAGACCTTTCCTTAGCTTTCTCCAATGTCTTGTACTTCACAAAATCCTCCCACTGGTGTCTTAACTTAGCATAGCCGCCTTGAGTGAAATACGGAGTCTTCTCTACCTTGACAAAGTTATTGTATAGTTTCTTCTTCTAGTTCTTGAATGCATCGGCCATCTTGCTGAGAGCAAACTTCTTGACTCTTTGCACAAGCTCCATTCTTGCTCTCTCCTCCTCATCTGGATTCACATTTGGCATCGGCAGGAGGAAATTAGTCACGAGCTTGTCAAAAAGCTTATCTTTGGCGGCGTCGCCGACATACGGGACTCCACCGCCGATTGGCCGATTCCATTCTTGAACGGTGATCGGGATGTAGTCCCTCGCAAGAACTCCGCATTGCTTGACAAATTTTCTTGCGACATCGACGGGAGCTTGCGGTTCGCCATCTACACCGACCACGTCGATCCTATACCTCACAGTGTCATCCAACTTTTTTGTTGGGCCTCGTTTCGTTCTTATAGAAGAAGTTCTTGATCCGGAGGGCTAAAAGAAGAAAGAGTGTTAATATATGCATGTATAAATATAGACAGTAGCATTTTAATTACCAAAATACATATATACACCTTGCCGGTGTTTGCGAGATTTAAGGTTCTGCCGGAGCCGTCGCCTTCTTCCTCATTGGCTTCTCCCTTGTCCTAGGCTTCGGCTTCTACCTCACCGGAGCCATCTCCTCGGTTGAGAGACTCATCTCTCTGACCGGAATTGTTCAGAAACTCACTGGTGACATCGATATCGATATCTTCATTTTCGCAGATCATTCCTTGGAGGATGTTTTCCTGATGTGTTGGATCCATAGTATCTGCAAAGATGATGTTCTGGAATTACACATTAAGTTTATGACAATAAAGGGGAAACAACAATCAACACATGGCATCGATGATGATAAGACAAGTTAAACAGAGTTGAAATTTAACCCTAAGACATGCTTGGCAATTTAAGTGGGATCCGAAGGGTCCAAACCCTAGTACAGGAGAGACACCAAAATCACCTACGAGGGGTCGATTTCATTCTCTTATTAAACTTGTAATTAAAGTTGTTGAACAATACAAGATTATAAGTCTATTGTGTAGATCTCATTTTTCTAAACATTTTGATATATTATACATATTTGTCTGACTTAGAAATAATTAGTTATTGAATTTATAAAATTAAACTCTTTTCTGAAATTATTTAAACAATTATTAAACTTTTACTGCGTCATTATGACGTCAGCTTGGGGTGGTTTTTTTTCTCCATGGCTAAACTAGCCACAGAGACTGACGCTAGGGGCCCAAGCCACCTCCGATGCCACGCTGGCAGGGCTTGGTCAGCGCCCACGTCAGGCACACGCGTCGCCACGTCGACGCCATAGTGGCGCCACGTAGCCTCGCTGGCGAACTGCGAGGCGGTGGTGGAAGACGGTAGAGAGAAGCGCGGGGGGGGGGGGGGGGGGGTGACGCGACTCGGACGGTTCGAACCAGCGCGATGCCGGCTACCTAAAACGGGCGGCACCGCTACGGGAGGTGCGCCGGAGCAAGGTGTTTGATGGTGGCCGGCGGCGGCAGGTGCTCGTGGGGAGGACGATACAGTGAGGGAGGGAGATGTAGGAGTGGTGCTGGAGCACCAGTGGCTCACCAGGAGGCCGATGGAGGGTGCGGCGAGGCCGGAGGTGGTCGGGCACTGTCGGAATTAGAGGAGAATGCGACGGCCGGAGTCGGGGATGGTGGGGTCGATTGCAGCGAGGCGGAGCTTCCTTGCCTGCTCGCGGCGGCGGACAGTGGCGCTCGGCGACGGGCGTCGACGACGTGAAGCGGTCGCTCTAGATTTGGGCAGTCTGACGGCGTGATTTTGCTCCGCCACAAATTTTCCTTAGCCGCGCGTCGATGTGGTCTGTGAATTGGGGGAGTTGGGGAGGAGGAAGGGCCGGGGCTGTTAACTGTACAAACCATTGGTCCCGGGTCGTCCCAATAACCGGGACCAAAAGACCAACGGTCCCGGTTGGTGGGACGAACCGGGATCAATGGTCTGTCCTTTGGTCCCTGTTCCTCCCACCAATCGGGACCAAAGGCCTGTTGATCAGCACGCGCTCCCATGGATCATTGGTCCCCGTTGGTGGGACGAACCAAGATCGTTGACCCGTTTTTCAGATTTTGGTAAACCTTTTGGTCTTTCCGCCAATTTCAAATTTGTTCTCTTCTTTAATTAATAAGATGTTTCAATTTAAGATGATTATTTATTTGGAATTTCAAAAAACTTTTAACAGAAAAAGTGCTTCAATTTAAATAACTAATCAAAAACCATTTTTATTTTCAAATATTTTTATTTGAACTATACGATTTTACTATTTTCAATTAAAATTGCATTAACAAATATTTATTACATAATTTGGAATTTCAAAAAACTTTTAACACGAAAAGTGCTTCAATTTAAATAACTAATCAAAAACCATTTTCTATTTTCAAATATTTTTATTTGAACTATACAATTTTACTATTTTCAATTAAAATTGCATTACAAAATATTTATTGCATAATTTGGAATTTCAAAAAACTTTCAACAGGAAAAGTGCTTCAATTTAAATAACTAATCAAAAACCATTTTCTGTTTTCAAATATTTTTATTTGAACTATACAATTTTACTATTTTCAATTAAAATTGCATTACAAAATATTTATTGCATAATTTGGAATTTCAAAAAACTTTCAACATGAAAAGTGCTTCAATTTAAATAATTAATCAAAAACATTTTCTATTTTCAAATATTTTTATTTGAACTATACAATTTTACTATTTTCAATTAAAATTCCATTAACAAATATTTATTACATGCTTTGGAATTTCAAAAAACTTTTAACAGGAAAACTGCTTCAATTTAAATAACTAATCAAAAACCATTTTCTGTTTTCAAATATTTTTATTTGAACTGTACAATTTTGAACAGGAAAAGTGCTTCATGCCCGCCGTTTCGAATATAGTTTGAAACGGGCATAAGAAATTCAAAAATGATCCAAACAATGTGAAACCTTCGCGTGGTGTCATATTATGTGTCACAGTTGCAAGGAAAAATATTGAACTTGAAAAATTGCAAACATCATAAAAAATCCTTCACAAAATGATCTATCATGTTCGATGTTTCATGGCATTTAGGTCAAACCACCAATGTTATGGCTAGAATCAGGGTATAATTTGTGATAATGTGCCCATATTGTGCACACATGTGCATCTTGGGATGGCTTACGAGGTTGTAGGAGGAACTTTTCCCTTTCGACGCACGAAAAAGCCAATTTCCATTTTTCATGTGTGGGTGCAACCGAGACTAAAGCTTTAGTCCCGGTTGGTGGGTGCAACCGAGACTAAAGCTGTCGGTGGGATAAGGACACATGGGTAACCTTTAGTCCCGGCTAGTGGGTGTAACCGAGACTAAAGCTGTCGGTGGGATAAGGATGCGTGGGTAACCTTTAGTCCCGGCAGGTGGGTGCAATCGAGACTAAAGCTGTCGGCGGGATAAGGACGTGTGGGTGGACGCACTGCTCGACGAGATAAAGCATGTAGCGCACGACGCCCTGTCGGAGGAACAAGACAAAGTAGAAGCGGCGTCGTGCCTATAAAAGGACCATCGATACGCCATGGCAAGCAGCTCAACAAGCCAACATAGGTAGAGAGAGTTTCATCCCCATGGATGGAGGGTTGGGAAATCTCCCATGGCGGAGCTTCTCGAATATGTCATTGGTGCACACACCCTACGAAATCTTCGGAAGCTCCGCCTCGAAAAAATTTCCCTGCAAGCCCGTGAAAGACTCCATCTCCTCTAACAGTGTTGGGGAAAGGGTTGAGAAATCTCCTGTGGCGGAGCTTCTCGAAGATGTCGTTGGTGCTCACGCCCTACGGCATCTTCGGAAGCTCCGCCTCGAAAAAATTTCCCTGCAAGCTCTCCATCTCCTCTAACAGTGTTGGGGAAAGGGTTGGGAAATCTCCCGTGGCGGAGCTTCTCGAAGATGTCGTTGGTGCTCACGCCCTACGGCATCTTCGGAAGCTCCGCCTCGGAAAAATTTCTCTGCAAGCCCGTGTGAAAGACTCCATCTCCTCTAACAGTGTTGGGGAAAGGGTTGGGAAATCTCCCATGGCGGAGCTTCACAAAATGACCTATCATGTTCGAGGTTCTCATATAAAGTTTTCATACATCACATAAAGTTTCCATACATTACATAGATTTACATAGGGTTTAGGATTTAGGATATGAATCCTTCGTCACGTATGTCGATCCCTTGGCTATGATCGCTTCTTAGGCCGTAACCATGGAGCATCTCTTTGCTTAACGGGATGCTTGGGTCAGTTTTCAAGGTGAAGGGCGGAATTTCATCAAACTTATCATAATCTGCTGACATGTCTATCTTGTTCTCAACTCCCGCGATGTTTCTTTTCCCTGAAAGAACTATGTGACGCCTAGGCTCATCGTCTGATGTATTCGTTTCCTTATTTTTTCTTTTTTTCGTACTAGAGGACATGTCCTTCACATAAAAAACCTGAGCCACATCATTGGCTAGGACGAATGGTTCGTCTCTGTAACCAAGATTCTTGAGATCCACTGTTGTCATTCCGTACAGCTGGTCTACCTTTACCCCTTCTCCATTCATGTTGACCCAACTGCACCGAAACAAAGGGACCTTAAAAGTAGGTCCATAGTCAAGTTCCCATATCTCCTCTATGTAACCATAGTATGTGTCCTTTTTCCCATTCTCGCATGTTGCATCAAAGCGGACACCACTGTTTTGGTTGGTGCTCTTTTTATCTTGGGCAATCGTGTAAAATGTATTCCATTTATCTCGTACCCTTGGAAAGTCAATACAGTCGCAGATGGTGTCGCGGCCAACAAGTAGAGCTGATCTCCAATAGTGGTGTCATTCATGAGATGTAACTGCAACCAAGTGCCGAAAGTCTCCATGTGATTTTATTTAATCTAGTAGTCATCCTTCCCCGGGAACTTGGAGCGTACAACATTCATGTGTTCCTCGATATACGGAGCCACGAAGGTAGAACTTCGGAGAACTATGTAGTGTGCTTGATTCAAAGAATGTCCGTCCCTAAATATCATTGCTTTCTTTCCTAGTGTGCCTTTTCCACTCCGTCTCCCCTCATACCGTGAGTCAGGAACACCAATCGGCTTATGGTCAGGAAGAAAGTCTACACAGAACCCAATGACCTCCTCTATTCCATAGCCCTTGGAGATGCTTCCTTATGGCCTAGCATGGTTACGAACATATTTCTTTAAGACTCCCATGAACCTCTCGAAGGGGAACAGATTGTGCAGAATTACAAGACCGAGAATGGAAATCTCTTCGACTAGGTGAACTAAGAGATGCATCATAATATTGAAGAAGGACGGGGGAACACCAACTCAGAACTGACAAGACATTGGACCACATCCTTCTGTAGCCTTTCCAGACTTTCTCGATCGATTACCTTCTGAGATATTGCATTGAGGAATGCACATAGCTTCACAATGGCTAATCGAACATTTTCCGATAGAAGCCCCCTCAATGCAACCGGAAGCAACTGTGTCATAATCACGTGGCAATCAAGAGACTTCAGGTTCTGAATTTTTTTCTCTGCCATATTTATTATTCCCTTTATATTTGACGAGAAGCCGGCCGGGACCTTGATACTATAAAGGACTTCAAAAAATATTTCCTTCTCTGCTTTGGTAAGAGCGTAGCTGCTTAAGTATTCACGTCCTTTATCAGTATGCTTGTTGTATGTGCTTCTGGTGTATCTTTTGTCTTCCCATACATGCCCAGGAAGCCTAGCAGGTTCACGCAAAGATTCTTCGTCACGTGCATCACGTCGATTGAAGAACGGACCTCTAGGTCTTTCCAATACTCAAGCTCCCAAAATATAGATTTATTTTTCCACATGGCCGTGTGTCCGGTAATGGGGTCTTTCGGAACAGATTGACCGCCAGGACCCATTCCAAAGATTACTTCTAGGTCCTTCACCATACCAAATACATCAGCACCTTCAGGGAGCTTAGGCTTCTTCCGGTAATCTGCCACACCGTTGAAATGCTTGCCTTTCTTTCTTACTTGATGATTGGTCGAAAGAAATTTACGACACCCCACGTACACAACCTTCTTACATTTATCCAAATATGTACCTTTAGTCTTATCTAAACAGTGCATGCATGCATTGTATCCCTTGTTTGACTGTCCTGAAATGTTACTAAGAGCAGGCCAATCATTAATGGTTACGAATAACAACGCTCGTAGGTCAAATGGCTCCTGTTTGTGCTCATCCCACACCTTTACACCTGGTTCTGCCCACAACTGCAAAAGTTCATCGACTAATGGACTTAGGTACACATCAATGTCGTTGCCGGGTTGCTTCGGTCCTTGGATGAGCACTGGCATCATAATGAACTTGCTTCATGCAAAACCAAGGAGGAAGGTTGTAGATACATAGTCACTGGCTAGGTGCTGTGACTATAGCTCTACTCCCCAAAAGGATTCATGCCGTCTATACTTAGACCAAACCATAAGTTCCTCGCGTGACCTGCAAAGTTTGAGTACTTTCTCTCGATGTTTCTCCACTGCAACCCATCGGTGGGGTGTCTCAGTTTCCCGTCTTTCTTACGCTCTTCTTTGTGCCATCGCAACAACCTGGCATTCTCTTTATTTCTAAACAGACGTTTCAACCGTGGTATTATAGGAGCATACCACATAACCTTAGCAGGAACCCTCTTCCTGGAGGGCTCGTCATCGCCCTCAACATCACCAGGGTCATCTTCTCTGATCTTGTATCGACATGCAGTGCATACCGGGGATTTATCCATATTCTCGTACTTCTCACCGTGGTACAGGATGCAGTCATTAATGCATGCATGTATCTTCTCCACATCTAATCCTAGAGGGCAGATAGTATTCTTTGCTTCGTACGTTGTCTCGGGCAGCTCGTTATCCTTTGGAAGATTCGGCTTCATTATTTTTAGTAACTTCTCAAATCCCTTGTCAGATAAGCCAGTCTCTGCCTTCCATTTCAGCAGTTCAAGTGTGGTACCGAGCTTTGTGCTGCCATCTTCGCAATTTGGGTACAACAACTTTTTGTTATCCTTTTGCATGGCCTCCAACTTAAGCTTCTCTCTTTCTGTATCACATTGTTGCTTTGCATCAGAAATGACCTGACCAAGACCATCAGCGGGCTCATCCGATGCCCGTTGTTCTTCTTCATTGCCGCCTCCCTCTTCTTCATTGTCTTCCATTGCAGTATCACCGTATTCTTGAGGGGACATAGGATAGCTGTCATCATCCTCCTCTTCTTAATTTTCATCCAGCCTAACCCTTCTTTCTCCATGCATGGCCCAGCAATAATATCCGGGCATGAAACCTCTCCGAAGCAAATGGCTTTGAAGGATTCTCGGGGCAGAGTGCTCTGCCACGTTCCGACAGTCGACGCAGGGACAAGGCATAAAATTATCCACTTTGTTTGCCTTAGCCAAATCGATAAATTTATGCAGGCCTGCAACAAAATCAGAATCGTGTCGGTCGCCATACATCTATCACATCCATGCATCGATCTGCGTCATAATAATTAACCATTACAATAACATCGTGAATAGTAAAATGACCACCCTACATGGACACATGCAATATTTTTGTATCAGTTACAGATAAAGAAGATAACGTTGCTAACCATAGCCGAGGATACCGTGTTGTGCGAACTAAAGTGTGGCTCGGACATTTCGTCGAACACCTTGTGTGCAATCAAAGAAAAAAAAGCTAGCACCCACACCTCACACACAATCCAGCAAAATTTGGTGGGCAAAGGGCTGGGCTTATATATAGCCAGGGGATGGTTTTTGGTCCCGGTTAAAGCCACGAACCGATACCAAAGCACCTCCCGTGCGACACGTGGCGGCCCAGCAGCTTTCCCCCACCCAGGTCATTGGTCCCGGTTAATGGCACGACCCGGGACCAATGACCTTGGTGGGGGCACGCTGTTGGGCCGCCACGTGTCTCGTGGGAGGGGCTTTGGTCCCGGTTCGTGGCAATAACCGGGACCAATGCCCACCGTCGCTTCGTCGTCCCCATGTATTAATATGAGACCACAGCGCTCGCTTTCGCCATCACCTCGGCCTCTCTGCAGTCGATCTCCACCCCACCCCTTTAGCCATCGCCTCTCCATCGCGCCGTCGTCTTGCCTCCCCTCCCTCTCCAATCTCCACTGCGCCACCATGGAGGTGCCCACGCTCAACCACTACGAGGCGGTGATGTTTGCGTACTACGGCATCCTCATGCCGCCGCACGCGACCGTGCCCGCCGGATTTCGCATTAGCGAGGCGGGTGTGCCGGTGGCTCCGCTCCTCAACCCCCGCGGATGTTGGGCCATGCAGAGAAAAATAAAACTTTTTCCTACGCGGTGATCCCAAGATCCAGCTCAGGTAGAAGGCCACGAGGATTACCACTAGACGCGCAGTTGCGGAATTGATGAAGCACGTCGCTTGATGCAGTGCAGTCCTCGCGATCCGTTCTGATTCCACGATCCACAATCCGTTCTTTCTTCACGATCGTCGAAGAGCTGAACGTATAGCACCTCCGTCGGTATCCACACGTACGAGGAGGAGCACCGGCGATGGACTGCTAGGTCCTGTACGGCGGCGATAGGACGGACTGGGGCTAGGGTTTCCAACACATGGAGTGACCTAACCTTGTGCTCTAAGCACCTACGCCCCAGCTTATATAGGGAGTGAAAGTGGGCTCCACTCACTTGTGGCCCATTCACTAAAAGGCCTATATTAGCCACTGCAAGTCTCACTTGCTGACTAAGTCCATGTCTCTATTTGGGTCCAAACCAAATAGGTTTCCTGTTTGGGTCTAATCCAAACTTGCTCCTGCACTTAAGTGTGTGACCCGACAGGCTCATGGTAACCCGGACACGATTCCGAGTCTCACTCGTGATCGATCAGTTGGTAGCGGCTCCTAGCAGAACATGCCAACTCCCAAGTACCAATAAGTCATGACGACATACCTTTCCAATGTGACTCTCGTCTGAGTCCCTTTTGCCTCACGATATACCTTGTCGGACTATAGGCAAATGATCGTCATCCCTTAAACAGTCCGACTCTCTTTCTCGATCCGAGATAAGTGATTCATCCGACTAACTCTTAGTCGGCTGCCTCAGTTAACACTTATCCGATACAAGCATGGCCATGCTTTCTGAATCATATCTTCCGAGAGGGCCCAGAGAATATCTCTCCAGATGGAGGTGCAAAATCCCATCTCGGTTATTCACATCACCCAGCTTGATTCTCAATCGACCCGAACTCCGCCTTTATAACTGCCTAGTGACGGAACAACGTTTGACAGAACCTAAGTCGGTGGTCCTCAACTCGGATTGTGCAATAACCTCAGGTCTAAGGATTACATTGATTGAGGCATGCAAATGATGACTTGTTCATTGCATCTCAATATGGGTCAATCCGACTCGCTAAACTCTTTAGCCGAATCCGTGTAAGTCGGAATAGCATCTCCATGCCCATGACAAGTGGAACCTAGTCATCTGCCGACTTTCACATTGGTCTAAGTTGTGTGTCCGGCACAACCTCAATGACCAAGGACAATTAGTATGAACAACATGAATATGTAGTTCCACAATCAAATCACATATTCGATGATACATATCAGTAGTTCATACATGAACCATAACCTTATGAATACACAGGAATATCATCATACATGATTACCTCTAGGGCATATTCCCAACAGTCTCCCACTTGCACTAGAGTCAATCTTCCGACAACACATGTCCAGGCATCTGATGCCCATTGCTCTCAGGTGCGCCTCATGCTTCGGCTATGGAAGTGGCTTTGTCAACGGATCCGCAATGTTTGTATTCGTGCGTACCTTCCATAACTTGATATCACCTTGATCCACAAACTGGCGAATAAGGTGGTACCGCATGAGTATATGTTTGTTCTTCTAGTGTTGTCTAGGTTCCTTGGCTTGTGCAATAGCACCATTGTTGTCACAATACACGTCTAACGGATTGGACGAGCCCTGAACCACACCAAGATCCATGAGGAAATTCCTCATCCAAATGGCTTCTTTTGCAGCCTCCGAGGCAGCAATATACTCAGCCTCTGTCATAGACGTAGACACCGTCTCTTGCTTGGAACTCTTCTAGCTCACAGCCCCTCCGTTTATTACAAACACATATCCGGATTGCGAACGAGAATCATCTGAGTCAGTAAGATAACTCGCATCCGTGTAACCCCTTACACTGAGTTCATCCTCACCTCCATAAACTAGGAACATATCCTTAGTCCTTCTCAAGTACTTTAGGATATTTTTAGCCGTTGCCTAGTGGATTTCTCCAGGGTCAGCCCGGTACCTGCTCACAACACTTAGAGCATAGGAAACATCCGGCCTAGTAGAAATCATAGTGTACATGATGGATCCTACTGCAGAAGCATACGGAATCGCACTCATCCGACTTCGCTCATCAGTTGTCGAAGGACACTGAGTCTTGCTAAGTTTTACGCCATGGGACATCGGTAAGAACCCCTTCCTAGATGATTCCATGTTGAAATTCTTCAACACTTTGTCCAAATATGTACTCTGACTCAATCCAATGAGCCGCCTTGATCTATCTCTATAGATCCGGATTCCTAGTATGTAAGTCGCCTCACCCAAGTCTTTCATCGAAAAACTCTTTTCCCATGATTCCTTGGTCTCTTGCAACATCTGGACATCATTTCCAATCAGCAATATGTCATCCACATATAAGATCAGAAAGTTCACTTTGCTCCCACTAAACTTCTTGTATAAACAAGAATCATGATCACTCTTGATGAAGCCAAACGATTTGACTACCTCATCAAAGCGAATGTTCCAACTCCGAGATGCTTGCTTCAACCCATAAATGGATTTCCGAAGCTTGCATACCTTGTCAGCATTAGCCGGATCGACAAAACCCTCGGGCTGTATCATATACACGTCCTCGGTTAAATTTCCATTAAGGAAAGCTGTCTTGACATCCATCTGCCAGATCTCATAGTCGAAATAAGCTGCTATAGCTAACATGATCCGAACTGATTTAAGCATCGCTACAGGAGAGAAAGTCTTATCGTAGTCAACTCCTTGAACTTGTCGGAACCCTTTCGCGACAAGCCGTGCTTTATAGATAGAAACATTTCCATCCATATCAGTTTTCTTCTTAAAGACCCATTTGCACTCGACGAGTCTTGCACCGTCTGGCAGATCAACCAAGTTCCAAACTTGATTTTCATCCATGGACTTTAACTCGGATCTCATGGCTCCAAGACATGACTCGGAATTAGAACCCACCATCGCTTCCGAATAAGTTGTCGGCTCATCACTGTCCAACAGCATCACATCACGAACACTTCGCATCTAGCCGATCTTCGCAATGTTGGTGTAGTTTCCGGCTCAGGTACCACGTCTGGCTCAACCTTTAAGGCTTCTGCCGACTCGCTTCTAGCCGGTATCTCTCGAATTTCTTCGAGATGCACCGTACTCCCACTGACTCCCTGACTGAGAAACTCTTTCTCAAGGAAGACACCATTTCGAGTGACAAACACTTTGCCCTCTTCTCGGTTGTAGAAGTAGTAACCCAAGGTTTCCCCCGGATACCCCACGAAAATACACTTATCTAACTTAGCTGTAAGTTTGTCTGACTGAAGTAGCTTGACAAAAGCTTCACAACCCCAAATCTTAAGAAAAGACAAACTCGGCTTTTTGCCAGTCCACATCTCATGCGGTGTCTTCTCTACCAACTTTGTTGGTACTCTGTTTAGTGTGAACGCTGCAGTTTCTAGACAATAACCCCAAAATGATGAAGGCAGATCTGTCCGACTCATCATTGATCGTACCATGTCCAACAAGGTCCGATTCCTCCTTTCCGATACACCGTTTCTCTGCGGCGTTCCTGGAGAAGTGAGCTGGGGAACTATTCCACAACTCTTTAGATGGTCATCAAACTCATGACTAATGTACTCGCCTCCTCGGTCCGACCGAAGAAACTTTATTTTCTTGCCAAGTTGATTTTTTACCTCATTCTGGAATTCCTTGAACTTTTCAAAGGCTTCCGACTTATGTTTCATCAAGTAGATATATCCATATCTACTCAAATCATCAGTGAAGGTAATGAAGTACTCATAACCACCTCTGGCTATCGTGCTCATTGGGCCACATACATCACTATGTACTAGTCCCAATAAGTCGGACGCCCTTTCACAACTCTTTGCAAAAGGTGTCTTGGTCATCTTGCCAAGAAGGCAGGATTCGCATGTCTCGAACAACTCTAAGTCAAACGAAGTTAGGAGTCCATCATCATGGAGCCTCTTCATGCGTTTCCAACTTATATGACCAAGCCGACAATGCAAAAAGTAAGTCATATTCAGATCATTTGGTTTTAACCTTTTCACATTTATGTTAAAGACAGATTCACCCTCAAGATTCAAAATAAATAATCCGTCCTGGACGGGTGCAAAGCCGTGAAACATATCATTCAAATATAAAGAACAACCATTATTCTTAATATTCGACTCATAGCCTTGTCTCATCAAACATGAGGCAGAAATAATGTTTCGACTAAGCACTGGAACATAATAACAATTATTCAGCTCCATTAAGAATCCAGAAGGTAAATGAAGTTGCATCGTGCCGACTTCCAACGCAGCAACTCTTGCTTTGTTGCCGACCCGAATGTCAACCTCGCCTCTTGCCACACTCCTAGTTCTTACCAGTCCCTGCAACGAGTTGCATATGTGAATGACTGATCCGGTATCATATACCCAAGAACTACCAAGTGCATCAGCAAGATAAATGTCTATAACATTGCAAACAAGCGTACCTGAGCCGGAAGTCACACCTCCACTCTTGACTTTGTCAGCCAGATACTTGCTGCAATTCCTCTTCTACTGGCCATCCGACTTGCAGTAGAAGCAAGTGGATCTGGCTGCAGGAGATGGCTTAGTCCCTGAGGAAGCGCTTTGGACTGGGTCCTCCGCCTTACCTCCTGACTTTGCCTTCTTCTTCTTAGTCTAAGAACTCTTCTTGAACTTAGCCTTATTCTGTACCATCAACACTTGACTGGCACCTTTCTTGAGATCCGCCTCAGCCTGCTTGAGCATCCCATGTAATTCAGTGAGATTCTTATCCATACCATGCATGTGGTAGTTCGATATGAACTGACCATACGCACTAGGAAGAGAGTTCAGAATTATGTCCGTAGCGAACTCTTCGCTAATGGGGTAGCCAAGCCTCTCCAGAGACTACACGTAACCAACCACCTTGATCACATGCGGACTCAGTGGATCGCCATCCTTAAGCCTGCGGCTCAACAAAGCCTGAGAGACTTGATACCTCTCAGTCTTTGCCTTAGCCTGGAACATACTTTTGAGGCTTTCGATCATATCGTAGGCCTCAACATTCTCGAACTGCTACTGCAAGTCCGGTTCCATGTGAGCAAGCATAAGACAGCTAATCTCCGTGGATTCATCACAAATCCGACGGTAGGCATTGGTGGCTGCGACAGTCGCATTCTCATCTGGCTCAGCTGGAAGTGGGTTGTCTAGGACATGATCCCTTTTTTCTTGTTTGAGAACAATTCTCAGATTACGATACCAGTTGGTGAAGTTAGTTCCATTCAACTTATCTTTCTCTAAGATGGTCCTCAAAGCAAAACTGGAAATCTGAGGAAGACTGCTAGGTGCCATTGATCTACAACAGAAAATATGCAAAACACTTAAGACATGTATCCATAAAAGAGCAAGAATATTAAACATTTTAATATTTATGCTCCCACTAGAACCAACACCTCTCTGATGGTTGCTTAGTGATTCAGGCCCCTAAATAAGCAAGTCGACTAGTGAGCTTTAGCATCACCGCTAGCCGTCAAGTGATATAGGTAGACAACTCCTTGTCAATCGTATCTCATACGACTCCTGTTGAATGGGTGGCATCACATGCCCCGGCTCCCATCCGACTTTTCCCCGAGTCCCACAACAGTTGTGATAGACCTGTCTAGATTACCAAGTGCTTCTGCTGTAAAAGTCCGACTCGAACCCACCTAGTCGGAAAGAATTGATAGCACCTCAATTTTATGAGCCCACTACCAAAAATGTCTGACTTGTGATGGTGCAGCACTTGGCGGGGAAACCGACTAGACCTTCTTTGAGGGATTATATTCTACCAACTATCTAATAGAGGTAAAACAGAGACATAACAATAATACAAAATAAAAGCAATTATAATGTGAAATGGTATGGCTCTCTTCATGGCGATCTCCATCTCCATAAAGCCTGTAATCCGACTCGTGTCAACTCTTGTCACGTGCCATCTTACACCATGTAGCCGACTTGTACACCGACTTGCATGCCATCCGGATTCTCCAAACAGCTACACTAGCTAGTAATGCAAATTACAGAGAGAATCCGACACGCGGGCCGTTATACAATAAGATGTCAGCACCTAGGCTCCAGCCGGCTGACAAAAACCATGATACGCAGATCACGTATGGATTACACACATCACATGCATATAAGCCATACCATTCACAACATCATCCTGCAAAAACAAGTTATGCATAGATACGATATCTACCAGCGTTGTGAAACTCGCAACAAAAACTAAGGCGCTACGATAGGGCAAAGCCGGCGGTCCCACGATAGTCTACCCCGATGGCGGAAACCGACCGGTAGGGGTATGTCGTTCCACGACCCTAGCAGTTAGATCACGGAAACCAGATCATCCATTCCCCGAGTATAGTTGATCCAATCAACTTTGTACAAAACCGATCTATCTCATAGATCGACCACCAAAACTGCAATTAGATCCAATCTAACGCCAACCGCATATCACATATGCACGATCTCGAGCCTAAAACTAGAAGCTAACGCTCTGATACCACTGTTGGGCCACGCAGAGAAAAAACAAAACTTTTTCCTACGTGGTGATCCCAAGATCCAACTCAGGTAGAAGGCCACGAGGATTACCACTAGACGCGTAGTTGCGGAATTGATGAAGCACGTCGCTTGATGCAGTGCAGTCCTCACGATCCGTTCCGGTTCCACGATCCACGATCCGTTCTTTCTTCACGATCGTCGAAGTGCTGAACGTACAGCACCTCCGCCGGTATCCACACGTACGAGGAGGAGCGCCGGCGATGGACTGTTAGGTCCGGTACAGCGGCGACAGGACGGACTAGGGCTAGGGTTTCCAATACATGGAGTGACCTAACCTTGTGCTCTAAGCACCTACGCCCTAGCTTATATAGGGAGTGAAAGTGGGCTCCACTCACTTGTGGCCCATTCATTAAAAGGCCTATATTAGCCACTGCAAGTCTCACTTGCTGACTAAGTCCATGTCTCTATTTGGGTCCAACCCAAATAGGTTTCCTGTTTGAGTCTAATCCAAACTTGCTCCCGCTCTTAAGTGTATGATCCGACAGGCTCATGGTAACCCCGACACGATTCCGAGTCTCACTCGTGATCGATCAGTTGGTAGCGGCTCCTAGCAGAACGTGCCAACTCCCAAGTACCAATAAGTGATGACGACATACCTTTCCAATGCGACTCTCGTCTGGGTCCCTTTTGCCTCATGATATACCTTGTCGGACTATAGGCGAATGATCGTCATCCCTTAAACAGTCCGACTCTCTTTCTCGATCCGAGATAAGTGATTCATCCGACTAACTCTTAGTCGGCTGCCTCGGTTAACACTTATCTGAGATGCGCATGGCCATGCTTTCCGAATCATATCTTCCGAGAGGGCCCAGAGAATATCTCTCCAGATGGAGGGGCAAAATCCCATCTGGGTTATTCACATCACGCAGCTTGATTCTCAATCGACCCGAACTCCGCCTTTATAACTGCCTAGTGACGGAACAACATTTGACAGAACCTAAGTCGGTGATCCTCAACTCGGATTGTGCAATAACCTCAGGTCTAAGGATTACATTGATTGAGACATGCAAATGACGACTTATTCATTGCATCTCAATATGGGTTAATCCGACTCGCTAAACTCTTTAGCCGAATCTGTGTAAGTCGGAATAGCATCTCCATGCCCATGACAAGTGGAACCTAGTCATCTGCCGACTTTCACATTGGTCTAAGTTGTGTGTCCGGCACAACCTCAATGACCAAGGACAATTAGTATGAACAACATGAATATGTAGTTCCACAATCAAATCACATATTCGATGATACATATCAGCAGTTTATACATGGACCATAACCTTATGAATACACATGAATATCATTATACATGATTGCCTCTAGGGCATATTCTCAACAGCGGATACGAGATGGAGTGCGTCATTGCGGAGTGTCACCACCAGCTGCCCGCGTGGATGAGGGCGTTGCTCCGATACGCGGCGGCCAGCGAGTACTGGCCCAGGCTATTCAAGAAGGAGCTGAAGGCCAAGCTTGGCAACCGCATCGTGGACGGGCGCGGTGCACCCGGATCTCCGCAACCGAGAAGGGCGGGAGATGTTCTGGTCCCTACACCGCCATCGACGCCGCTAGCCGCGCAGAGGAGCTCCGTCTCCCGAACAACGCCGAAATCATGGAGATTTCGTCCAACGACAACGAGGAAGCCGACGGCTCGGAGGACAGCGGCAACGGAAGTGTTGTCGACTAGGAAATTTTGTAAAGTCGCATCTTTGTTTGGAAAAATTTGTGGTCGAATAATAAAATGTCTCAATTTAGATCTTTGTCTCGATTAATTTGTGGAAGATTTTTTCAAAAATACTGATCAATTCAATTTCTACCTCGAATTAATTTCTACCTCGAATTAATTTCTGCACCAAATTAATTTACATTAATTGTCCCGGATTGCGGACCGTCGCGGGATTTTTGGTCCCGGTTCGTGGCATGAAACGAGACCAATGCCCCGCAGGGCGCCACGTGTGCGTCGCGGGGGCATTGGTCCTGGTTCATGCCACGAACCGGGACCAATGCTTAGAGATGAATCATGACCAATGCCCAGGCGGCATGAACCGGGACCGGTGCCTGGCATTGGTCCTGATTATGGAAACGAACCGGGACCAATGGAATTTGGGTGCTGGACCAAAGGCCCTCTTTCTACCAGTGACTCCAGCAAAAGCTGGACAACATACACAATATATGCATAACATAAATAAAGATTTATGTTTTTATGAAACAGTAATATAATATAAGTGTTGAAACAGCAAAAGTTGGACATCATACACAATTTATAAGGTTTCAAACAGTAATATAATTACACAGAGTGTGCTCATACTGTTTCTAGATGCTCATACACAATATATCAGTTGATTATATATGCCTCATACTGTTTCTGGATGCCTCATACAGAAACAACACATATGTTCCTATGTAATTATATTACTAAGAAACAATATTATAATATAAAACAATTTTCTCATCCAGAAACAGTATGAGCATCCAGAAACAGTATGGGCGCATAAATTATAATATAATTGCTAAGAAACAGTATATAATCAAGCTTAGAGATGACTTCATTCGGTTATGATAATGAAATCAAGCTTAGAGATGACCTCATTCCAACATCAATTAAACATGCTCCCGATCAAGTAATGTTCTGTTCATTACTGTCAGCTATTCATATTTTATTATCAGTTGAACCTAGTTTATTTTTTAGTGCCCATGTACTTTGTCAAGTTATTCTTATAACAGAAACGTGCTCCTGATCAAGTAATGTTCTGTTCATTACTGTCAGCTATTTACATTTTATTGTCAGTTGAAGCTAGTCTTTTTTTAGTGCCCATGTTCTTTATTGTCAAGTTCTTCTTATAACGGCTTCCGAGCTACAAGTTAATAGCTAATTCCAATTTTATGTTGCGTATCTGCAATACTGGCTTCACTAGCCATTTTACCTGTGTTTCATATTTACAATACTTTTTTGGTCCATAATGTTTTCGTTGGTACCGCATTCCACTTTCTTTGTTACAGTCGCTGGAATTTACAAATGAAGTGGTTGATTACCTGAAAGGAATATTACATATGTTTGACATAGATAATGTAAGTCTGATGTATTGATAGCCACATTCATTATTTATTTATTTATCCTCCTTGATGTAGTGTCATGCTCTTTATCCATCAAAATTGTATATTCTGAAATTGTCGTTATGTATGAAATCTAGGACGGAGCTTTGCTAGCTTCTGAGTTGGAGGATCTTTTTTCAACTACACCCGAAAAGTAAGTTGTTGATTAAAGGATGGGTCATTTTAGTTTTTGTTTGACACTATTTGACGAAATCTAGTTACTGTAATTTACATAGTTTACTCGGTGTTAATAAACCTTATTACTTGTTTATTAGTGTTGATTGAATCTGTTGATTTTTCATCAAATAGTTTTAAAATTTAGTCTATTTATTAGTGATTTGTCTTTGTTTGCCATTTATATATCTTTATCCCTCTCTTGATATTTCAGCCCATGGACTTCTGATCTATATAAAGACTATGCTGATAGAAATGTCTTGGGTGGGTTATCACTTGAAGGATTTCTTTCAAAGGTATTATCTCAATCTTAGTGTGCTAACAACTTTGTTACACTGACCACATAGGGAAATCACTACAAATTTATATAGGGAAAATCATAGAATCTTGGACGAGGAGGGGGAGGGGGACGACGGCGCTCACCGTCAAAGGGTGAGGGGGAGGGGGATGGCGGTGCTCCTGGCTCCTGGACGGCTCCTGGCTCCTGCGGACGGCGGTGCCTGGCTGCTGGCTCCTGGACGGCGGACGTCGCCGCCTAGCTCCTGGCTCCGCAAGAAGACCGGTGGACGGTGGCGCCTGTCTCCTGGCTCCTGCGGACTGCTAGGTTTGCAACAAGTAAATAACGAAGAACGAAAATAAAATCGCAGCAAGGAGGACACAGATTTAACATGGAAAACCCTCTCCAACAAAGAGAGGGGAAAAACCACGGGCGCCAGCCAGTGAAACTTCACTATAACGGGGAGTGTTTACACAATGCCAGGGATTTCACAGATGCAAATTTTTCCAGCCGGTGGCTTACAAGAGGTATATATAGCGGTGGTAACCTAGGTCATCAACGATCCGCATCGGCCCAAGCCTCCGGCGATGGGCCTCGCTCTGCTCCATCAGAAGTTGGCCTCTACTTTGTAGAATTTGGATCAACATATAACACAGACGGTGACGCAAGGTCGTCAAAAGGGGAGGGGGAGGGGGAGGGGAAGGGGAAAGGGAAAGGGGGAGGCGGCTCACCTGCGGACTCGACGACGTGGACGAAGGACGACGGACAACGGCAATACAGGGGATTGACGAGCAGTGCAAGGGGGGCAAAGGAGAGGAACGAAGGAGTGTATCTGATAAACTGAACATGATTGACATCAGCTCCACTTTATCCAGAGACTATGCGAGACGCGTCCTGACAATATGCGACTCGTATAACTTATACGAGTCGCATATTATCAGGATGCGCCTCCTATAGTGTTGCACCTATACTGAAAACGAAGACATCACATGCTGTTTCACAAAACACTTCGTAGCCCAGTGGCTACACACTCCACCCTTTCTTCCCTGGCATCCCAGGTTCATTTCCTAGGAGCCACCTTTTTTTGGAACTAATAAATAAATAAATATGAACTATTAAAAATAGTGTAAATATTTTAAATACCCAAAAAATTGACTAACTGAAAAAACTGAATGTCTGACTATCTGAATCGACAGAGCTAGGAGTCCATTATGCGAGTCGTATTTCAGAAACATGCGCCTTTAGTATAGTCTTATGCGAGGCGCATTTCTGTATGATGCGTCTCCTATAATGTTGTCCACTACACTCAAAAGAAGCGCCACATAAATGCTAACACCAAACACTTATTAGCCTAGTGGCTAGCCACCTAGTCCAATTCCCTCCAAACTTTGTCCACCTAGGATCGAATCTTGTGGTGTCCACTTTTTTGTCTTTTTTTAAAAGACATTTTAATTTTTAAATTATTTTCCAACATTAATATAAACTAAAAAATATATTTTAGTACTTTAAATATCAAATAACCATATAAATTATATAATTGTGTCGATACAGAATATTCATCGATAACTAAGAATGTGTCGATACATACATAATAATACCACACACGCCACACACGCATGGCACGTCGTGCTTCGTTGGAGCTAGTTATTAGCGTTTCTTGTTGACAATTATCTTTTGTCCCTTCTTTGTCATGGTTGAATAGGTTAGGTCCGGAACATCTTCACTTTTTCTTTTGAACATGACTCCTATTTTAGGTAGGCTTATGGTGTATGGTGTTTGGTCATCGTATCCGTCTTCCATCTTCGGGTCGCTATACTAGTCAAAGTATTGCTCGTTGGTGACTCCGTCCATTCCGATGATGTTCCTTTTGCCTCTCCTCACGATAACTCGGCTAGGTTTTGATGGGTCGGTAGTGTAGAAACATTGGTCAACTTTACTAGCCAAAACCCATGGCTCATTTCTCGCGGGTACGTTCGCGCGGTGATCTTTGACTTTGGAGGTATAACCATGTTGGTGAAATACTAGTCTTCTTTTTCGACGCTCTTGTCTCACCTGACACGGAACATCGGTACCTTCTCCATAACGTAGTCGAGCTCCCATATCTCCTCGATCGTTTCGTAATATCTTTCCAGAACATCGTCGGTGTAGAATATCTCCATTACCCCTGAGTTTTGGTAATCGCAGTTATTGTCCTTCTCCTCGGTGTAGAACGTGTATCCATTGATATCGTATGCCTGATAGGTCATAAGGTTATGCCCTGGGCCCTGTGACAACGAGAATATGAGTTTATCGTCCTCCGAAGACTCGCCCTGTGGTGGACTATCGAGAACCTTCTTCCTAAACCACTGCGTGAAGCCGGAGTTGTGCTCTTTTATTACATCTTCCTCCATCCTCACTAGGCCACAGTCAGCGTACTTCTTCTTGATAAATTCTTTGTGCTCATCTATATATGGATCCACCACCTGAAGGTGTTTTAGTGTGACCAAGGTTTGTCTTTCAAAGTCCTTGGTTCACTCCTCGAAGTCGACATGCTTTGCGCACTGAACCTCGTGGTGACCCCATCCAGCGAGCCTCCCAAGGTGCTTGTTGAATGGCAGACCGATAGGGGTCCCGGTTTGTAGAAAGTTTGAGCAGAAAGAGATGCGCTCTTCGGCTAGGAAGCCGTTTGCTATGCTTCCATCTAGGCGGGACCTGTTACGAATGTATCCCTTGATGTGTCCATTTATCCTTTCGAACAGCATCATGCTTCGCAGAAACGGAGCGAGTTGGACAATATCCTCCACGACATGGAGCAGCAGATGAAGCATGACGTTGAAGAATGCGGGAGGGAAATATATCTCGAGCTTGCATATTATCACCAAGATGTTCTCCTGTAGCCTCGTGAGCTGCTTAATGCCTATCGACTTCTGAGAGATAACATCGAAAAAGTTGCAGAGGCCAAACATCATTTCACGGACGTGCTTGTCCATTATCCCTCGGATCGCAACAGGAAGTACATGCATCATTAGCACGAAGACGTCGTGAGACTTCATCCCGCTGAAGTGATGCTTTGCTTTGTCTAGCCATCTGCTTATCTTCCCCACGTAGCGTTTCAGAAATTTGACTCCGAGGAGGCACTTCATAAATTGTGTGTCCTCTGCCTTGCTTAGAGTGAAGTATGCGGCCTTGAGCTTAACTTCCGCTTTCTTGGCCTTTTTGCCCTTATGACAACGACTATACTGCATTTCCATCTCCTCCTCCTACGACTGATCATCGGCTTCATCTTCACTAGGTGGTGGTTGAAGGTCCTTCCTGATGCCCATTGGTACGTCGTAAACGTATCTATAATTTTTGATGTTCCATGCTTGTTTTATATCAACTATCTTATGTTTTGTCAACATTTTAAGATACTTTTATGCATTTTATGGAACTAACCTATTAACAAGATGCCACAGTGTCAGTTGCCTGTTTTCTGCTATTTTTGGTTTCAGAAAAGCTCGTAAAGAAATATTCTCAGAATTGGACGAGACAAAATCCAAAGTTCCTATTTTACCAGAAGACTCACGGAGCCAGAAGACGAGACGGAGAGGGGCCACGAGGGGCCCACAACAGCTGGTGGCGCAGGCTAGGCCGAGTCGCACCAGGGGGTGGTGTGGCCGCCTCGGGCGCCCACTGACCTTGCCTCTTCGCCTATAAAAGCGTCCCGGGACGAAAACCCTAGAGACGAGATCAGATTTCCATGAAAAGTTCCGCAGTGCAACCGCCACCAAAGAGGAGATCCGAGGGACAGAAGTCTCTCTTCCGGCACCCTGCCGGGACGGGGAAGTGCCCTCGAAGCCATCTCCATCGTTGTTGCTGACTCCCATGATGAGGAGGGAGTAGTTCTCTCTCAAGGATAAGGGCTCTACCCGTAGCTATGTGTTCATCTCTCTCTATGCGTGATCTTATGAGATCATGAGCTTTGTAATCTATAGATCTATTCTGCTACTCAAGTACTTTAATTAATCTCTGCTTATCCCCACGTGTGTGAAGTTGAAGTGTGCACACCGTGTGGCAGTTTGGCTAAGGTTACATAAATACTTATCATGAGTATAATTTGAGTTGGATGTCTCTATGAGATTGTGGTGTTTGTTGGAACCATCTAGCGCTCAAGGTGACAGTAAGGGGTTATCTAGATGAGGAATGTGAACTTTAAGGTGTGCTGTTATAGCCCTACATCATCCAACCGGAGAGTATTTCAGGGTAGTATCATGAAGAGAAAATATTTATATGAGAGTGTCCACTAGTGAAAGTATGAGGCCTTGTTTCTAAGCATTGAAACACTGTTTACAATCAGTCTTGTTACATGTTTACTTGCTGCCATGATTATCTCAGATTGCAATTACCACTTATAATTGTAACATCCCAAAACTTTAATCCAAGTTATCAAGATCCAAATCACCCAATTTAGGGTTAACAAAAACTTTTTCCCATTTAAAAGAAATAAGAATGCATATATGTGTTGCATTCATGTGGAATTGTTTTGAATTGCCATGATTGTTTGTTCTCATGGTTGTAAAATGATTCAAAGATGAATGCCACATCATCTAGATCATTCCCAAGCAAAATCCAAAGAAAAAGAAATCAAATAGAATTAATAAATGGAAATGGTCACTTTTGCCATTTTAATCAACTAGGTCACTTTCGGTGTTCCTAGCACTCAAATTCAAACAGAAACAATTATGGATCTTTGCACCCCTTGCTAGTACAAGTTAAGATATACCAAGGCCCACCTTGTGATCTTACAAAAACATTCAAACACAAATTTTAATTGACATTTGAAAATGGAATCTATTTCATATGTCTAGATCCCACTTTTTCAAAAACCACTCAAATGACTTCAACTTGACAAATCCCAGCAACCAGAGATGCTCAAGCTTAAGATCAACAACTCCACCAAAATTCACTTCAAAATTTAAAAGTTTGTTTCATGCGGCCATTGTGTCGACCAGGTGGCATGCACAATTTTGTTTGCCAAACTAACACTATTTAGTGATCAATGCTTTGTCGAGTAATTGACCCCTTTTCACTCCCTATGTCTCCCCTTGTTCTAACCAGGCCATAAACCAGCCACTCCCTAGTCCCTAGCCACAGTGCAGCGCCACCCCGACGCCATGATCGTCGGCCGACCGTGCCCAAGCCACAGGAGCACGCCCCTCCCTCTCTCGCCATGTCTAGGAGGTAGGCGTGGTAGAACCGCCGTCCCTCCGCTCTTCAAGCCCACCAAGCCCCTGGACCACCCCAAACCACCCCAGACCACCCCCGCACTTAGCCTCTACGTCGTGCCAGCGCACGCCAGAGTACCATCCGCGGCAAGGCTGCACACGCCGCCCCTCGACCATAACATGCGTGTGCCACTCCGCATTGACCCCAGAACCCCGCAGACACGCCCCCTTCCCGCCGCGCGGCCAGTAGCCACCGCCCACCACGTCAAGCACCGCCTCTGCCGCTCAGAGCGCGAGACGCTCCGACCGTTAGCCACCGCCCCTAGCATCGCCATTAAGCTGTAGCTGACCACCAGGGAACCGCCCATCATCCGCCTACCCAGCCCATGCCGATAGAGCCATGTGCCGTCGTCACCTACGAGCTCGTCGTCGCCAGCTCGGTCCCCTCGACGAGCCTATATAAGGAGGCCACCCCCAGCCTCATTTGCCACAGTCCCACACTCCCCTCTCAGCACTAATCATTTCCCCTCACTCGCCGGAGCCGCTCGAGTAGCCAGTTGCCTGAATTGCGCCGGAGTTAGCCGCAATAGAGGAAGAGACGCCCCCGTCGATTCCGTCCACCCCCAGAGCTGCCGTGACCTTGCCTGAGTCTGTCGTCGTCCTCTCATTCGATCGCCCCCATCGCCGCACTCGCTGGATCCCTGGTATGCCCCCACCGCCCCCTCACTGAGCCGCTAGGGTTCCCTCTCGCCGGCGACATATCCGTCGTCGACAAGCCCCAGTCGTAGATCTTAGTTCTAATCCTACGGTCCATGTTGCCCCGTACCACTTCGCACTTAAAGAGCCACTAACAGGCGGGACCCCCCTGTCAGCTGTCCCCAGCGCCGCGGAGTGAAACCGGGCTGGCCCATTAGCGTTCCCGCGCTGACCCTGTAATTCAAATTTAGATTTTTCCTTTTTAACTAAATCTAGTTTCTGTCCACTAGTTTGAAAATCAACTGAGAAAGATCTACTGGACCAAATTGAATGATTCTAATTTTGTTGGAAAGATAATTTAAATCTATATCCAAGCCCGTTGGATTTAAATCAATTAGAGTTAGAGATCTCTCCTAGCAAAAATAACAAGACAAAAGCTTTTTCACATCCAAACATTTTTATAAAATCAACCATAATAGTTTTTGAGTTGATTCCACCTCTCAAAAATCACATTTGAATATACCTATCTGAATATGTAATAGTATTAAGGTTTGCATGCAGTGACTTTGGACTAGTACAAAAAATGCTATATAGGCATTTCTAGTCACTTTAAATCATTAAATATTAATCTTAAACTTATTAAAATGTGATCCAACATTTAAATCACATTCCCATGCATTAGAATATGTGGTGATGACATGTGTCCATATGATCCCATATTTTAATTGGAGAATATTAAATCTTAGTTAATTTCAATGAGTAGAAATTACTTTTCTCAAATAAAATAAATGAAACTAGTTCATTAAACCTTGTGATGAATGTGATGATACTAGATCATCAAATATGTGCCTTAGTGTGCTAAATAGACTAGTTAAGTATTGTTTGGTGATTGTGTATTCCGTATATATTTATAGACGATAGTACCGACCAAGTCTATGAGGAGGAGGAGTTCTACCCCGAAGAAGAAGAGGAGAATTTCAACCACTGCACCAACCAAGGCAAGCCATCATTAACAATGCAAGCTAACCCTTCAAAGCTAGATAACCTAAGAAAATGCATCAGGCATGCTTTGGTTATACCCCTTTTGACTTATACCTACTCCAAGTTTTATTTACAAGCTTTACTTTCTTTACTTTACCAAAGTTTCTTACTTGTTTATAGATAGCATAAAGAGTATAAAACTTGACCTGTCTAGTTAGACTTAGATGTCATTCTATGGCATGAGATTGATATTAGCCTCCCACATTAGTGAACACTCTTAACTTAGTAGATTAGAGCTAAACCAAAACTTGATCACTTTAGATGGGAATACTTGGTAAAAATGACTTGTGAAAACCTTGGAATGATGAGTCATTCTATTGAGATGTTTTGACATGTGTTGAGAAACACAATGGTTTATGATGATGATGAAATTGTTGAGGCATGAGCATTAGCCCTTTTATAAAAACTGATGGTTGGGTTCGGATGCGATACCATTCCAATTTTACCGTACAATAACAATACTTGAATTGGGCATGGCTTAGCCGGAAGTTTATATGCATTAATATTAGTTCCCTCATGGGAGAGTTTTGAGATGAGGCTACCTCTCAATGTTATCCACCTATGTAGTGCCCAGGATGGAAGATGGCCATGGCTGGGAGGCCAAGCTCATAGGAGAGGTGCTTATACTAGAGTGTGTAAAAGAAAGGTTATGTTTGATTATCTGCATACTAAGTATGATGATTCAGGGTTACCCCTAACAGATGTATCGAATTTTGTGGTGAAAGTGTACCACCTCTGCAGAGTGTCAAACTATTCGAATAGCCGCGTCCGCGATTATGGACAGTTGGAGTGGCCATACTGTTCCGTTGTCAGTTGTTTTCAAAATAACTTATGAAATGAATTGTGACATGACTTGACCACAACAGAGTTGTGACTATGACAACTAAGTTCCCACTTAGGTAATTTCAAACTTTATTTTATCTTTCTTTGTTTCTGAACTCAGCTTAGGTTTCAAACTTAACTTTACAAATAAACTTAGAACTTAGCATTCCTACTAGAACTATCTTACTTGTTAGTGATAGTGTGCGAGTACTTAAAGAGTACTCATGGCTTTGTTCCTGGCTATTCCCCTGGCCAGACTATGAAGAGGACTACCCTGAACGAGGACAGCAGGACGGCTACGACAACTAGGATCATCTCCCATCGTCAGCATTGCCTGTGACACTGAAGATGGAGCCCACTGCTACGCTATTTATTCTGCTACTTGTTTGTACTAAGACTGGATCATGAGATCCTTTATTTGTGTAAGACCTTATTATGGTTTGTAATGGATGATGTACTGTGATATCCAATCTGTTATGTCTCACAAAAATGGTAATCCTGGGATTGCGATGTATGGCATAACAGGCATCTGGGATTAAAATTTTGGGTGTTGACAAGTTGGGATCAGATCCATCCTGACCATAGGAGACCCTAGTTAGAATGGACGTCCGAACAAAAACTTAGTTTCAAAACAAAAGTGAGTATTTGTGAAAATCTATTTCCTCTCTTACCCTTTGGATTCTTTCTCTCGAAAAAAATTACATGTACCTAAAAAATTCTTACATTACTGCATAGAATTTTGACACACTTGATCACTTCACTAACTTTCTCATCCTAAATTCTTATAGATGGAAGTTCAGTACTGCAAGTTCTACTAGTTGGGCAACGGAGGCCAACTAATCTTCAAGAGGGATCTTGATGCACTCTCGGAGTACCTTGAGCATCCGCATACGGAATTCTTCGGAGCTCAACTCCATGGTCCCCCAGGAGGAGATTTACAATGGCTAGTAGTTGCTGAACTTCGAGGCAAGTTAGAGGCACCAATGTCCGAGAAGATTCAATTCTACGTGAGAGAGAATAACTGGCTAGATGGATTAGCCAGGGCAATGCATGAATCTCTCACTCGTCTATGCGCACAGAATGCCAGCTTGATCCAAGGAACCCGCTTTGCTCACTATGCAAGGCGTGATTCTATGGGAATGCTGCTAGAGATGCCTAGTCACCCGGAGTTGAAGCGTCAAGTGGAGAACCTCGACTTCCTACTATACGACAGATAGAAGGAATTGGACAATGCTAGAGAGTTCACCAACCACAACCTTGCCATTGCTGCCCAGAAGGCCCAGACTTTCTCACTGCTAGTCAAGGATCATCAGTCACTTCGTCGTCAATGCACAAAGAAGGATCGCACCATCGACCGTCTCCACAAGAAGGTGGCCGACCTCGAGAAGACCATCAAGGAGCAGGAAGCTCAGCTTGTAGCAAAAGAAGAAGAAGAGGAACATGAAGACATCCAGGGGGATATTCACTCGTACCTCAGCAATGATGATGACTATCTGGAGGGTGATGCCATGGACTTCTACACCGACGATGATGACTCCGACTTCGTCGACGATGAGTAGATGCACTAGAGCACTATCGTAGGAGTGAGAAGTATCGGTCCCATTGTATCTTAGCTTGCAGAATGATTCTTAAAACCATCTGTTTTCCTTTTGTTGTGGTGTGTGAGTTTTATCGTGTGCTTTGTTTGAATGAATGAAAAGAAGTTAGTTGCAAAACCTGAGTCAAACTCAAAGTATTAGCTTTGAAAACCCAAAACCATGAACCTTAGAACTTTCCCTCCTACCCCATTATCTATCTCAATCTTCAGATGACTTGTGGAAACCAAGGAGGGAGCAGCTCATCTCAAGACCCAATGCTGCAGATTCTGCAGACGCTCATTGCAGACCGTGAAGCTAGTAGGGCAGAGCGCCAAGCAAATCTAGCCACACTGCAGCAGATCACCCAGATGGCTCACAACAATCAGAACCATGGAAATCAGGATCATCATGGATCCAAACTCAAAAACTTCTAGAATACCAATCCCCCAATCTTTAGCAAGTCTGAAGACCCCCTGGATGCTGATGATTGGTTACAGACCATGGAGAACAACTTAGAAGTCGCTGGAGTGGATGCAAACAAGAAAGTTCTGTTTGCCACCCACTATCTGGCGGGAGATGCAAGAGCATGGTGGAACAGCACCCGCACAATGAACCACGGTCAAGTGATGACGTGGGAAGCCTTCAAAGTCAAGTTCAGCCGCACCCATGTGCCACAGGGTTTAGTCACCAGAATGAGAGATAAATTCAGAGAACTAAAGCAAGGCAGAATGACTATGGTGGAGTACCGTGACAGATTCTTGTCCCTCACCAGGTATGCACCTAATGAGATCAACACGGAGGCCATGAAGAAGGAGAGATTCCTGAACAGACTGCATGATGAGATGCAGACAGTTCTCATCAACATCCGTTTCGAGGATCTCGAAGAGCTAGTCGACTCTGCCATTCAGATGGAAGGGAAGATTAATCAAGCAAACGACAACCGCAAATGTCGGATGATGCACCAAGATGGATCCACCAGTCAACAGAAGTATCGCCCCAACCCGTCTGCTGGATATGCCCTACGGAACAATCAACCCCCAATGTCTCGCCCAAGCTACCCCAACCGTAGCGAAGGAAATGTGAAGTCCGGAGGAAACAACAATCACCTCGGCAACTCCAGCAATTTCAACCGTGCACCTCCCAAGCACAACAACAACAACACTTCATCCAGAACTGGAAGCAATGTTGTGCCCGTGGCAGCAAAAGACAAGTCTCAGATTACTTGTTTCGAGTGTGGAGTGTGGAGTGAAGGGTCACTACTCCAATGAGTGTCCCAAGAAGATTGCCGCCACTGACAATGTGAATGCCCCAGCTCAACAACAGCTTCGTGTTCAACCGGAAGAAGATTCGCCCTAGGGAATCCTCACATCCGCAACAGCCGTCTCTTCCACATGAACGCCGAAGAAGCCCAAGAAACGCCAGATGTAGTGCTGGGTATGTTTTTTGTCAAGTCAGTTTTAGCAAGAGTGTTGTTTGATTTTGGAGCATCGCACTCATTTGTCACCGAAGAATTGGCATGCACTAGTAAGATTCACCCAACCAACTTGAAGCATGTCATGATAGTTCAAATACCTGGTTCAACCACAAAAGTTAGAAAAATTTGCAAAGTTGTGCCTATCAGAATACATGGGATAGATTTTTATGCCAATCTAATAGTACTTGGAACCAAAGGTTTGGAATATACTAGGAATGGATTGGATGTCAAAGCATAAAGTATTGATAGAGTGTGCCAAGAAAGCCATCACCATGACCAGTAGCTCTGGAGTATCAGTAGAGCATATATCTGAAACCTTGCCCCGTCAATTCAAGTGCAACAAGAGTCTAGCCCTACCCACTATAGACCAAGTCAGAGTAGTCTGTGAATACCCCGACGTATTCCTAGATGAATTGCCCGGTATGCCCCCAGATAGGGATATTGAGTTCATTATTGAACTAATTCCTGGAACCGGTCCCATAGCTCAGAGACCCTATAGCATGAACCCCTCAGACTTAGTGGAACTGAAGAAGCAGTTGGATGCTATGTTGGCAATATGCTTGATTCAACCAAGCGCATCGCCATGGAGATTGCCCGTGTTATTCGTCGACAAGAAAGATGGAGGCAACCGTTTGTGCACAGATTACAGGAAGCTGAATGACGTCACAATCAAGAACAAGTACCCATTGCCAAAGATAGAGGATCTATTTGATCAGTTGACTAGTGCCAGTGTGTTCTCTAAGATTGATTTTAGGACTGGTTATCACCAACTTAAGATTCTGCAACGGATATTCCAAAGACCGCCTTTACCACCAGATATGGATTATACGAGTATACGGTCATGTCTTTTGGATTAACCAATGCCCCTGCTTATTTCATGAATCTCATGAATAAGATCTTTATGAATTTTCTGGATAAGTTTGTAGTTGTGTTTATCGACGATGTCCTTATCTACTCCAAGTCAGAAGAAGAGCATGCGCAACATCTGGGAATCATTCTTAAAACTCTTAGAGAGCATCAGTTGTATGCCAAGTTCAGCAAATGTGAGTTTTGGCTGAAAGAAGTAGGATTCCTAGGACATATTGTGTCTGCCAGAGGAGTCGCTATTGATCCCACCAAGATCAAAGATGTCAAAGAATGGGAAGCCCCAACCACTCAAACCCAAGTCCATGCATTTCTCGGATTAGCGGGATATTACTGCAAGTTCGTAGTAGGATTTTCGAGCATCGCAAGACCCATGGCCCAATTGTTGAAGAAGGACAAGAAATTTGAATGGACCGACAAATGTGAAGCCAGTTTCCAAGAGCTCAAGAAGAGATTGATTTCAGCCCCAATATTGATCATGCGAGATATCAAGAAGCCGTTTGATGTGTATTGTGATGCATCGAAGATTGGTCTCGGATGTGTATTAATGCAAGAAGGCAAAGTCATCGCATATCTGTCTCGAGAACTGAAGCAGCATGAGCACAACTACCCTACCCATGATCTTGAATTAGCAGCCGTAGTTCTAGCATTAAAGACATGGCGTAATTACCTTATGGGTAATCGCTGTGAGATTTACTCAGATCAAAAGAGCTTGAAGTATATTTTCACTCAGAAGGAGCTGAATATGAGGCAAAGGAGATGGATAGAGTTAATCAAGGATTATGACCTTGACATTCACTATCACCCCGGCAAAGCCAATGTGGTAGCGGATGCTCTTAGCAGATTGCCGTGTAGATTAAACACTATGATCAAGGAGAATCAACCAAGTTTGTATGAAGAGTTGGAGCAGTTTAGAACTGATCTAGTTAGCAAGGGATTTTTAGCTAGCATCAAACTTCAACCCACTTTGATTAGCCAAATCAAGGAAGCCTAGAAGGTAAATGAAAGTATCGACGGAATCAAGCATCATATTGGTACAGGAAAGGTACCTGGATTCACCGAAGACAAAGAAGGAGTATTGTGGTACAAAGACGTATCTGTGTGCCAGTAGATTCGGAGCTAAAGAAAGTTATCATGCAAGAAGCTCATGGTACTCTTTATTCTATCCACCCTAGAGGAACAAAGATGTATCAGGATTTGAAGGAGCAATTTTGGTGGCACAAGATGAAGAGAGAAATCGGAAGCTACATCGCCAAGTGTGATATCTGTTAGAGAGTCAAAGCGGAACATCAGAGACCCGCAGGACTATTGCAACCATTGCAGATTCCGGAATGGAAATGAGATTCCTTTGGAATGGACTTTATCACCGGTTTTCCTACTTCTAGTAGGGGAAATGACTCAATCTAGGTCATTGTTGATAGACTGTCTAAGGTAGCCCGTTTTATACCTGTCAAGACAACCTACTAGAGTTCGAAGCTAGCAGAGTTGTACATTGCTAGAATTGTCAGTTTGCATGGAACCCCCAAGACCATAGTATCGGATCGGGGAACCCAATTTACCTCGAGATTTTGGCAGAAAGTCCAAGAAGGATTAGGAACCAAGTTGAATTTCAGCACAGTTTATCACCCGCAAACCGATGGACAGACTGAAAGAGTCAACCAGATCTTAGAAGATATGTTGAGAGCTTGTGTGTTAGAGTATGGATCAAAATGGGAAGATTGTCTGCCTTTCGCAGAATTCTCATATAACAACAGTTACCAAGCCAGTTTGCAAATGGCCCCATTTGAGTTCTTATATGGAAGAAAGTGTCGTACCCCTTTGAATTGGTCGCAAGTAGGAGAGAGTCAGATTTTCGGACCCGATATTCTACGAGAAGCCGAAGAGAAGGTTCACAAAGTTTGTGAGCACCTCAAGACCGCCCAATCCAGACAGAAGAGTTATGCTGACAAGAGAAGGAGAGACCTAACTTTCAATGTCGGAGATTTTGTGTATCTCAAAGTTTCTCCATTGAAGGAAACACAACATTTTAGTCTGAAAGGAAAGTAAACCCCAGATATATTGGGCCCTTCAAGATTCTGAATCACCGAGGGAAGTATCGTATCAACTGGAACTGCCGGAGAAGATGTCAGCCATCCATGATGTGTTCCATATCTCATTACTTCGCAAATGCCTAGAAGTGTCGGAGAAGACCGAAGTTTTCAAGAACATCGATCACCGAGCCATTGATATCAACAAAGATCTGACGTATCGTGAAGTACCCATCCATATCTTGGAAGAAGCTTACAGAACCACCAGGACCCAGAGTATCAAATTTCTCAAGTTCCAATGGAGCAACCATACCGAAGAAGAAGCCACTTGGGAGCGAGAAGATTACATTAGGACTGAGTTCCCAGATCTCTTTAGTTCCTAGTTTTCTTTCTTAAATCTCGGGACGAGATTTTGTTTAAGGGGGAAGGTTTGTAACATCCCAAAACTTTAATCCAAATTATCAAGATCCAAATCACCCAATTTAGGGTTAACAAAAACTTTTTTCCCATTTAAAAGAATTAAGAATATATATATATATATGTGTTGCATTAATGTGGAATTGTTTTGCATTGCCATGATTGTTTGTTCTAATGGTTGTAAAATGATTCTAAGATGAATGCCACATCATCTAGATCATTCCCAAGCAAAATCCAAAGAAAAAGAAATCAAATAGATTTAATAAATGGAAATGGTCACTTTTGCCATTTTAATCAACTAGGTCACTTTAGGTGTTCCTAGCACTCAAATTCAAACAGAAACAATTATGGATCTTTGCACCCCTTGCTAGTACAAGTTAATATCTACCAAGGCCCACCTTGTGATCTTATAAAAACATTCAAACACAAATTTTAAATGACATTTAAAAATGGAATCTATTTCATATGTCTAGATCCCACTTTTTCAAAAACCACTCAAATGACTTCAACTTGACAAATCCCAGCAACCAGAGATGCTCAAGCTTAAGATCAACAACTCCACCAAAATTCACTTCAAAATTTAAAAGTTTGTTTCATGCGGCCATTGTGTCAACCAGGTGGCATGCACAAATTTTCTGCCAAACTAACACTATTTAGTGATCAATGCTTTGTCGAGTAATTAACCCCTTTTCACTCCCTCTGTCTCCCCTTATTCTAACCAGGCCATAAACCAGCCACTCCCTAGTCCCTAGCCACAGTGCAGCGCCAGCCCGACGCCATGGTCGCCGACCGACCGTGCCCAAGCCACAGGAGCATGTCCCTCCCTCTCTTGCCATGTCTAGGAGGTAGGCATGGTAGCACCGCTATCTCTTGTCCGCTCTTCAAGCCTAGCAAGCCCCTGGACCACCCCAGACCGGCAAGGCCGCACACGCCGCCCCTGGACCATAGCCCGCGCGTGCCGCTCCGCATTGACCCTAGAACCCCGCCACACACGCCCCCTTCCCGCCACGCGGCCAGTAGCCACCGCCCGCCACGTCGAGCACCGCCTCTGCCGCTCAGAGCGCGAGACGCTCCCGACCATTAGCCACCGCCCCTAGCATCACCATTAAGCCGTAGCTGACCACCAGGGAACCGCCCACCGTCCGCCTACCTAGCCCATGACGATAGAGCCATGTGCCGTCGTCACTGACAAGCTCGCTGTCGCCCTCCCGGTCTCCTCGACGAGCCTATATAAGGAGGCCACCCCCAGCCTCATTTGCCACACTCCCACACTCCCCTCTCACCACTGATCATTTCCCCTCACTCGCCGGAGCCACTCGAGCAGCCAGTCACCGAAATTGTACCGGAGTTAGCCGTAGTAGAGGAAGAGACGCCCCCATCGATTCCGTCCACCCCCGGAGCTACCGCGGCCTCGCCTGAGTCCGCCGTCGTCGTCTCGTTTGATCGCCCCCATCGCCGCACTCGCTGGAGCCCTGGTATGCAGCCACTGCACCCCCATGAGCCGCTAGGGTTCCCCCTCGCTGGTGACATGTCCGTCATCAACGACAAGCCCCAGCCGTAGACCTTAGTTCTAATCCTACGGTCCACGTTGCCCCGTATCGCTTCGCGTTTAAAGAGCCACTGATAGGCGGGACCCCCTGTCAGTTGTCCCCAGTGCCACGGAGTGAAACCGGGCCGGCCCATTAGCGTTCCCGCGCTGGCCCTGTAATTCAAATTTAGATTTTTCCTATTTATCTAAATCTAGCTTCTATCCACTAGTTTGAAAATCAACTCAGAAAGATCTACTAGACCAAATTGAATGATTCCAATTTTGTTGGAAAGATAATATAAATCTCTATCCAAGCCCGTTGTGTTTAAATCAATTAGAGTTAGAGATCTCTCCTAGCAAAAATAACAAGACAGGAGCATTTTCACATTCAAACATTTTTCTAAAATTAACCATAATAGTTTTTGAGGAGATTCCACCTCTCAAAAATCACATTTGAATATACCTATCTGAATATGTAATGATATTAAGGTTTGCATGCAGTGACTTTGGACTAGTACCAAAATAATGCTATATAGGCATTTTTAGTCACTTTAAATCATTAAATATTAATCTTAAACTTATTAAAATGTGATCCAACATTTAAATCACATTCCCATGCATTAGAATATGTGGTGATGACATGTGTCCATATGATCCGATATTTTAATTGGAGAATATTAAATCTTAGTTAATTTCAATGAGTAGAAATTACTTTTCTCAAATAAAATAAATGAAACTAGTTCATTAAACCTTGTGATGAATGTGATGATACTAGATCATCAAATATGTGCCTTGGTGTACTAAATAGACTAGTTAAGTATTGTTTGGTGATTGTGTATTCCGTATATATTTATAGACGATAGTACCGACCGAGTCTACGAGGAGGAGGAGTTCTACCCTGAAGAAGAAGAGGAGAATTTCAACCACTGCACCAACCAAGGCAAGCCATCATTAACAATGCAAGCTAACACTTGCAAGATAGATAACCTAAGCAAATGCATTAGGCATATTTTGGTTATACCCCTTTTGACTTATACCTACTCCAAGTTTTATTTACAAGCTTTACTTTCTTTACTTTACCAAAGTTTCTTACTTGTTTATAGATAGCATAAAGAGTATAAAACTTGACCTATCTAGTTAGACTTAGATGTAATTCTATGGCATGAGATTGATATTAGCCTCCCACATTAGTGAACACTCTTAACTTAGTAGATTAGAGCTAAATCAAAAACTTGATCACTTTTGATGGGAATACTTGGTAAAAATGACTTGTGAAAACCTCGGAATGATGAGTCATTCTATTGAGATGTTTTGACATGTGTTGAGAAACACAATGGTTTATGATGATGATGAAATTTTTGAGGCATGAGCCTTAGCCCTTTTATAAAAACTGATGGTTGGGTTCGGATGCGATACCATTCCAATTTTACCGTACAACCACAATACCTACATTGGGTAAGGCTTAGCCGGAAGTTTATATGCATTAGTATTAGTTCCCTCACGAGAGAGGTTTGAGATGAGGCTACCTCTCAATGTTGTCCACCTATGCAGTGCCTAGGATGGCAGATGGCCATGGCTGGGAGGTCAAGCTCATAGGAGATGTGCTTATACTAGAGTGTGTAAAGGAAAGGTTATGTTTGATTATCTGCATACTAAGTATGATGATTCAGGGATACCCCTGACAGATGTATTGAATTTTGTGGTGAAAGTGTACCACCTCTGTAGAGTGGCAAACTATTCGAATAGCCGCGTCCGCGGTTATGGACAGTTGGAGTGGCCATACTGTTTCGTTGTCAGATGTTTTCAAAATAACTTATGAAATGAATTGTGACATGACTTGACCACAACAGAGTTGTGACTATGACAACTAAGTTCCCACTTAGGTGATTTCAAACTTTATTTTATCTTTCTTTGTTTCTAAACTCAGCTTAGGTTTCAAACTTAACTTTACAAATAAACTTAGAACTTAGCATTCATACTAGAACTACCTTACTTGTTAGTGAAAGTTTGCGAGTACTTAAAGAGGACTCATGGCTTTGTCCCTGGCTATTCCCCTGGCCAGACTATGAGAAGGACTACCCTGAAGGAGGACAACAGGATGACTACGACAGCTAGGATCATCTCCCATCATCAGCATTGCCTATGACACTGAAGATGGAGCCCACCGCTATGCTATTTATTATGCTACTTGTTTATACTAAGACTGGATCATGAGATCCTTTATTTGTGTAAGACCTTATTATGGTTTGTAATGGATGATGTACTGTGATATCCAATCTGTTATGTCTCGCAAAAATGGTAATCCTGGGATTGCGATGTATGGCATAACAGGCATCTGGGATTAAAAATCCGAGCGTTGACAATAATCATCCATATTACTTGTATTTCACTATCTCTTCACCGAACTAGTGCACCTATACACCTGACAAGTGTATTGGGTGTGTTGGGGACACAAGAGACTTCTTGTATCTTGATTGCAGGGTTGCTTGAGAAGGATACCTTTCACCACTTCCTCACTGAGTTCGATAAACCATGGGTGATCCACTTAAGGGAAATTTGCTGGTGTTCTACAAACCTCTACACTTGGAGGCCCAACACTGTCTACAAGAATAGAAGCATGCGTAGACATCACCCATATGCTTCAAGTCGTTCCTTGCCTTTGGACGATCTTTGGTCTTGTCGGTGTTAAGGATGGTGGCAAGCAGACTCTCCCCCATGTTCTCCGTGATATGCATGATATCAAGGCTATGAGGCACACGCAGGAGCTTTTAGTATGGCAAGTCTCAGAAAACAGACCTCGCCTTCCAAACCCACAACAGCGGCTCTGGCTTCTTTTGGTTCTTTCTTGGCATAGGGCACTCTTTCTAGTTTTTCAACAGCTCATTGTTTTCTGCACCGCTCCTCTGGTATGGCATTCCTCGGAGCTTGATTGTCTCATCAAACAGATGGGACAACTTTCTCCAGACGTGATTCTTTGGAAGCCACCTTCGAGACCCCTAGTACACAGTTTTCCTAGACCCGGGATCTTTCTGTAGCTGGCTATACGTTGTATTATCCTTGCACCTAACGCACGCAAAGAATCCTTGGATCACCTGCCCCCACAAAGTATCCTTAACCAGGATAGTATTACACCGTTGTGATCACCGCTGCTCTCATATCAAAATATTCTTGTGCGGCGGCGTCCCACGTACGGGCTCCTTCTTCCCATAGCATGGCCAACTCCTCTTTCAACAGCATGAGATACAGATTGATGTCTGTATCGGGTTGTTTTGGCCCTTGAACTAGCATATTCATGGTTACGTACTTCTTATTCATGCACAGCCAATGCGAGGTTGTAGATCCATACAAACACGGGCCAGGTGCTATGTGTGCTGCTCCGGCTTCCGAACGGATTGAGTCCATCGGTGCTCATGCCCAGCCTAAGGTTCCTTGACTCTTTCCCGAACCGTTGGTAATATTCGAGGTCCAACGCCTTCCACTGGCTAGCATCCAAAGGGTGCCTCAGCAGTTCCTCCTTTTTTGGATCTTCTTCTTTTGGCCTCTTTCTTTCCGCGTGCCAGCGCAAGAGCTGTGCTTCCTTAGGGTCCACGAATTACTGCTGCAGATGAGGAGTTAGAGAAAGTACCACACCACTTTTCTAGGAGATTTCTTGGTCCCTCTCTTGTATCGAGAGGTCTTGCACACCGGACACGTGGTCGTCTCCGCGTCCTCGCACCGGTAGATGATGCAATCATTTATGCAGACGTGGTATTTCACATGCGGTAGATCGAGAGGGCACACGACTTTCTTGGCCTCAGCGATATTAGTCGGACATGTGTTCCCGTTGGGAAGACGATCATGCCAGAATTCCATGTTGTCGTTGAAGCATTCATCGGTCATTTTGTGTTTCGGCTTCATCTCTAGAGCCCTGAGCGTTACATTCAGATGGATATCCCCGTGGTTGCATCCATTAAACAATGGAGTAACCGTGTATTTCTCCATTTGCTCTATCTTAGCTTTCTCTCTAGCGGTACTCGTCTCCCTAAGAAGCAGCTCTTGGTAATGAGGGTCTCGCAACCAGCTCGAATCATGCCCAACACTTTGATCTTCATGTTCCTGCCCGGCGCCACCTTGATTATCTTCATGTTCATGCCCAACGCCATCTGCTTGATCTTCATCATGTTCATGTCCGGCGCCACCTTGATCTTCATGATCACCTACCCCTCCGGCATCTTAATCTTCGTCTTCACCATTATTGACATCCTCATCATCATACTCTTCATCACGTATCCACCGAGTGTAGCCATCCATGAAACCACATCAGTTTGTAGTCGCAACACGGACATCTTATCTCTGTCATGTTTGTCCGTGCCATCTTGGCTCTCGTGCATCTAATCCACCTACCCACAAGGGGTGTGCTCAGTGGTCGGACCATGGTCGCATGCGCTGTATACAAAGAGCAAAAGAATAATTAGAGCATGGACGTAGAGATCACCGGAAAAATCTGGCATGACCTTCCCTAAAAAGAGGACATCCGCCGGGTGCCAGAAATTCACCGGAACGGAAATGAATCGACATTCCGGTGAAATATTGGCAACCCAAAATGAAATCCTTACACAAAACAAAGGAGGCACACAACACAATCTATTTGGTGTCGCCGACAATGCGCATACATGCAACAATGCCTTCACGCTTCCTCCAACAACGACTAGGAGTACGAGATCCAGAGGAGAAGTAAAGTGAGATCTTGTAGATCTAGAAGTGCAAGATCTTTCACTTACATATGTGTGTCAACCAATAGAGGTTTGGAAAGCTTCTATGGTGAAACAATGGAGAAAATAAGGTGGGGAGGAGGTGGGGGCGACCAGAACTTTCTTTGTGTGTAGGAGAAAACAAGTGAGAGAGAAGTGAGTGGGGGTATAGGTGCATGTGCATGTGCCAAAAAAGGGAAAAAGATGGCAAGATTACTCGAGGTGCATCCCACATAATATGCGCCTTGTATACATAGAATACCTGAGGCACATCTAGCAGTGTCTGGCGCCTGCCACCTCCCGGGCCTACATCACTTACTCGAGACGCATGTCATAGTGATGCGCCTCCAATATTGAAAAATATTAGAGGCGCATATCTTCTGGTGCACCTCCTATATTGTCGCACCTACCATCACTGGACCCGCCCACTTTACTCGAGGCGCATCTGCCCATATGTGCCTCAAAGTTAAACTACTCAAGGCGCATATGGAGCAGATGCGCCTCGAGTAAGGGGGCACCCAGATCAGGTCCGTACATGCGATATAGGACATACATTCCTCAGGAATGCGCCTCTAGTATTAATATATAGGAGTCGCGCCATTTAGACATGCGCCTTGTATATTTAGTGAAGGCGAATATTTGAGGGATGCGCCTCCTATAAGCATGTCTCCTATAGTCTTTTCCCTAGTAGTGCTAATCATGCCCTTTTTTGAGTCATGTAGCTCCTGTAATATAAAAAAATAACATAAGGTGTTTTCTGCTAGACAGAGTCAGAATCAAGGGGAGAATATTGTTTAGAAAATCCCCAAAATCAATTTAAAACATGGATATAATATTCTATAAGATGTAAACAAATAGAAATACGTGTCAATAAACTACAAAGTTCATGTATGCATTTTACATGCATCAACCTCCTCTTGGGTTAAGCCAAATAGGCCGAAGGTAGATGCCGTTGGGCATACCTATGTCATTATCCCTAGAGTTTCCATTCGAATCATAGATTAGGGTTCAGACTTAAAGGTTGCAAGTATCGTATTGTGTAGTCGGAGTCAACAACTTTATAGGATGAAAGTACTACTCGGAAGTACATCAAATCAGCAGAACGTATACTCTACAATAGTTTATAGGGATGTTGATGAATGTGCCTGGTGCTCTCGACAGATCGTAACCAGTTAATTTCTCTAGGGCAAAAAATGCCAACTACTCAGATTCGAGTCCCGGGACTTGAATCCAGCATAGGCTAGGGTAATTCGTCTCATGCCGTGGAGGTCTTAATGAGTCAAACTCCAACCGATAAGTGTATACCCAACTCGTTTGTTGTGATTTTGTTCACGCTGTAGGCATGGTATGTATCTGATAGAGCTCAGCGGATACAATTGTCAGGCAAGCAGAATAGATCTATTAGTCGTATCTTTATGTCGTAGATACACTATCCAGACGTTTGTCGCAGCGGATGAAATCTTGGCAATTAAGGAGATTTTTCTTCACCCAATGTTGGTGTAAGGTGCTTAATGGATGGAGTTTCCAAGTATTCAGTTCTTGCATGCATGGAGTCAACATTATAGATATAGTCAACATAATGTACAAAGTTATACAGGGTGCGCAACCAGCGCTGCCTATGGGAGTAGTCCAGGAGTCTCTAGTCGATAAATTCAGGTAGAGACTAAAATCATTTGTTATGCAGCATGCGGTCATAGCTGATTTTTTTGGAATGACAATGCCAACCTAGAAGTGCATCAGGTCAGCGTCGCTTTGTTGCTTCAGCTAACCATCAGTCAACATCACAGACACGGTCGATGTAGGTGTTTCTATCGGGTGCACGACAAACGCTCCCTATGAGAGTAGCCCCCGAGTCTCTAGTCAAATCATAGATTCGGGTAGAGACTCGAAGCTACTAGTCACACATTGCTTCAGTTGAAGTCGACAACCCGGTAACATGAATGTACTGACCCATAAGTATGTCTAGCCAGTCTTCCCGTCTGGTGCACTATAGTGCTCCCTACGGGAGTAGCCCCCAGGCTATAAGGGTTAACTTGTTGTTGAGCATTGGCTCGCCGTTTCGTGGCACCCGAGGAAATACTCGCCTTTTCGTGGCACCCAAGGAAATACTTGACTTAGTTGTCGATTCCTGTTGGAGGACTTGATAAGTAAAGGGGTTGATGATGTCAGGGATGATTCTCGGGGATCTCAAGCGTCAGCATGAGCAGCTGACAGGACACGATGCCATGGGCCCACCATAAAAGCTTAAAAGATTTCACTACATGACGCACGAGAATCGGAGTTCAACATCAGTTTCCTCGATTCTCGTGCGAGGTGGAGCTAATGCGGTAACATTTTTCTCCTAGTGCGTCCACGTGTCCCCGTGAAAACACACCACGTGTCTTTGAAGTCCATCCGTCGGCCATAATCAATCCCATTAGTACTATAAGAAAAAGGGGAAATGCCAAAGTAAAATCTCATTCTGCACATCTTCTTGGCCTTTGTCTTCTTCCTTCGTCCTTATCTTCCATATACAATACCTCCTCACTAGACGTGCTCAAGATTTTCCCACAGACGGCGCCAATTGAAGTGGGCTCTCCACGACAATGCCCATACTTGATGGACTTGGGTTTTCGGGAAGGTGATATGCGATGGTGACTTCGTAGGCTATCAGATAAACAAGGGGACACTATTTACCCATGTTTAGTCACCCGGAGCGAAACCCTACTCCTACTTATCTGTTCTTGATTGATGATGAAAATTACAAGTCACCAAGATGTTGTGGATGCGCAGATTGGATCTAGCGTATGCTATGGATTATGTGTAAGGTGTCTATTGCGGGTTATGGATATATGTCCTCCTAGGCGGCCCCTCCTAGCCTTTATATGAGAGACTAGGTCTCAGGTACCATGAGCGAGTAGGTTACATATTTAGGGTGAAGCACTAGTACTTTCTATATTATGTATTGAAGTTGCCTTGTGCGCCACGAGTCAGCGCCCTTGTGGGCTTTTTATCATCCGAGTCGTCGTGGGATTCATGGATTTCAACATATCATCGTATGGGCTTTTGTTTGGATAAGCTAGACAGGCCAAAGGAAGGTGCCCATTGGGCGTACTTATGTCAGTAGCGAGTGTCCAGTCAAATCATAGATTCGGGTGGAGAATTTAAGGTTGCGGGTATCATATTGCATAGTCAGAGTCGATAACATTATAGGATAAAAGTACTAACCCGAAAATGCATCAGATAAGAAGAACATTTACTCTGCAATAGTTCATAGGGATGTTGGTGAACGTGCCCAGTGCTTTCGATGGAACGGGACCAATTAATTTCTCTACGGCAAAAATAGTGCCACCCACTCAGATTCGCGTCCTCGGAGTTGAATCTGGTGTAACCTGGCATAATTCGACTCATGTCGCAGAGGCCTTACTAAGTCGAACTCCAACCTATAAGTGTATAAATAACATGTTCATCGAGATTTTCCTCACGCCATGGGCATGGTATGTATCTGGTAGAGCGCAGAGAATGCGATTACTAGACCAGCAGAACAGATCTGTAGGTCTTATCTTTATATCGTAGACACATCATCCAGACGCTTATTGCAACAAATGTGATCTGGGCAGTCAAGGAGTTGTTTCTTCTGAACTCGACATTGGCGTAAGGTGCTTAATTGACAGTTTCCAAGTATTCATTTGTTGCATGCATTGAGTTGATATTATGAACGTAGTCAATATAATGGACAAAGCTTTACATTTTGTTTTTTATAGGGTGCGCGATCAGCGCTCCCTACTGGAGTATCCCTGAGTCTCTAGTCGAATCGTATATTCGGGTAGAGACTAAAATTGTTTGTTATGCAGCGTGCGGTTGCAGTCGACAAATTTTTAGAATGACAGTGTTGACCTGAAGTGCATCAGATTAACATCGCTTTGTTGCTTCAGATGACCATCAGTCGACACCATAGACACAGTCGATGTAAGTGTTTCTATCGGGTGCGCGACCAACACTCCTGATGGGAGTAACCCCCGAGTCTCTAGTCGAATCATAGATTTGGGTAGAGACTCAAAGCTAGTATTCACACATTGCTTCAGTTGAAGTCAACAACCTAGTAAGGTGAATGTACTAACCCAGAAGTACATCAGGCCAGTCTTTCCGTCGGGTGCAGTACCAATGCCCCCTATGGGAGTAGCACCCCAAGGCTATAAGGGTAACATGTTGCCGAGGATAGACTCACCTTTTTGTGGCACCCGAGGAAATACTCGCCTTTTCGTGGCACCCGAGGAAATACTCGACTCAGTTGTCGACTCCTATTGGAGGATTTGATAAGTAAAGGGTTGATGACGTCATGGATGACGCTCCGGGCACTCAATCGTTAGACTGAGTAGCTGACGGGACACCACAATATGTGCGTGCCATAAAAGCTGACCAAATTTGACTGCACGACACACGAGAATCAGAGTTTGATAGCGGTTTCCTCGATTCTCGCATGAGATAGAGTTAATGCGGTGATAGTTCATTCGTCATGCCTCCATGTGACCCCGTGAATGCGTGCCATGTGTCTTTGAACTTCATCCGTTGGCCAGGATAAATCTCGTCAGTACTATAAGAAAAAGGGAAAATGCCATAGTAAAATCTCATCCCACTCATCTTCGTTGCCATCGTATTTTTCCTTCATCCTTCTCTTCAGCAGCCAATACCTCCGCATTGGACGTGCTCAAGGTTTTCCCACAGATAGCACCAATTGACGTGGGGTCTCCACGGCAATGCACATACTTGATGTACTTGGGTTTTTGGAAAGGTGATATACGCTGGTGACTTCGTCGATAATAGACAAACAAGGGAACACAGTTTACCTAGGTTCAGGACCCTAGAGGGAAAACCTTACTTTTGCTTGACCGTTCTTGCTTGATGATGAGAATTATAAGTCACCGAGATGGCTATGGATGTATAGATTGGATCTGGCATATGCTATGGATTGTGTGTAAGATGTCTATTGCTGGTTGTGGAGATTTTTCCTCCTTGATGGCCCCTCCTAGCCTTTATATGAGAGGCTAGATCTCAGGTACCGTGACCGAGTAGGTTACATATTCAGGGTGAAACCCTACTACTTTCCTATCTTTATTCTTTAAGTTGCCTTGCGCACCACGAGTCGGCATCCTTGTACGCTGTGTATCATCCAAATCGTCGTGGGCTTCATGCATTTCAACAGATCATCGTATGGACCTCCCGTTGGGGTTAAGCCATATAGGCTAAAAGCCTATTACAGTTACTGAAATCTAAATGCTAATACCAAAAAACTTTGAGTTCTCGGTTATTTTTTTTAGATTCACCACTACGGGAAAAATTGCCGCTGCCATGTAGACACGGCTTTTCCGTGTGCCAAATAGACTGGAACACAGCAAAGTTTGTCTTTGCCGTGTACAACCAAGAAAGCACACGGCAAAGTATGCGAACACGGCAAATTTCTAAAAAAGAACACGGCAAAGAAATATACACGGCAAAGACCTACAAAGGAACACAGCAAAGAAAAAACACTCGGCAAAGTTGACAATGGCACACGGCATAGGTGTCATCACGCCAACGAGGTGGGACCCTTGACCCCACAGGTCCACTTGACGGGAATGAACTAACGGCAGCAAACGGTGGCCTATTTACCGTGTGCCCTCGCCAGCCCTTTGCCGTGTGTATTCCGCAGTATACACGGCAAATGGTCTTTGTCGTGTGTATTCCGCAATATATACGGCAAAGGCCTTTGCCGTGTGTATTCCGATATATACAGGCAAAGTTCTATTTTTTTTCTTTTTTCTCTTTTATCACATTACTCTTAGGAAAATCATAAAAAAATCATTCTAGTTCAGAAAAATAGAAATAATATATCAAAATTTGCATAAAAATAAGATCTATCTATCTACACTCAAATATTAGATATTTATGTTAAATATGAATCTCCATACTCGCCATTTTGACCATAGTTTAAAACAGGCATAAAAAAATACAAAAATGAGCGAAACAATGTAAGACCTTCGCGTGGTGTCATATTTTGTGATATAGTTGGAAGGAAAAATATCAAACTTGGTATATTGATTATGTCTCAAAAAACCCTTCACAAAATGGCCTATCTCTATTCGAGGATTCCTGGCTTTCGGTTCAAATGATCAATGTTATGGCCAGAATTGCAATATAGTTTGTGATAATGTGACTATATTGTGCATTCATGTGCATCATGGGATGGAGAACAATGTTGCAGGAGGAAGTTTTCCTTTTCGTTGCACGGAAAAGCCATTTTCTATTTTCGAAGCGCAAAAATCGGGACGTTTTGTGAAGCAACACCAAATGTTCAATTCAAAAATGTACCACCCTATTTTTCAAAAATACTAGACCACCTTACATGAACAATGTCCCAACCGGAGATTTTAAAACCTTTCCGCCCATCCCTGGTGAAAAAGACAAATTTCTGCCGAATCGGTAGGAAGTGGGTAAGATATGAACTGCAGGTACGTGATCTGATGCTCGTGATTTTTTACAAAAATCATTTTTAGGTTCAAAATATGATGTTTCTTCATAGATCCAATGCAATTTTAGCGAGGCTCAGCCCGAAGCTAAGAATTGTCATGCCCGTTGTTCGATTAGGGTTTGACGATAGTTTCAAATGATCATAACTTAATCAAAAAAAATCAAAAAAATGCGAGACCTTCGCATGGTGTCATATTTTGTGATATAGTTGGAAGGAAAAATATCAAACTTGGTATATTGATTATGTCTTAAAAAAACCTTCACAAAATGACCTATCTCATTCGAGGTTTCTTGGCTTTTGGTTCAAATGATCAATGTTATGGGCAGAATCACGACATAGTTTGTGATAACGTGTCCATATTGTGCATGCATGTGCATCATGGGATGGGGGACAATATTGCAGGAGGAAGTTTTCCTTTTTGTCGCACGGAAAAGCCATTTTTTATTTTCGGAGCGCAAAAATCGGGGCATTTTGTGAAGCAACACCAAATGTTCAATTCAAAAATGCTACCACCTTATTTTTCAAAAATACTAGACCATCTTACATGAACAATGTCTCAACCGGGGATTTTGAAACCTTTCCGTCCATCCTTGGTGAAAAAGACAAATTTCTACCGAATCGGTAGGAAGTGGGTCAGATATGAACTGCATGTACATGATATGATGCTCATGATTTTTTACAAAAATCATTTGTAGATTCACAATATGATATAGATGTCATATTTGGATTCCTCTCATTTTTCTGATCGATTTAGATATTTTATTTGTCGAATTCTGATTACGGATTTAAATATATGAATTATTCCATATTAAATAGAAAAAGGTAAAAAATAAAATCATTTTATTTTTTATTTGGATTCAAGATTATTATTATTATTTATTTATTATTGTCTACTTAAATAATTGTTTGGAATCTAAAACTGAGATGTGTGACATCATGGTCCAATAGTTAATATGATTGATATAAAAATATTATCGACAATGTATGATTTCTTTCTCGGAAGCTCATTTGGAAGGAATGGAGAAGTTAAGCGTGCTAGGGCTAGAGTAGTGTTAGGATGGGTGACCGTAGGGGAAGTTTGATCATGAGTGCAGACCTAATACTAAGCAAATTTAGGATTAAAAGTATCCCATATGAGATTAACAAATAAAAAATATTCAAAAAAAATTGAAAAAAAATTTGAATTTATTTTTCAATTTATTTTGAAAAGGCAGCCTATTTGCCGTGTACGTGACACAGGGCAGCCTATTTTGAAAAGGCGCATTTGCCGTGCAGGTTTTATGGGCGACACACGACAAAGGCTGCTTTGCCGTGTAGGTTTTATGGATGACACACGGCAAAGGCTGTCTTTGCCGTGTTGAATTTTGAAAAAAAATTGAATTTATTTTTCAATTTATTTTGAAAAGGCAGCCTATTTGCCGTGCACGTGACACACGGCAAAGGCGCATTTGCCGTGTAGGTTTTATAGGCGACACACGACAAAGGCTGCTTTGCCGTGTAGGTTAAATGGATGACACACGATAAAGGCTGTCTTTGCCGTGTTGAATTTATGAATGACACACGGCAAAGAATGGACACCGTCATCTCCAAGGGAACCGTCACCTCACTTTACTTTGCCGTATCTACGCGTAAGACACACGGCAAAGGCTTTATTGTGGCTTATTTAGAAAACACACGACAAAGCGTCTTTGCCGTGGCAAACGTTGCCGTGTGTATATACACGACAAAGCCTTTGCCGTGTTTCAGAACGTCTTTGTCGTGTGCTTTTGCCACATGGCAAAGAAAGATTTTCCCGTAGTGCACATGTCTCATTTTATTATCAAGTGCATCTTGTATTTAAAACGTTAAAAAGTACAAGCATACAAGAAATGTCTACCGATTTATGTTAGTATTCGATAGCTAGATAGACCAAAAGCTTATCGGAGCTACAGAGGTCCAAATTTTAATATCAAAATACTTTTCAGCTAGTGCTCAATATTTCCCTTAGGTCCCACTTTTTGTTGTCATGTACGCTTTGGTATTTCAAAATACAAAAATAATAATGCATAATGCAAAATCTAGCTTTCACTTCGTGTCTAGCTCGACGATATTGTGCAAAGGAATTGCTCCTAGTTCGGAGCAAAATTCGATTGGTAAATGGACATGATATTATGCCATATTTCCCACCTTATTTCTCCTTTCTTTCCAAACTGACACACCACCACTTCCCAAAACCAACAGAGGTATATCTTGGACATGAGTTTCTTGCCTACCAACTCAGTCATACTCCCTCCGTTTCAAAATATAAGATGTTTTAAGTTTATAAAAGAAGTGTATCTAGACCTCTTTTAGTGCGTAGGTTCATCTAAGTTTAAATAAACCTACACACTAAAAGGGTCTAGAGACATTCCTTTTACAAAGCTAAAACATCTTATATTTTGAAACGGAGGGAGTAGCCATTATCTTTGTGCTATGTACTTTCTCTCAAATTTCATGTTTGGACACACTAATTGAATGCAACACAACCGAACAGATAATAAACAATCGTACCTTCTTTTTAAAGTTTTGTTGCTAGCTACTAAATCAGCAGCGACCATGAAGGACCATTAAAAAGAGAGAGAAAAGAGCAACGGAAGAGCATGTCAATGGTTGTTGGCTGACATGAGGAAGAGAGACAACTTTCCTCCGGAGCACTGGTCAGAATATTTAGGCCGGGGAGGCCTGTCCGAGTGCCTCCCTGCTCTCAGTGCTGCCCTAGAGCCGCCGTCTCCACGCCTCGTATGCAATAGCTCACTCTACGTCCCCGACACCCCGCCTCGAGCGGCCTCTCCGAGCCTCCCTCCTGACCTCGTGCCTCCTAGGCCACATCAGCCGCGGACTCTTCCTCATGCGCGACGCCACCATGGCTCCACGACCCTATCTTGAGCAGGACTTCCCCGACCTCCCACACCTGGCTGAGTGGTAGTCGAATTGATGTTGGAGGAGGCGGAGGAAAAGATCTATGGCTGCACAAGCTGAGCGGCGCGACGACAGAAGACCCTAGCGTAGAGCTCGAGAGGAAGATGATTCTAGAGAGTTAGGCTAGTCCTAGTGGATCATAAGGAATATCATGTATGCCACCTTGGCAAAAATCTGATGTGGCACCACAATTAATAAAGAGAGAGGTGTCAGTAGTATCATAATATGATACTGTATCATAGCACGTGAAACTACGTAATTTAATGACCAATACATCTCATACACACAATTGCATTGGGATTGTAAAAAAAATTAAATACAATGATACTACTAAATAATACTAATCACTAGAGGGGTAGTATCATACACTAGTATCATATGCATGATACTAGTAATATGATACTCCCACTATCAGATGGCGACTCATGGCCTCGGGTTCTGGAGAGCCAACCCACACGCGTAGGAAATCCATGCGTGTAGCAGCGACAACGTGGCCCACCAGGAATCATTAGCCCGCGCGAACTGGGACATGCAAAAGTGCCAACTCTAGCCCACCAGGAATCATTAGCCCGCGCGAACTGGGACATGCAAAAGTGCCAACTCTAGCCCATAGTAGCAGAGACCATTAAGGACCCATGACCAGCGACCACACGCGGTCATCGCGCGCAGATGGCCTGAGAGCGCTTAGATGTCCCCAGGCTTTTAAGCCTATAAATATTTTCCTTTTTGTGTGAAACATATACGGGGGCCCACTCAACAAACCGGATGGCTGAGAGAATCCCAGCGGTGGGCCGTATATGCACTCTTCATGTCCGTTTTACTGTCCGCGGACAGCGGCCCAAAAACGAGCTTCCAACTGGGGACGCATATGATCCGCAGCCCAGGACCGGCGCATTCACGGCCCAACTCTGGGGCGCGTTTGTGCTCGCGCGTGTCCACGATGGACCGATTTGCGTCCACATTTTGTCCTCCATGGCTCGCTCGTCAGCGTCCACTCACCACTCCTCCTCGCATCCAACCCCTAGGCCGACCCCTCCCTCATGCCGCTACCAGCCGCTGCCACCACTCGCCATTTCGGCTCACCCCTCCCTCGCGCCACTATCGGCCGCTTCCATTCGACCCGGATTCCTTCTCTTGCCGGTGTTTTGGGACAGGATTTGGTTGGGCTTCGCCACAACTACTCCGGAGGAGGCGGCCAGAAGCGCTCCCCCAAGGCCTAGCTGCTCCTCCTCCTTACCACCACCCCGTGGGAAGAACGCCCAGAGAGGCTCATCCCCAGTACCACCGCTGCCCGCGGGCTTGGTGTGTTTGCCAACCATTTTTTAAGCAACCCGCCAAAATTTTAGATGATCCTAGTTGTGACCATGGCCTATTCGAGATGTACATCACCATGGATATCTCAGATGAGTTTTTTTACAACCATTTCATCGATACATCGGATGATTCCTCTGATGATGATACCGAGATCATCGTGTCCACTCGCAGTCACTGGGAAGCTCCAAGACGATGTGATTCCATAATACAGGGGCTCCATGAAGGGTCGGGCACCCGCGTTGGACCGGACACGGGACGCCGGACACGTCCAATTCTACAATGACTATTGCCACCGCACCAATGCGCTATACACTCCGACTCAGTTTTGGAGGCGGTTTCCGATGAGGAGGCAAGTTTTCATGAGGATTCTTCAAAGAGTGAGGCATCACGACGACTATTTCAAGTTGAAGAAAGATGCCGCTGGTAAGCTTGGCTTCACTTCCTACCAAATATGCACAACCGCAATTAGCATGCTAGCCTACAGAGTTTCCGGTGATCTTGTTGACGAGTACATGCGCATGAGCGATGCCACTGCCCTCGACTCCATGTATAGGTTTTGTCGCATAGTTTTTGCCGTGTTTGGCGATGAGTACTTGAGGCAGTCAACAATGGCGGACACTGCTCGGCTCTTGTCTATCAACGAGGCAAGAGGGTTTCTTGGCATGTTTGGTAGCATAGATTGTATGCACTTGGAGTGGAAGAATTGTCTTGTTGGTTAGCAGGGACAATACAAAGACCATTCGACCGGGTGCACGATCATACTTGATGCAGTTACATCACATGATCTTTGGATTTGACGCTTGTTTTTTTTTGGCATGGTTAGTTCCGCCAACGATATCAATGTGCTACATTGCTCTTCGGTGTTTTCTAGGCTTGCAGAAGGAAATGCTCCTGAGGTCCACTTTGTAGTAAACAACCACAACTACAATAAGGAATCCTATCTAGTCGATCGTATCTATCCAGAGTGGTCCACATTTGTGAAGATAGTTTGCCGACCCGAGTTGGAGGTTGAGCGTAGGTTTGCCAAAAACATGAGGCATGTAGAAAGGATGTGGAGCGTGCATTTGGAGTGTTCGAGGCTGGTTGGGCCATTGTTCGGTGCCCTGCAAAAACATGGAGCATGAAAAGGAAGAACAAGGTGATGACTGCTTGCGTGATCATATACACACAACATGATTGTGGAGGACGAGCGCGATTATATGCCTTTTGATCTAGATTGGGAGTTTCGTGGAGTGTTGGTTGAATCCCAACCTAGACCGACAACATTCCAACAGTTCCTCCATACCCACCATGAAATTCGTGATCGAGCAACCCATAATGCACTCCAACCAGATCTCGTTAAGCACATGTGGACGCATGTGGGCCACCATTAGTTTTATTATTGGTGTGTTGATTTTACATTTGTGGTCCATTATTCTTGTGTGGTCGATTTTATATTATGTACGAAATTTCTGTTAATTATTTTTTGTTTGAAACGGAGCCAAAAACTGTAAAGAAAAATGCCATCAAAACTATGCAGATCGACCAATGGCTACACGCGCGCAAATTCCAGGCCTGCTGGAGTGGCCGGTTTTTTTATGATAACGGAGTGGCCGAATTTAGTAGGAGAAAGGCTCCCTCCATTGAGCGCACATGCGGACAGATGGACACCGCGTCCGCGGATCGTCCCAAGACCGAAACGGACAGATGGGGTGTTGTCCAATTTGCGGGCCAGCCCCTGGGATTCTCTGAGATATCTGTACGCACCCGCTTGTAGATCTGCGGGTTCGTAGTAGAGAGATATAATCCATGCCCGACTGACATGGCTGGCGGGGAGACGTTCCCGCGGCAAAGCGCGGCGTCCAAATCCGGTCAGTTGACATGGTCTCCCTTGTTCCTCGAAACAAAGAACCCAAAACGTCCGCAACCATCAACGCTGCACATACGCACGCGGAGAACGTCCTTAATTATAGCGAGCTTGCACAAACTCTGCATGCCTAATTATACCTCTTTCCACCTCCTCCTCCGTTGGAATGCCTTTGCTTCCCACCATTCCAGGCCTGAACCTCGGGCGAGCGAGCGAGCAAGCTTTCTTGCGTCGACGCTCCCTCGCTCCAACACGCTAGCTAGCTCGATCGATCGGTCGGCCCGCGCAGCGCCATTCTTCTTGGATCGATCGAGCTAAATGGTCAAGGCAGTGCCAATGCCGCTTTGGCGGCGGTGGCGAGTACACTTTGTTTCCGCCGTGATCGCTCTTGCCATGGTCACAGCCGCGCGGGCGCAGGATTATAATAATGGCGGCGGAGGTGGGGATGACGACGATGAGAAGGATAAGCCGCAGTTCAATGCGCAGGAGGCGTGCAACGGCGCGTTCCTGTCGTACACGTTCATGGAGCGCACCAAGGAATACCCGCACCTGAAGAACGCGACGGCGCAGGCGTACGCGTTCAAGGCGCAGGCGACGGTGCTCAACACAATGACGGAGGACCTCAAGGCGTGGCAGATGTTCGTCGGGTTCCAGAACAAGGAGATCCTCGTGTCCGTCGGCGGCGCCGTGCTCCTGGACAGCACGGACTTCCCGGCCAATGTCTCTGGCGGCGCCACCTTTGCGGGCTACCCGATGGCGGACCTTCTCAACTCCATCGAGACCGCTGGCGACATGACGCAGATACAGGTCCAGATCGACATCACCGGCACCCAATTCGGCATCAAGCCTCCCGGCAAGCCCATGCCCCAGACCATCAAGCTCGTCAGCCCCGGCTTCCGATGCCCCGCCCCGACGCACGAAGGTAGTTGATCATCAGATACGGTATGCTGTAGCACATCCTCCGGGCGTGTAGTTAGAAAAAAGAATGATGTCCGTGGTGGTGCAGATAGCGTGATGTACGTGTGCTGTGTGAAAGACCCCAAGTTCAAGGCGAAGAAGGCCAACAGCACGCGGTACCTGGCGCGGCAGAAGGGCGACCTGACCATTGCCTACGACGTGCTGCAGTCGTTCGGCAACAAGTACATGGCGCAGGTGACCATCGACAACTGGAGCCCCATCAGCCGGCTGGACAACTGGAACCTCACCTGGGAGTGGAAGCGCGGCGAATTCATCGAGAACATGCGCGGCGCCTACACGCTGCTGAAGGAAGGCCCCGCCTGCGTCTACAGCCCGGCGGCGAGCTACTACAAGGACTTCGACTTCACCCCCGTGTACAACTGCGAGAAGCGGCCCGTCATCGTGGACCTGCCCCCGGAGAGGGAGAAGGACAACGACGTCGGCAACCTGCCCTTCTGCTGCAAGAACGGCACGCTGCTGCCGCCGCCTATGGACGAGTCCAAGTCCCGGGCCATCTTCCAGCTGACGGTGTACAAGATGCCGCCGGACCTCAACCGGACGGCGCTGTACCCGCCGCAGAACTGGAAGATCGCCGGCAAGCTCAACCCGCACTACGTCTGCGGGCAGCCCATCCGAGTGAGCCCTATGGAGTTCCCGGACCCGTCGGGGCTCATGTCGTCCACCCCAGCGGTGGCGTCTTGGCAGGTGGCGTGCAACATGACGCGCCCCAAGAAGCGCGCCTCCAAGTGCTGCGTCTCCTTCTCGGCCTACTACAACGATTCCATGGTGCCCTGCAACACGTGTGCCTGCGGCTGCGGGAACGACACCGCGATGTGCGACCAGGACGCGCACCCCGTACTGCTGCCGGCGGAGGCCATGCTCATACCGTTCGACAACCGGACGGTCAAGGCCCGGGCGTGGGCCAAGATCAAGCACTGGCGCGTCCCCAACCCCATGCCCTGCGGCGACAACTGCGGACTCAGCATCAACTGGCACGTCATGAACAACTACAAGTCCGGCTGGTCGGTGCGCATGACCATCTTCAACTGGCAGGACTACACGTTCAAGGACTGGTTCGCCGCCGTCACCATGGGAGACCACTACAGTGGCTACGAGAACGTCTACTCCTTCAACGGTACAAGGATGGACGCGCCCTTCAGCAACACCATATTCATGCAGGGCCTGCCGGGCCTCGCCTACCTTGAGCCCATCACCGACGGCAATACTCCGGAGGATCCGAGGGTGCCCGGGAAGCAGCAGTCGGTCATCTCGTTCAAGAAGAAGGACGCGCCTAACATCAATATTCCAAGAGGGGAAGGCTTTCCCAAGAGGGTCTACTTCGACGGCGAGGAGTGCGCACTTCCCGAGACGATACCAAGGGTGTCGAGTGCGCGTCGGCGGGCAGCAGGGCCCGCGAGCCTCTTGCTGATTGTCATCATCGTGGCTGTTGTGGACTCGTTGTGCTTGTGATGTGTATCCGTGAAAAACATATCAGGGGATTGTATAGAGATTTGTCTTAGGGTGCTGAAATTTATTTATATTTGGTGGTGGTGGGGGATATATTTCGGCTTCAATTCATGTGTACACAATTGATTGATCCCCAAATGAAGGAACTATGCACTCACGCAATTACACACCCATTCATGTCTACACTAGTTATTAGTGGGTGTGCTAAATAACCATTTTGTTAGTTCTAGTTCTAGTTATACTTCTATGTCAGACTTTAGAGCATCTCTAGCAGATACCGCATCCCGCGGTACTGCAAAAGGCAGATGCGGTATGAAAAACATGGGGCAGAACGCATACACTAATCCAAACTGCATATTTAAAAATCATCACCCATTGGCGCCAGATTACATAGAGGAGGTTTTGATCATTTAGATCTACATATAAAGTTTAGCAGAAATTGATGCCATGCCCTGCATCTAGACTTCACCTAGCATCTACGTAGCTCCACCGGCGGTACCTACTCACCGGATCATCAACGGCGGCGGCAACGCGCGCTTACTCCTCGTCGGTTTCGGCGTTGCCAAATTCGTCGGTGGTGAAGTACTCATCGGGTAAGTGGGCTTCCAGGGCCTCGATCTTCCCCAGGTGCTCGCGGAGGGAGAGGCGATAGACACAGAGAAACTCACGCTTCTCCTCCCTACGCGCGTCGCGCCAGCGCTTTCGACGCTGCACGATCTGCATGACCGCGGTGCACAGCGAGTGGGACTTGGCCTCGGTGACCAAGACCTCCTCAGGCTCGCGGACGACCGGCGGGAGGGCGCACATTTCAGCCAACAACAACTCCTCTACTTCGTCCGCGGCATCGTCGGGCAGAAACAGGGGGTGCACCCACGGGCGTCACCGCCGTGTCCCTGCACGGGGAGGCGCTCGCGCTCCTCCTCCTCCGATGGCAGCGGCGGGCCAGCTCGCAGGCCAGAGCTCGCGCTGCGGCCCAGAGAAGCGCGAACGCATCCGTCCAAATCACGGCTCGATTGGCCGGCCATGGCAAGAGGGGGTGGACACGGAGGTTGGTGGCGGCGATGGGTTCTTCGACGGCGGAGTCAGCCGGAATCAGAGACTCGGGTGGGTGGCAGCGAGGGTTGGTGGGCGGGGAAAAAGGGGAAAATGGATGTGGTTTCCCGCATCCACCCCCTCCCCCCCCACTGAATATATGCGGGACGGACGGGCCATTTTGTGGGAAACAACAAAAAAAATTGCGGTATGGGCCATTGTATGGTATCTGGAAAGGCCACTTTTGGGCCTCGGCACAGCATATCGGCACAAAAATTTGCGGGTCGGCAGGTATGCAGTATCTGCTAGAGATGACACCATAAGACACACCAAAATGAGAAATAACCGTCAGTTTTTGGTTTTGAGCAAAAAAACCTGACCCAAATAGACACCGTAAAGACTGTCCGACCTGGAAAAAATTCGGTGCCCCGTGAATTCAACCCCTCACCCCATATGCCCAAGTTGCGCGGCTGACGCGAGGGTGCCTGCAGAAGCGTGGAAAGGTTGGCGCGCTGAAAACTCACCCTCGGGCACTGCCGCCTCCGCTGCCATCTCCGGCCTCTAGCAGCCACGCCCTCCACGGCCGACCTCACCGCAATCCGCACCTGCAATTCCACGTCGGTGGGAGGTCAGTTCTGACGATTTGAGAAGTTATCCACTGCTAGTGCGGGTTTCCCAAGCAGCCTCCATGGATGCATCGATGTCGGCCCATTTGTCCGCGTCATCGACCTGGGTGGCTTGATTCGGTCGTCCCGCAACCGCAACAGCATCTCCGTCGAGATTCTTGAAGGGTCTGCTCCAAATCAACCGATGTCGTTAGCGAGGTCACCGAGGTCGCCGCAACCGCCATGGATGAGGTGTTATTTCGATTCCTCATGTGCATTCAGTTCATCTTCTTCTACACATAGGTTTTTAATCTTCAGAAATTTTAGATGACCCCGAGCTAGAAGTTTTCCTTTGAGGATTCACTGTCCTCCTATGATTCGGATATTGAAGACTTTCTCTTCGATGACGATTATGAGAAAATGTCCATAGTCCTCGTCGTGAAAGAGCTCTAGGACTGGAAGAAGACCCGGTGGCGAGTCTCGATGGTCGGCAAACTTTGCATTATGTAGAACCACTTGCTCGGCCACGAAATACTAATGGAGGACTAATTCGCAGAGGTACCCGCATATCCGACACATCTCTTCCGTAGGTGCTACAGTATGCGTAGAGAATTGTTTGTGAAAATTGTAGAAGCATGCGAGGCCAATTTGTGTTTTTTCACTTGCCATATAAATGTTGTAGGGATAATTGGATTTAGCACCTATAAAAAAATTCCGAAGCTATTTGAGTGATTGCATTTGGCATTCTCGCAGATTATACCAATGAATATTTTCGCATTGGCGAGGACACAACACTTGAGTGTGTGCGGATATTTGCAAAGGTCATGTACCGTGTCTTCCGTGATGTTTATTTTCGACCTCCCAACGGCGAAGACACAAAGAGGCTCATGGCTATTTTCATCTCCATGGGACCAGGGTACCCGGATCCTATGGGCGGTTCGTGACTCCGGGACCGAAGAAACCTCACGGGAGGCAACCGGGATCCCACCCGGGACCCTGGTCACACCTCCCCGGGACTCAAATACGCCCGAGGAGCAACTCCTGAACATGAATCAAATTGAAGGGATTGAACCTAGCGTGCCCATGCACAGCCTAGATGCGGTCAGGCCACATGGTCAAGCCCCATGAGAGACCTACCACGGTGTGTCCATGCACGAGGCGCATTGTAGCGTTGTGACCGACTCTTGTGGTGTCCCCTTGCCACTATTTAAGGAGGCCTATGTTGGTCGTGAGGAGGAGAGATTTTAGAAGGGAAGAAACTAGTTGAGTTCTTCACGGGGGATAGATTTTGTAATCGTGTGATCATCCACTAGATAGTTGATAGTTGCAGAACGTAGGGATTCGCACATCGCGGCCAAAACATGGATAAAAAACATGTGTCTCTATGTGATTGTATGTTCATCTCGCTCATCAAACATTGTGCTGCTGGCTGAACTAAAAAGGGGACCTCCCACCCCGACATCGATATCTCAGACACGACATCTGACGCATGATACCTTCGATCCGAATTACAAATGTAGTATAGTAGCTTTTCCCTAAAAGACCAAGGTTTAATCGAACCTTGGCAAACAATTGTGATAGGTTGAGGAGGGTCTGCAAGACATGTTAGTTTGCTTTAATCTTCGTTTACTGGGCCTTTCCAGTTTGCTTTTATTATTAGGGCTGTATCAATGGATGGAGATAGGCCAGGGTTGAGGTTTCACCTGCAGTTATGCATACATATGGGATAAAGATAATAATAATCACATACATGTGTAAATGATCTAATATACATAGTTTTTTGGGCAGCACATCCCTAAATACTAAAGCCCATGTGAGCCATATGCATAGCATATAGTCTTTTGTTCTAACTGTTATACCACGAAGCACCGGGTTACAAAAGATTATTAAGTAAAATATAGACCAAATAATTAAGATATATGATGTTGCTGTAGTTCCCAAGTGGAGCACTAAACGACTACAGTACTCCCCCTGCTGTCACTGGGTTCCGCACGTAGGAGTCGTTTACCATGCGTAGAGAGTGTGGACGACGAAGGGGAACACCGTCGGCGAAAGCTTGCTCATGTCCACCTCACCATGCCGAATAATGGTGGTTCCCCACTCGTTGTGGTTCTCAGCCACAAAATGTTGATACTGAAGGAGGCCACCCTCAGTGATCCACGATCAACACATCGCAGGGAGGGGACCTGATGGCACCACTACTTTCTCCTCCTCGGTCTTCCGGGGGGCTTTATCTTCTTAAGCGCCATTGCTTGAAGAAGGGAAGGTTCGCGAGTATGGATGAGTGAGAACTACAGGTGGGTGTCGAGGGAGCTCGAAGAAAAGAAATGGCAGCGTATAAAGAGAGAAGAGAGAACTCCAATGACACCGGTTCTGCTTTTGAAGTGCCACGAGCGGTTACTGAGGGGAACTCATTATTATGGTGGTTCCCCAGATCCAATGGACCACTACATCCCTGCTGATTGGTCTCCACGGTGGAGACCAACTGCCACAGTCCTATGCTACCATGTGTCGTCCATTATGCCTAGTGGCTCTTAGGCCCCCTTGCTCGTCGCCTTCAAGACGCGTGCGGCCCAGGTGCCTAGGGGATACTATCGTGCCAATGGCAACCACGGTACCATGTCCCATCTGCTACTTGGCCCTAATGGCATGCCAACTATAGTGCTTTAGGAGGGCTCCTTCACGGAGCCCGATGCTTCACGAGAATTGACTATTGCAGAGCCTCAAGAGGATCTCCCTTCACGAAGCCCCCTCTTGCGAAGGACTATCTATTGAATCCCTTCATGAGAAGGCAGCATCGGCAAGTGAAAGATCACGGATGCCGCCTAGAGGGGGGGGTTAATAGGCGGTAAAAAACTTTTACGAGATGGGCTTGACAAAGGTGGAATAAAACTAGAGTTTTATTTTGTCAAGCACAAACCCTATAAATTCTAAGGTTCACCTATGTGCACCAACAACTTATGCTATGCAAGACAAGAAACAAAGTGATAGCAAGATAGATTACTTCAAGCACGAAGGCTATCACAATGTAAAGTGCATAAGAAAAGAGCTCGGGTATAGAGATAACCGAGGCACACGGGGACAACGATATTTTATCGAGTTCCTCCCAACAAGGGAGTATGTCTCATTGGAGGGGTGGGCGGTACTAAGACCACCAACGCCACAAGAGGCCTCACCCTATTCTCCCGAGCACCCACCACACAGCAAGCACCCGTTCCACTATGGGACACTTGAGGGCGGTCACCAAACCCGTACAAGATTGGGGAAATCTCCACAACTTAATTGGAGGCTCCTAATAATCGCCACCAAGTCCTCAATCTTGGGGAGATCTTCACAACTTAATTGAAGGCCCCAAGAACTCGGCACAAAGGCCACACAACCGTTTAGGGTTCCAAGAACCCAAGAGGGACAAGCTTCTTGATTTCACCAACCAAATCCTCCGGGAAGAACTCAAACCGATGCACCTAATGCAAATGGCAAGAACACCACAAAGATGCCCCAATCCTTCACTCTCAAGTTCCAACAAAGCTACTAAAGTAGTTGGGAAAACAAGAGAGGAAGAACACAAGGAGAACACCAAATCCTCCAAGATCTAGATCCCAAAGATTCACTCACAAGGAGATGATTTGGTTTGGTCAAAATGTAGATCTAGATCTCCTCAATCTTCCTCTCAAATATGTGCAAGGATCATTGGAGGGGAAGAAAGAAATCAAGATCAAGAGGTGTCAAATAGTAGGGCAAAGCTTGAGAAAAAGAGGAGGAAGAAGCAGCCCAAAAGGAGAGGGAAAGAGGACTTATAAAGGCCCCAGGAATTTTCTACTTGTTGGGGCCATTTTTTGGCCTGGGCCGGAAGTACCGTTGATGGGCCGGTACTACCGGACCCTGACTTGGCGACGCGAGGGATGAAGCTAACCTGGCCAGCAGCGCAAGGCGAGCAAGTGAGCATGCGCAGGAAAAGGGGATCGGGAGGAACAATGTGTGAGCGAGCGGGCGTAACCGCGTGAGGGGTTGGGCGAGCTTGGCGGGCCCGCCCGGTAGTATCGGCCGGAAAGCGGTAGAACCGCTTGGGCTAGTACAACCGGCCAGGGCCCGATCCACAGCCGCACGAGGCAGAGAGCAACACAATGCTCAGGGGCGGCCGGTACCGGATCCAGTAGTACCGCTCGACCCATAAACTTTTTCCTTTTTTCCTTTTTATTTTTAAAACAAAAACAGAGGCAAACTTCAAACAACGATATCTTGAGTTTGGTAACTCCAGTTGACCTGAAACCAATTTTGTTGGAAAGAGGACAACAAGAGCTACCCAACAAATTTTGTTGGAAATATTGGATACCATCAAGTGAGAATGTATCAAGTATTATAATTTTAGATACCATTCTTGGTGAGGATCTAGAAAACCTCTGAGATAAAAAACGCAATAAGATATAAAGGGGAGATCTGTTTTTGATGAACTAGAGCTTGTAATGAACACAAGCTCTAGAACCAACAATGGAAAAGATCCAAAAAACAACCAAGAAAGATGATGCTAAGAATGCAATGGTTTGAGCTCTCCAAAATATATGATCGAGCTACTCACTCGAGAGCCCCTCTTGATAGTACAGTTATCTATCCTAAACCCAATATTCCAATGACCAACATGAGACTGGCAAAAGGAAAAACCTATCAAGATTATACCTTTGCCTTGAGCAAACCACTTGAGCACGATGTAGACGATATTGTCCTTCTCAAGATGGACACTTTTCTTGATTGTTCTTGCACGCACTCGCTTGATGAAGACTTGAAATAAGACTCTTCTTAGAACTTGTCTTCATCGATCCATGATCACCGAGAATGGCAAGCTTCAAGCATGAAATCTTCTAGAGATGGCGCATCTTGATCTTGCACAACATTTCTCCAAACTTCATATGATTCCAAAAGGCCCAAAGCCCTTGGACAATGCTTCTTCTTATTCATTGCTTCCACCTTGAATTCAACACATGGTCCAAGCGAAGCCAATGGACAAATCCTACAAGTGCAACTCAATATAAATATTAGTCCATAGAGATTGTCATTAATTACCAAAATCACACATGGGGGCCCACATGCTCTTTCAGCGAGATTTCCTCATGAGGGAGCAACCAAAGCGCATCGGCGTTCCAACACCTAAGTCGTGGATGCCGCATGCCATCTACCCGTGGGACAAAGATGAAGGCAAAGGTAATCACAGCTAGCACAACTGTCTAGGCGTGCCTCCTTTGTGAAAGGAAGACACCTTCCCTTTCCATAATCAATTGGTGGCTGACTGCCTCTGACACCAAGGCGGGACCACTCCCCCATATTTTGTGTATGGAAAACATGAAGGGCACTGCTCCAGAGAGGAGGACATCAGCGACTTGATCAACGACACCCTATCATGGACTAGGTCCATGGTCAAAAGTAGCTTTACCGCACCTGTCCACTCGTTTGTCTCCATGTGGCAACCCTTCCCGCCAAAATATTAGGGAAGAGGACCAGGGCATGTATAAGAGGGGCAGTGCATCACCTAGCATAGAGGCCATTCCTCTCCTATGTCGGAAAACCCTAGCTTCATCTTCTAGCTAGGACCCCTAGATCTGTTCATCTCATCAACACCTTCTATTGAACCTCGCCAAGTAGTATAAGCAATTCAGACATGCGGGAGTAGGGTTTTACACCGCACGGTAGCCTGAACCTAGGTAAAACACTCCATGTGTCCCTCTGTTGTGCTCGTTGTTTGTCTCTCGCCAAGGTCATCATGGGTTCGGAGTTTGCGTGTTCATCCCCCTATGTTCAACTCATCCTACTTGGAGATATCCTACTCGGTTTGCAGGGACAAATCTCTGACAAGGGCCATTCTCCCGTGCTAACGAGACCCACCACACAATCTCATGGAGAACCAGTGGCCGGTGAGGGTTTCCACTACCACGTCGCCTGTCGTCGGGCCCCACGACTCAGCGGGTGTGGAGCCCCGCCTCCCTCCACACGCCTCTTACCCAGAGATCCGTCTCCCACAACCGGTGACACATTGGCCAGGGGACGACGCATGGCTTACCGTCCAACGACGCAGGATAGGAAAGGGTGCATGAGCTACCGCGCGAGATAATCTCAGGCCGTGGGACCCATCACCCCGGGAGAAGGGGGCTCTGGTGAGATGGTGACGCACATCCTCTCTCGTATTCATCCCACGACCAGAATGAAACCGGACGATGTGGATAGCAGAATCAATCGAAACTTGCATACACTCTTATTTACTCTAATGTGCAGTGTAAATGGTACTTTTTCCTGATTATGCACTTTTCTCGATGCGGTTATCCATGGCATACTTCTTGTCTTGATAGCACGAGCGTGATGATTAGGCGTGTATCTTGGTGTTTATAACCGCCAGGGCCCATCTGCGCTATTGTAGTGTATCTTAGCCCGAGGGACCCGTGTGTTCTACCCATTAGATTTTTTGGTTAACCAATTGATTTTGCTCTTGCCATTGTTTTTATTTAGTACATAGAAACATGTAAGGCCAAGGTTGAGCCCAAGTTCTCATAAGATTCCCTCGGGTGACCAGAAGTGTGAATTCTTGTTGTGTACAAGCTCTTAACGAAGGGTGCGATCTTTCCCGTGAAGGTAATGAAATTATCCGAGCATCTTGCAAAAGTCCTGTACTGTGGATCTTTGAAATTTCCCCTACACTTGTATAGATATGTTAGGGCCATCTCTGAAACGTAGTTTCAGGCAAAACCCTAGCTCGTGGGGCCCACCGCTTTGACCGGCTTCGAATGGAGGTTGGTAATTATTTTTTCTAATTGTTTGATTAGGTCATAGAACCGTGGAAACCCAAATGTGGATCCAAGATTTCAAAAGATTCTCTCCGTTAGATCTGATGTGGGATTTCGCGGTCCATCATTTCATTTAAAACCATATGTGAGTATAAGAAATTAAAAAAACTTTTGTATTGTGTTGTTTATGTTATTATTACTAAGATATAAAAGTATAAAAAAATTAGAATATAAAATTAAAATTGTACTAAAAAAGTTTATGCCGGTCATCATAAGCTATGTCGATGGCCTTCGTCATGTACGTGGACACATCATTAAAGTTGTCAGGCTACTATCTGTTAAACATAATTGCATGTAACCTTTCCTTAATTGCATGTAACCTTTTCTTTTCCTTGGGGACTGAACTGATCGTGTAGTGGGCGATCTCTTCGGTTCCTCTCCTTGATGTAACTCCTCCTGTAAATGCCACGGGTGGGGCTATTCCACACATGCAACGGATCCCCTCAACAAGGGTAATTGTTTCCGCCAAATCCCAACATGGTAATCAGAGCTTTCTTCTTCCCTGTCTAGGCTGATTCCATTCCCAAAAATAGAATACTAAATTGTTGCACCGATCTCCACAATTTTTTCGGCCCCTTCCCTCCCTCCCGATGGGATCCTCCTCTACGGCATCAACCATGGCGTCCACACTCGGGACTCCTCCCACGGAAAAACTATCCAGAGAGAACTTCCTATACTGGAAGATGCAGGTCTTACTGATGCTACGCAGGGCACAGGCCATGGAGCTCCTTGAGGGCTCCAACCCTGCTCCTGCCAAAACAATCGAGGTGGAAGGATCTGTTGTTCCCAATCCGGCCTATAGTGCCTGGTTGACTCGTGATCAGCAAGTACTCAGCTTTTTGACAAAATCAATGAATCGGTATATTCTCTCTCATATGTTTTGTCTTCACCATGCCTCTGAAATTTGGACATCTCTTGAGGCTCTATTTGCCTCCGAATCCGAGGCAAAAGTTTCTATGTTGCGTGCTGCTTTGATTAATACCAAGAAACATGATATGCATGTTGTTCAGTTCATCTAAAAATGAGAGGATTTGCCTCTGAATTGGCTGCTACAGGTCGTATTATCTCTTATGGTGAATTAAAGGAATATATATTGGGTGGTCTTGATGGTCATTACAATTCCTTGGTTGCCTCTATCAACTTTGTTCCTAGCACTACACTTCAAGATTTATGTGCTTAGTTTTCAACAGATGATTATCGTCAACAGATGTTGGCCGAGTTTGAAGACCCTAGTTCCTTTACATCTTCTGCAAATATTGCCTCTCGTGGATGTCGTCCCTTCTATAACAATCACCAAGATAATGGTGGATATGACTGTAATCGTGGTTGTAAAAATGGGAATCAACAATGCCAATATCATCAAAACCGTGGTGCCACCAAAGGAGGTCGTGGTCGTGGCCATGGTCGCACTCCTTCACCACGTCAAGATATCACTTGTCAAATTTATAAGAAATATGGGCATCCTATAAGAAAATGTTGGTGGCACTACTCAGATAATGATGATGATGATTTCTCATCAGGTGAAAAAAGTGCTCATGTTGCTTCTTATGGAGTGGATACAAATTGGTAAACTGATACGGATGCCACGAACCATGCCGCAAATGAGTTCCAAAAATTAACAACTGAAGTTAAGTACAGGGGGCGTGATCAAGTTTACACTGCGAATGGTAATGGTATGACAATTTCACAAGTTGATGATTCAATTTTGCGCACCCCTCATAATTAATTTTCTCTTAAAAACATCTTGCATGTCCCCAATGCGGCGAAAAATCTACTATGTGTTCATAAACTTGCTCTAGACAATAATATTTTCCTTGAGTTTCACCCATTCTTCTTTTTGATCAAGGACAAGGTCGCGAAGAAAACTCTATTTAAAGGACCTTGTTATGGAGGCTTATATCCTATTATACCCCTTTCCACAGAATCTCCCAAGAGTGCCTTCATCACCATCAAGCCCTCTTCGTAAACATGGCATAGTCATCTAGGGAATCCATCATCCTTTGTAGTTCAACAAGTGCTACGGAAAATAAACTTGAGTACTCCAGAAATAAATCCATATATTTGTGACCCTTGTCAGCAATCCAAGAGCCACCAACTTCCATATCCAGTATCTACTAGTGTGTCCACTGTTCCTTTGGAACACGTTTTCTCTGATGTTTGGGGTCCGGATTCCGCCTATGTTGGGCGACATTAGTATTATGTAAGATTCATTGATGACTTCAGCAAATTCACTTGGATATATTTGCTTAAAAAACGATCTGATGTTTATCAAGTCTTTCTTAATTTTCAGCAACTCGTTGAACGAAAATTCGGCCGGAAAATAATTACTGTGCAAACCGATTGGGGTGGTGAATATGAAAAACTCAACGGTTTCTTCCAAAAAGTTGGCATAACTCATCATGTATCTTTCCCTCACGCCAATCAACAAAATTACTCTGTCGAACGAAAACATTGTGACATTGTAGAGGTTGGTCTTGCATTACTCACAAATACATCTATGCCTCTCAAATTTTGGGATGAAGCCTTTCTCACAGCCACCTTTCTTATTAATTTACTTCCTACCAAAGTGTTAAATCATATAACTCCTACATAAAACCTTCTTGACATCAAGCCAAACTATGAGTCACTTCATGTTTTTGGGTGCGCTTGTTGGCCTAACCTCCGTCCCTATAATACTCACAAGCTATCATTCCGCTCAAAACAATACGTCTTCTTAGGATATAGCCCTCGTCATAAAGGGGATAAATGCCTAGATATTACTAGTGGACGCGTTTACATCTCTCGTGATATTGTTTTTGATGAAGGTGTTTTTCCTTTTGCTCATCTCAATCCTAATACGGGTAGACAACTTAGTGAAGAAATCCTCCTTTTACCTTTATCCACATCAAATAATGAGGGTGAGCATATCGATAACCACAAGTTTGGTGTACCTATTACCTCTAATCCTCTACAGGTACCTATTGAAAACTATCAAGACAATAGCCAACCAAATAGTGCAATGCAAAGTGATAATTCTACAGGAAATTCAAGTCAAGATGCAACAGCACTGGGTACACCTAGCATTTTTTCCTTTGCAAATCCTGGTGCTGATACACCTGACAAATCTGCTGCTGAATTATTCTCAGATCTGGTGGAAAAGGCACCTGGCGTGGATGCAGAACAACAGCACGACTCGGGAGCGACGCGGTCTCCCCATGAGTCCCCCGTCGCCGCCCGGGTCCCTATTGTCCCCCACGAACGGATCTTCTGCGTCGCAATCAACTACAGCTGAACACACCGGGACCTCCATCAGATCCTATGTGGCACAACGATTCTGCCCACGAGATTCTCTGTCACATGTGTCAGATCTGGCAGGATCGCATGTACTAGCCAGCCCTGTGGCCCCTCTTCTGGCTGAACCGCATACGCATCTACAAAAAGGTATCCGAAACCCAAAAATATATACCGACGGAACTATTCACTACGGTATGCTTACCACGACAGGAGAACCCCGCAATATTCCTGAAGCTCTTGACAATAAACAATGGCATCATGCTATGCAAGAAGAATATGATGCACTTATGCATAACAAAACATGGCACCTTGTGCCACCAAACTCCACCAAGAACTTGATCGATTGCAAATGGGTATTTCGCATTAAGAAAAATTCGAGTGGCAAGATTGAAAGGTACAAAGCATGTCTTGTTGCTAAAGGTTTTAAGCAACGGTATGGTATTGATTGTGAGGACACATTTAGTCCTGTTGTGAAAGCGGACACTATCCGTCTTGTGTTAGCAATTTCTATTACAAGGGGACGGAATCTACGACAGCTAGATGTCAAGAATGTGTTTCTTCATGGCATTCTGGAAGAATAGGTTTATATGAAGCAACCACCTGGGTTTGAAAATCCACAAACTTCGCATTATGTATGTAAGATTAACAAAACCCTCTATGGTCTCAAACAAGCTCCTCGAGCATGGTTTTCCAAACTTAGCTCAAAACTATATGATCTTGGCTTTCAATCATCAAAAGTAGACACATCTCTATTTATTTATCACAAGAAGAATGTCACGATTTATCTTGTAAGATCTCACCATAATAAGGTAAGATCCCTGTGATTGCAGTGCTAGTCCTTGGATCGAAATGCTAGCACCCACAGTTTAAGATGAAGTACACAGAAATAAAGGTCATTATTACATCACATGTCCAGGAATATAATAGTTCTTACAACTCATTTATCCCAAGGCTAACATTACTCAAGGTTCACAAGACATAGTATAATAATAGAGTCTTTTGTCTTCATGCGTCACAGGCAAACATGTCGAGTGTAGACCCGCAACCCTACTCATCATCAGAGTATGCTGCAACATAACAAGTTGCAGCCACAAAGGGTCAATACATTTGGAATTGTATTGGCAAGTGATACCATATATACTTAGTATAATCCTACAACTACATGAATATATGGCTAAGTGTGGTTTTGGCTGACTTTGCTAAAAGCAAGGTTTTATCTCATAGTTTTTGAAGAGTAAGTTTTCTCTTTCAAAACACTAAGGTACCAATGATAGACATCACTGAACCTCTACCCTTGTTCACCCACAAGTTTTAACTTAGAGAAATTTGGATGAGGAGATTATTGAACTGCTTCACTGTCTTGACGCTCAGAATTTGTCCATAACCGGGGATTCGGCTAAGTACTTAGTTTTACCCTCTCGAGAGGTGGTGCTGTTTCCCCACAAGACTCGACAAGCATCGAGACGAGACTTTTCAGAAGCAATCCCTCAGACCACCACGAACGCGTTCCATCCTATCATATCTACCACCCTCTGTCCGTCTGGCTGAGTTCTTGCAACTTAGTCGGTCAAGGCAGAACCCATATGCCAAGTGGCTGCACGGGAAGCTTCACGACAAGAACGTCTCCAATCTCTTTGTTCCTGGGTGGCCGTCCACAAGTGCGATACACCAGCTGACCATAGACATGGCCGTTGAGTAACCACTCAACATAATCCAAGCAAGTCCCATTCCACCCAGGTATTTCATTAACATTAGTTGTTTTTCTTAGTCAAAAATAATATCCTTCCATACTATCTTGATATGAATTTCCACCCACGAAATCTAATAGCATGGCTAAGCACTCTAGCATACGAAGTCTTTCAACTAGGAAATAGTACCAAGATATAATCTATAGGATAGCATGTCAACATATAATTAATCCTACCATGCTAAGATCTAACAAAATAGCACTAGTGCAATAGTGAAAATAATAGGACATGAGATGAAATATCACTTGCCTTGGTAGCTAGGGGAATAGGTACAATCCTCACAACAACAAACTTCACAATCCACACAATCTACACAAAGAACAATCCAACAACAATAATTCAATCAATATAGCATCACAAAAATATGAATGCATGCAAAATGCAATGATATGATCAAAACTCTAAAACTTATAGAGTCTACAGTACAGAGGTTAAAATACTCTCATCTAAAGGCATAAGGAATACCTAAAAACAATTTATGAAGTAATTTTTTTATGGGCAAAATACTCCAAAAAAGGTTCTGCCTATAACTCCAATTTTCCAGAAACAAAAGTGTGAAACAAGGCCTTAATAATAAAGGTCTTATTTTTCTGAATCCATAGACACCAAATTTGCATTTTTCTGAATTATGGATCAAAAGTTATTGAATTTCTAAGTTAAATACATATTATGTCTATTTTTCTAATTAAACAGATGCACAGGCTGACGTGGCGCTATCCTATTGCCCCGTACCGATTCGGTCGGATTGACCGCTGTGGGCCGTTGGATAAGAAGTGGCAACGATGGACCAGATCAGCCAGTACCCTTTCGATTATTGATCTAATCTGAGCCGCTGGCGACAGATCCAACGGCTCCTAGGGCTCGGCCGGGAACTAGCGACGCTGACCTACTGCGCGCGGCGGCGCGTCGGGCGGCGATGTTCCGGCGGTTCTAAAGGGGCAGGGGCTCTGTGGACTCTTACCAGAGGTCGAGGCAGTCGAGGCGGTCTCGATGAAGGTCATGGTGGAGAGAGAAGCACTCTACTTTGCTCCAGATTTCTCGCCGGAGTTCTACCGACGGTGGAGCTCGCGTCTCCAAGACGGTGGCGTTGATCTGTGGCTCGAGCAGGCAAAGAGAGAGGTTAGGGAGGTGCGCCCGGTTCAGTACTGTCTAGAAGAGGCTAAAAAGGGACGGTGGGAACCCTAGACTTACTGGAAAAGTCGACGGACGGTGGCGGCAGAGGGAGTTCGCCGACGACGATCGTGTTGTAGTCCTGGGGCAAGAAAAAGCACGTGCCAGGGTTAAAAGATGCGCCAGAACCTAGTGAAGATGATAAAGCAGAGAGGAGGGCGCGTCGCGGTCGAGGCTCACCGGAATAGTCGCGGGAGTCGCGTCGGACAGCGGCGGTTCAAGCTCGCAATAGGGGAGCCCGGGGGCTCTCTAGGGGTAGTGACTGAGGGGAAACCGATGAGGAGGGAGAAGGGATTAAGAAGGAGTGATTGCGGTGGAGGTTTAATGCGAGTAACGCTCGAATTCGAGCCAATTTAGAAATGGCAGAGAAGGGGAGAGGGGCAGCTCGTCCCGCGGTGGAAGAAGATGAGGTGGAGGTGACGTGGAGGTGGGGGCAATGTGTAAGTGGGAGGGGGCGTGCAGGGGGACGGTGAGAAAAAGAAGGAGGGGGAGGGGTGGCCCGGGTGGGCTGCTGAGCTGGATTGGGCCGAATAGGCCAGAAACTGCTGCTGCTGATTTTTTTCTCTCCCTTTTCTTTTTCTTTTTCTTTTAGTTTTTCTTTTCCTAGGTTTTGAATTTAGCAAATGGGTTTCAAATTGCCTCAAAATTTCACCAAATTTTTGGGGGACAAACTAGATGCAATGCAACACATGATATGATGATATGAGTGCAATGACGATGGTTTTCAGATGATTTTTTTGGGATATTACAAATCTAACCCCCTTAAGATGAATCTCGCCCTCGAGATTCGGGTTGGCTAGCAAATAGGTGAGGGTGATCTCTCCGAAGTTCATCCTCCCATTCCCATGTTGCTTCTGATTCAGTGTGATGGTTCCACTGCACTTTGCAGAATTTGATTGTCTTGGTACGTGTAATTCTTTCTGCTGTCTCCAGAATTTTAATAGGTTTCTCTTCATAAGTGAGATCATTCTCTAGCTGAACTTCCTCTAACGGTATAGTGTCTTTCAACGAAGTTTCTTCCATCTCTGGGTGACATTTTTTCAGTTGACTAACATGAAATACATTATGAACTCCTGACAAAGATTCTGGTAATTCTATCTCATATGCCACTTCTCCCTTGCGGCTCAAAATCTTGAAGGGTCCCACATAGCGTGGCGCTAATTTTCCTTTGATTCCAAATCTTTTCACACCACAAAGTGGTGATACTCTGAGATAAGCTCTATCACCAACCCCATAGGTGACCTCTCTATGTTTTGGATCTACATAACTCTTTTGCCGAGATTGGGCTACCTTTAGTCTATCTCTCACCATCCTGACTTTCTCTTCGGCCTCCTTAATTAGGTCTGGTCCAAACAAATTTCTTTCTCCTACTCCATTCCACAACAATGGTGTAGTACACTTCCTTCCATAAAGGAATTCAAACGGAGCCATTTCTATGCTTGATTGATAGCTATTATTGTAGGAAAACTCCGCGTATGGTAGACTTTCATCCCAACTAGATCCATAGTCTAACACAGAAGCTCTTAACAAATCTTCCAATATCTAATTGGTCCTTTCTATCTGCCCATCAGTCTGTGGATGAAACGCAGTGCTGAACTCTAGTCGAGTTCCCAACGACTCGTGGAGTTGTCGCCAAAAGTGCGAAGTGAATTGAGTTCCTCTATCTGACAAGATACTCTTAGGCACCCCATGTAAACATACAATTCTATTCATGTATATCTTGGCTAGCTTGGCACTTGTGTAAGTGGTCTTCACCGGTATGAAATGAGCCACTTTTGTCAAGCGATCAACAATAACCCATATAGAATCTTATCCAAATTTAGTCCTTGGCAGTCCGGTGATAAAATCCATACCGATTTTATCCCATTTCCAATCAGGTAGTGGCAGTGGTTGTAATAATCTTGCCGATTTCTGATGTTCTGCCTTTACACGACTACATACATCGCACAGGTCAATGTGTTTATCTTTCTTTAAATTATTCCACCAGAATCTTTCCTTAACATCCATATACATCTTGGTGTTGCCAGGATGAATTGAATATGGTGAGTTGTGAGCTTCTTGTAAGATCAACTTCTTAAGCTCAAGATCCTGCGGAATACATATACATTTTTCATACCATAAGGTTCCTTGTTCGTCTATATGAAATCCTTTTGCCTTGCCTTCACTAATTTTACTTTTGATTTCTTCTATTTCTTTGTCCATTTTTTGAGCTTCTTGGATTCTGTTCATCAGTGTGGGCTGCACTTCCAAGGATGCAAGGTATCCTTCAGGCACTATCTCTAATCTCAACTCCCTAAATTGGGCACATAACTCTTCCGGCAATTCTCCTTTATTGAGGCTATTTACATAAACCTTGCGGCTTAATGCATCGGCTACGACATTTGCCTTTCCAGGATGGTATTGCAAACTTAAGTCGTAGTCCTTGATAAGTTCTAGCCATCTTCTTTGTCTCATGTTGAGTTCCTTCTGTGTAAAAATGTATTTTATACTCTTGTGATCGGTGAACATTTCACAACGCTTTCCCATAAGATAATGCATCCATGTTTTTAAGGCATGCACAACTGATGCCAACTCTAGGTCATGAGTAGGATAGTTCACTTCATGATTTTTGAGTTGCCTTGATGCATAAGCTACAACTCTACCTTCCTGCATTAGTACACCTCCCAGTCCTTGGTGAGATGCATCACAATAAACCTGAAAGTCTTTCTCAAGATTTGGCAAACATAACACTGGTGCTGACACTAATCTCTTCTTCAACTCCTGAAAACTGGTTTCACATGCTTCTGTCCAGTTAAACTTCTTCTCTTTCTTTAGAAGATCAGTCATAGGCTTTGCTATCTTTGAGAAATTTTCAATGAACCTCTGATAGTATCCTGCTAGGCCTAGGAAACTACAGATTTCTTTAACCGATTTAGGAGGTTCCCATTCTGTCACAGCTGCCACTTTTGCTGGGTCAACAGCTATACCACTTCCAGATACTATATGCCCAAGAAAACCCACTTCATTCAGCCAAAATTCACATTTACTGAACTTGGCATATAGTTTGTGTTCCCTAAGTTTCTCCAGAATTAGGCGCATATGTCCTTCATGTTCTTCGTTGCTCTTGGAATATACCAATATGTCATCGATGAATACCACTACAAACTTGTCAAGAAATTCCATGAATACCTTATTCATCATATTCATGAAATAGGTCGGTGCATTAGTCAATCCAAACGACATCACTGTATATTCATACAACCCATATCTAGTGGTAAATGCAGTCTTTGGTATATCATGTTCTCTAATCTTCAGTTGGAAGTATCCTGATCGAAGATCGAGTTTTGAGAACACACATGCTCCCTCTAGCTGGTCAAAAAGATCATTTATTCTAGGTAGGGGATATTTATTATTTATGGTCACTTCATTAAGTGATTGATAGTCTATGCATAGCCTTTGACTTCGGTCCTTCTTCTCAACAAACAAAACTGGTGCTCCCCAAGACGAAGAACTTGGTTGGATAAATCCCTTTTTCAACTGTTCTCCCAACTGTTTATTGAGTTCTTTTAACTCGTCCACTGACATTTTGTAAGGTCTCTTTGCTATAGGTCCAATTCCTGGTAGTAAGTCTATCAGAAACTCCACATCCCTATCTGGTGGCATGCCAGGTAATTCTTCTAGGAACACATCCGGGTACTCCTTCACTATCGGTACTCTGTCTAGGCTAACCCGCTTAAGATAATTAACCTTGCTCCCCTTGGGTTCAAAGTTAGACTTGAACCTGATCCGTTTCTTTTCTAGGGTGGTGAGCATAACAGTTTGTTTGGCACAATCTATCACTCCCTCATAACGTGTCAACCAGTCCATTCCTAATATTACATCTAATCCTTGGGACTCTAGGATTATTAAATTAACTGGAAACTTGTCCTTTCCAATCTCTAGGGTTATCTGTCGGCACCCAGAATTTACTATCATTTCTCCACCTGGGGAGCTTACCTTAATGGGGCATCCAATGGTTTTAGTGGAGAGTTTGTTTTTGACTACAAATGCTCTTGAAATGAATGAATGCGATGCGCCGGTATCGAAAAGGATAAGTGCAGGAAAGGAATTAATCTTGAACTTACCGATCACGGCATCAGACCCTTCTTGAATTTCCTCCACATTGATGTGGTTCACATGACCCTTTTGAAAAGGGTCCGGCTTAGCCCCATCAGTTTTCTTCTCTAGGCATTCATTAGCATAGTGTCCTATCTTTTTGCACTTGAAACATTCCACCTGACTGATGTCTTTCTTTGCTGGCTGATTGTGACGATTCTGACCATTTTGATTTCCATGGCCATGACCATTGTGGTTGTTTCTGTACCCACCTTTGTTGTGTCCACGATGATTGTTTCCATCATGGTGGTGGTTATTGTTATGATGGTTGTTATGATTCCCATTCTTGTGGACTCCAGAACTCCCTCTTCCTTCACCATGGGAACGTTTGTGAGGTGATCCTGATCCAAACTTATCAAAATGGTGCTTCCTCTTTCTACCTTCCACTTGCTTCATCTTGTTTTCTAGGATGGTAGCTTTATCACACAGAGATTGATAGGTTGGAACATAAGCAACAGATAGTTGCATAGATATTTCATCATTCAACCCATCAAGGAACTTCTCCTTTCTCTTTGTGTCAGTGTCAACATCATCTGGTGCATAACGTGACAGATTGTTGAACTCTTCGAGATACTCAGAAATACTGCGGTGGCGTTGTTTGAGGTTGTGAAACTCCTTTTTCTTTAACCCCATTATTCCAGAAGAGATGTGAGTGGCACGAAATCCATCCTCAAACATTGCCCAAGTTACTTCTTCAATAGGGTGAGTAACTTGGAAATTGTCCCACCAAGTAGCTGCATGACCTTCCAGTAAGTGTGCTTCAAATCTGACCTTTTCTACATCAGTGCATCCAACTGTGACTAAGTCCTTATTCACATAGCGTAGCCAATCATTTGCTACCATGGGGTCAGTAGTACCAGAGAACTTAGCAGGTCTTAGCCTTAGAAATCTTGTGAGCATATCCAGAGGTGGTGGATTGTTCTGGTTGTTGTTATTGTTATTGTTGTTGTTCTAATTCTGGTTCTCCATGAACCGAGTCATCATTTGCATCAACTGTGTCTGTGCAGCCATCATTTGCTGCATTCCATTGCCATTGTCGTTGTTGTCCTCATTGTTGCGACGGGGAGGCATCTGTGGGTTTAATAAGGGTAAGTAATGATAGATAACCCAAGTAAAATAACGACAATCAAACAAACAATGCACATGCAGGTTTAGCATCACGACAATAACATAGTTTGCGAAAATAAACATACTAGCATAGTCACCCACAAGTCGGTATGATCTATGCGACTCGACAATAAAACGATAGATAGATGGATATCACTACTCCTCCATGTCAACTTCCTCCTCCACTAGTGCGAGTCCTGCTGCGGTGAATCCTGCCTTGTATTCCTCCAAGCTTGTAGACAAAGCATCGATCTTCGCTTGCAAATCTCTCTTCTGTGTGCGTAGCCTCTCTATCACCTCGTGATCCGCCTCCAGCTCAATGTCCTCAAGCTCTAACTCGGTCTCCAAGTCTCTAATCTTCTTGTTCTTCTCCTGAACCCTCTTCTCTTGGCTCTTGAATTTCTTCTCATTGTCTTCAAACTTCTTCTCCATTTCCTTGATTCTCTTCTCCTATTCCAGGAAGGCCTTGTCCTTCTCCTTAAGTTGGACTCGTAGTTCATCGTTGCTAAGCATCACATTAGTCCTATCAGTACCAAGGTGTCTGATAAGGCTCTCTAAGTCCTAGAGGTGGTGACGCACGGGCTTGATAGTCTCCTTAGTGGCCTCGTCCAACACAATAGGCTCTCCGTCCTCGTCGCGTCTCCCAAAGAAGTGAAAGTAGTGGCTCTTGATCTCGGAAGAGTGACGTCCACATAGGCGTCCCAACAGTTCCTGCATAGCGACGTCGAGGCCCCTCTCTAAGTCATCGTGGAGTATCTTGAAGGCGATCTCCTTAGTTTGGGGCTCTGTCCCGTGTCCTGGCTAGGTAACTCTGAATCCCCATAAGTCCTTCCTCTGAAATTTCCTCAGCTGAAGTCCCTAAATGGTAGGGATGGGAAGAGCGAGCACATGGACGAGCTCCAACATGCGAGTCCCGAAGCGAGTTCCCTTGAAATCCTTGGTCATGTTGTAGACAAAATTCGGCATCTTTTGCATAGTATGGAGAAAATTAGTAATAACACAAGTCTAGAGAAATAAAACACATGTAACAATAGATGCAAAGATAAAATAAAATCAGCCAACAAAACATTCCTCAAACCAAGTAGCAATACATTATTCAACTCAAGCAGTCAAGGTTCCAAACATAACTTATTTTTGCCATACCACATAGGTCCGTATGATCAAAATACTAACGTGATAAAACGCCAAGGGTGGTGGTTCAACTAGTATCTCACTCCTTATTAACCAAGGTAGCAATATGGGCATCCTTGGAAGCAATCTGCTTGTCTTGATCGCATAACTCCAAAGCCAATTCTATGATATCCTTACTTAGTTGTTTTACCGTGGCCCTTGATTCTTGGACACGATGTTTCTCCTCCTTAATATCCTCCTGAGTATTGAGAATTCTATACTTAAGTCTCTCCCCAAGTTCCTCAATGGCTTTCCACACAGAATTCCTTGCAGAGTCAAAGAATGACGTGTGCATTTCAGAGTTGGTGAACATGCAATATCCCATACTCTTTGGATCATCTTCTGTAACACCCCGTCCACTGGGCCCGTGGGGTATCACTCCTGGCAGCTTAATATGATATCTAGACTGGCCCCACGGACCAACACTAGTCTTTTTTGCGCATTTTGTCCTCAGTGGTGCGCACCCGGTACCCACTTCCCGGTCAGTCACCCATCCAAGAATTGCTCTAGGCCAAGCACGCTTAACCTTAGAGTTCTTTTCGAATGAGCTTCCGGAAAAGAAGTTGCAACTTGTTGGTATGAGTATTCTATCAATCCTATTAAGCCATGTGTCTGGTCTCACATCTTCCTTGTTCTTATATAAATGGAGTTGCACCCACCAATACTCTTGTCCTTCGTCTATCACAGGAAATCCCTTGTAGACGGCTTCACCATCCATTCCCAAGCCAATCATGAGGTTCTTGAGTGCCTTGGGAAATTCTATCTCACACTCAAGGGTCATAGTCATCAGTGGTCCCTTCTTCATAGATTCATTGATGGTGGACATCTACAAAAATAGATGAGAAAGAATGATCAGGAAAAGTTTTTACGAGATGAAAAGACAAGTGTAAAGTTTGAATATAAAGTTATTTTTCCGAAGGGTTTTCCTTAATCTAATCCAATCTAGGGTCACGAACCTACAGGCAACACAGTGCTCTGATACCATCTGTAAGATCTCACCATAATAAGGTAAGATCCCTATGATTGCAGTGCTAATCCTGATGGGTTCGTAGCATGGAAAACAAAAAATTTCTACCGCAAGAACGAACAAAACCTAGATCTAATCTAGATAAAAGCCAAGATCTAATCTATTAGACATGAGCAACGAGATAGATGGGAACTAACCCTTGTAGATCCGAAAGCGTTAACGACATTAGATCTCGTGGTTGATGTAGTCGATCACTTGCCGATCTCAAGATCGTGTGGACGATCCTTCCGACGTCGCGTTCCAGCAGCGCTTCCGCCTTTGGTCAAGTAGACGATCCTTCCGGCGTCGCGTTCCAGCAGCGCTTCCGCCCTTGGTCAAGTTGATGATCCTTCCGGCGCCACGATTCGGCAGCGCTTCCGCAGTCGATCACACGTGCGGAGTCGAAGCAGACCTTCCTCTCCCCGTTCCAGCGAGCAGCGGAGGTAGTAGATCTTCTCCACGGAATCCTAGCAGCACGACGGTGTGGTGGTGGTGGTCGAGTAGAGAATTCTGCAGGGCTTCGCCTATGCCTGTGCAGAAGATGGTGGAGGAGAGAGGCGGCAGAGATTGGGGATTATGAGAGCAAGGGAGGAGGGGGCGCCCCTGCCCCTCTATTTAAAGAGGGGATGGCGCCATGGGGAGGGGAGTCCTTGTAGGACTCCTCTCCTCCCTAGGCCGGCGGATTGGAGGTGGGGGGAGGAGTCCTCCTCCCCCACGAATCCGTATCTTGACTCACCAGGACTCCTTGATCCCTATCTTGATTTTCAAGCAAACTCCAAGATATCTTCCAGAACCTTCCGGAACATTCCAAAACCTTCTAGAACTCTCATACAAATACTCCGGAACATTTCCTATCTCATAAAATGATCTCCTATATATGAATCTTATTCTCTGGACCATTCCGGATCTCCTCGTGATGTCCCGGATCCATTCCGAGACTCCGAACAACATTCGGTTTCCAACGCACATTCCATATCTACTTAAAACAACTTCGAACCTTAAGTGTGTCACCCTACGGTTCGTGAATATGTAGACATGATAGAGACACATCTCATATCAATAACCATCAGCGGGACCTGGAGATCCATAATGGCTCCCACATACTCAACGATGACTTCGCGATCGATTGAACCATTTACATACGAAACTAATTCCCTTTGTCTCACGATACTATACTCATCCGAAGTTTGATCGTCGGTATCTCCATACCTAGTTCTACCTCGTTACTGATAAGTACTCTTTACTCGTTTCGTGATATGTCATCCCTTGTGACCTAGTCACATGCTTGCAAGCTAACTAGATGACATTCCACCGAGAGGGCCCAGAGCATATCTATCCGTCATATGGATGGACAAATCCCGATCTTGGTTCATGAGCTTCAACACATACTTTCAGAATACCCAATGACACTTTTATAACCACCCAGTTACGAAGCGGCGTTTGATGTCATCAAAGTATTCATCCAGTGATGGTGATTAACATAACCTCATGGTCGAAGGAATAGGTTACTATGTGTTTGAAAGCTTACAGCAATACGAACTTAATGACTTGATCTTATGCTACGCTTACTATGGGTGTGTGTGTGTCCATCACATCATTCTCCTAATGATATGACCTTGTTATTAATCACATCCTAATGTCCATGATCAGGAAACCATAATCATCAATTAATCAACAAGCTAGTTCAACAAGAGGCTTACTAGGGACTCTCTTATGTTTACAAAACACACATGTATTAGTGTTTCCTAATAATACAATTATAGCATGGGATGTAAACATTCATCATAAACACAAAGATATAATAATAACCACTTTTATTATTGCCTCTTGGGCATATCTCCAACAGTCTCCCACTTGCACTAGAGTCAATAATCTAGATTACATGGTAATATACCGAACACCCATGGCGTTCTGGTGTTGGTCATGCTTTGCCCTAGGGAGAGGTTTAGTCAACGGATCTGCCACATTCAGATCAGTGTGTACTTTGCAAATCTTTATGTCACCATCTCGGACATACTCGTGAATAGCGTGGAAACGTAGCTTGATGTGCTTCAGCTTGCTATGTGACCTTGGCTCCTGCGCATTAGCTATGGCACCTGTGTTGTCACAGTAGATGGCCATCGGGTCCAACGCACTGGGAACCACGCCGAGTTCAGTAATGAATTACTTCATCCAAACGGCTTCTTGTGCAGCCTCCGAAGCAGCTATGTATTCCGATTCAGTTGAAGACTTCGCCACAACGCTTTGCTTCGCACTCCTCCAGCTCACTGCAGCACCATTCAAAATAAATACGTATTCCGATTGTGACTTCGAGTCATCCGGATCGGTGTTCCAACTAGCATCGGTGTAACCGTTTACAACAAGCTGTTCATCACCTCCATAAGAAAGAACCATATCCTTAGTCCTATTTAGGTACTTTAGGATATTCTTGACCGCTGTCCAGTGCTCCATTCTAGGATCACTTTGATATCTGCGAGTCAAACTAACAGCATGTGCTATATCCGGTCTTGTACACAGCATGGCATACATGATAGAACCTATGGCCGAAGCATAGGGAATATTATTCATTTTCTCTCTATCTTTTGCCGTAGCTAGACTTTGAGTCTTAGTCAAGGTCTTACCTGACAACATGGGCACGAACCCTTTCTTGCTATCTTCCATTCTAAACTTCTTTAGAACTTTGTCCAAGTATGTACTTTGTGAAAGCCCTATTAGGCGTCTTGATCTATCTCTATAAATCTTGATGCCTAGAATGTATGCCGCTTCGCCAAGATCCTTCATTGAAAAACTATTATTCAAATAGGTTTTGACGCTATTAAGAAGTTCTATATCATTCCCAATCAACAATATGTCATCTACATACAGTACTAGGAATGCTACAGAGCTCCCACTCACTTTCTTGTAAATACAAGCTTCTCCATAAGTTTGTATAAATCCAAAGTTTTTGATTACTTTATCAAAACGTTGATTCCAACTACGGGATGCTTGCTTCAGTCCATAAATGGAGCGCTGAAGTTTGCATACCTTGTTAGCATCTTTAGGATCGACAAAACCTTTGGGTTGTACCATATACAACTCTTCCTCAATGTCACCATTAAGGAACGCCGTTTTGACATCCATCTGCCAAATCTCATAATCGAAATGTGCAGCAATTGCTAACAAAATCCTCACAGATTTTAGCTTCGCTACTGGTGAGAATGTCTCATCATAGTCAACTCCTTGAATTTGTCGGAACCCTTTCGCGACAAGTCGAGCTTTATAGACAGTAACATTACCATCAGCATCTGTTTTTCTCTTGAAAATCCATTTGTTCTCGACAGCCTTACGGCCATCCGGTAAGTCCACCAAAGTCCACACTTGGTTTTCGTACATGGATCCCATTTCGGATTTCATGGCTTCTAGCCATTTGTCGGAATCTGGGCTCACCATAGCTTCTTCATACGTCGCAGGGTCATCATCGTTGTCCACCAACATGACGTTCAAGGCAGAGTCATACCAATCAGGAGTGGTACGAGCCCTTGTTGACCTGCGAGGTTCAGTAGTAACTTCGTTCGAAGTTTCATGATCATTATCATTAGCTTCCTCTCCAATTGGTGCAGGCTGCACAAAAACATCTTCCGGTGCTGCGCTACTCTCAAATCCGAGAGAAGGTTCAATAACCTCATCGAGTTCTACTTTCCTTCCAGTCACCTCTTTCGAGAGAAACTCCTTCTCAAGAAAGGATCCATTCTTTGCAACGAAAACTTTGCCTTCGGATCTATGATAGAAGGTATACCCAATTGTTTCTTTAGGGTATCCTATGAAGACGCATTTCTCTGCTTTGGGTTCTAGCTTATCAGGTTGTAACTTCTTTACGTATGCTTCGCAACCCCAAACTTTAAGGAACGACAACTTAGGTTTCTTACCAAACCACAATTCGTACGGTGTCGTTTCAACGGATTTAGATGGTGCCCTATTTAAAGTGAATGCGGCTATCTCTAATGCATAGCCCCAAAATGATAACGGTAAATCTGTAAGAGACATCATAGACCGAACCATATCTAAGAGAGTTCGATTACGACGTTCGGACACACCATTACGCTGTGGTGTTCCCGGCGGTGTCAACTGTGAAAGTATTCCACATTTCTTTAAATGTATGCCAAACTCGTAACTTAGATATTCACCCCCGCGATCAGAACGCAGAAACTTAATCTTCTTGTTACGATGATTCTCCACTTCACTTTGAAATTCCTTAAACTTCTCGAAAGTTTCGGACTTATGTTTCATGAAGTAGACATACCCATATCTACTCAAGTCATCCGTGAAAGTGAGAACATAACGATATCCACCACGCGATGCTACACTCATTGGACCGCACACATCGGTATGTATTATTTCCAATAAGTCTATAGCTCGCTCCATTGTACCGGAGAATGGAGTCTTAGTCATTTTTCCCATTAGACATGCTTCGCATCTTTCAAGTGATTCAAAATCAAGTGATTCAAGAAGTCCATCTGAATGGAGTTTCTTCATACGCTTCACTCCAATGTGACCAAGACGACAGTGCCACATGTATGTAGAATTATCATTCAATTTATTTCATTTAGCATCTATGTTGTGAACATGTGTATCACTACTATCGAGATTCAGTAAGAATAAACCATTCATCTCAGGTGCATTACCATAAAAGATATTACTCATATAAATCGAACAACCTTTATTCTCAGACTTAAAAGAGTAACCCTCTCGCAATAAACAGGATCCAGATATAATGTTCATGCTTAACGCAGGCACCAAATAACAATTATTTAAATTTAAAACTAATCCCGAAGGTAGATGTAGAGGGAGCGTGCCGACGGCGATCACATCAACCTTGGAGCCATTTCCAACGCGCATCGTCACCTCGTCTCTTGCCAGTCTTCGTTTATTCCGTAGCTCCTGTTTCGAGTTACAAATATGAGCAACCGAACCAGTATCAAATACCCAGGCACTACTACGATTACTAGTAAGATACACATCCATAACACATATATCAAATATACCTTTCTTCTTGATGTTGCCGTTCTTCAGATCCGCCAGGTACTTGGGGCAGTTACGCTTCCAGTGACCAGCACCCTTGCAGTAGAAGCACTCAGTTTCAGGATTAGGACCAGCCTTGGGCTTCTTAACAGGTGCGGCAGCTTTTTTGCCATCCTTCTTGAAGTTGCCCTTGTTCTTAGGCTTACCCCGTTTCTTGAAATTGGTGGTCTTATTGACCATCAACACTTGTTGCTCCTTCTTGATCTCCACTTCAGCAGTTTTCAGCATGGACGACAGTTCAGGCAACGTCTTGTTCATGCAGTGCATGTTGTAGTTCATCACAAAGTTCTTATAACTTGGTGGTAGTGATTGAAGGAGACGGTGAATCCCCAATTCATTAGGAATCGATATTCCCAACTATTGGAGCTTCTTAGCGTACCCAGACATGGTGAGCACGTGCTCGCTAACGGAGCTTCCTTCTTCCATCTTACAGTTAAAGAATTTCTCGGAGGCCTCATAGCTCTCCATTGCCGTGCGAGTCTCAAAAATTAGCCTGAGCTCCTTAATGATCTCGAACGGGTCGTGGTGCTCAAAACGCTGTTGGAGCTCCGCTTCTAAACCGTACAGGATGGCACACTGAACTGTGGAGTAATGATTCTTCCGAGTGGCGAAAACATTCTTTTCGTCATCGGTGGCATTATCTGCAGGTGGGTCACCTAGCGGTGCATCGAGCACATAGGTCAACTGACCAGCCCTGAGGACGATCTTCAGTCCACGGAACCAGTCCGTGAAATTGCTTCCATTATTTTTAAGCTTTTCTTTCTCTAGGAACGCATTGAAATTGATGGAGGGGGTCGCCATAATCTACAACAATTTGCAAGTAGTTTAGACTAAGTTTATGACAAATTGAGTTCAAATTTAATTATTAAACTAACTAGGTGAACTCCCACTCAAAACAACATCCCTCACATTGTCTTAGTGATTACACGAACCAAGTCCACTACACCAAGTCCGATCTTCACGAGAGAAGATGTAGTTTCATCGGCGAACAATCTTCATGTTCATCATATCAAATATATGACTCATGCTCTACCTTTCGGTATTCCGTGTTCCGAGACCATGTCTGTACATGCTAGGCTCATCAAGATAACCTTAGTTTCCGCATGTGCAAATCTGGCTTGCACCCGTTGTATGCACACGTAGAATCTATCACATCCGATCATCACGAGATGCTTCGAAACGACGAGTCTTAGCAACGGTGCCAACTAAGGGTGAACACTTTATTACTTGATATTTAGTGAGAGGGATCATCTTATAATGCTACCGTCGCGATCTAAGCAATACAAGATGCATAAAGGATTAACATCACAGGCAATTCATAATTAGTGTGATATGATATGGCCTTTTCTTCTTGCGCCTTTGATCTCCATCTCCAAAGCACGAACATGATCTCCATCATCACCAGCATTGCGTCAAGGTCAGTGGCGCCGCCTCATGGTTGTCCATCATCACCAGCAACTATTACTACTACTTGGAATAAAGCTATTACAAGATGAATAGACACGCAGGTCTTAACAGAATTAAAGACAACCATTAGGCTCCTGCCGGTTGCCATATTACAACAAGGATCATTGCATACATCAAATACAATCACAATCACATGTTGGCCATATCACATCACAAAACCCCTGCAAAAACAAGTTACACGCCTCTAATTTTCTTTGCATGTTTTACGTGGTTTGGGGCTTTCGCATAAGACCGATCTTACCTACGAACAAGGACCACAACGTTGATACAAGTGTTGTCAAGATGCTCATTGTAAATTGAATCTTAACTATGATGGGAGAGACAGACACCCGCAAAGCCACTTGTGCAAAGCAAGTTGCACGTCAAGCGTGGAGCAAGTCTCATGTGCGATGACATGTAATGTTAGCCCGAGCCGCTTCATCCCACCATGCCGCAAGATGCAAAGTACACGCTAAGACACCGACAACAAAAGCATCAACGCCCACAAAACATTGTGTTCTACTCGTGCAACAGATCTACGCATAGATACGGCTCTGATACCACTGATGGGTTCGTAGCATGGAAAACAAAAAATTTCTACCGCAAGAACGAACAAAACCTAGATCTAATCTAGATAAAAGCCAAGATCTAATCTATTAGACATGAGCAACGAGATAGATGGGAACTAACCCTTGTAGATCCGAAAGCGTTAACGACATTAGATCTCGTGGTTGATGTAGTCGATCACTTGCCGATCTCAAGATCGTGTGGACGATCCTTCCGACGTCGCGTTCCAGCAGCGCTTCCGCCTTTGGTCAAGTAGACGATCCTTCCGGCGTCGCGTTCCAGCAGCGCTTCCGCCCTTGGTCAAGTTGATGATCCTTCCGGCGCCACGATTCGGCAGCGCTTCCGCAGTCGGTCACACGTGCGGAGTCGAAGCAGACCTTCCTCTCCCCGTTCCAGCAAGCAGCGGAGGTAGTAGATCTTCTCCACGGAATCCTAGCAGCACGACGGTGTGGTGGTGGTGGTCGAGTAGAGAATTCTGCAGGGCTTCGCCTATGCCTGTGCAGAAGATGGTGGAGGAGAGAGGCGGCAGAGATTGGGGATTATGAGAGCAAGGGAGGAGGGGGCGCCCCTGCCCCTCTATTTAAAGAGGGGATGGCGCCATGGGGAGGGGAGTCCTTGTAGGACTCCTCTCCTCCCTAGGCCGGCGGATTGGAGGTGGGGGGAGGAGTCCTCCTCCCCCACGAATCCGTATCTTGACCCACCAGGACTCCTTGATCCCTATCTTGATTTTCAAGCAAACTCCAAGATATCTTCCAGAACCTTCCGGAACATTCCGAAACCTTCTAGAACTCTCATACAAATACTCCGGAACATTTCGTATCTCATAAAATGATCTCCTATATATGAATCTTATTCTCCGGACCATTCCGGATCTCCTCGTGATGTCCCGGATCCATTCCGAGACTCCGAACAACATTCGGTTTCCAACACACATTCCATATCTACTTAAAACAACTTCGAACCTTAAGTGTGTCACCCTACGGTTCGTGAATATGTAGACATGATAGAGACACATCTCATATCAATAACCATCAGCGGGACCTGGAGATCCATAATGGCTCCCACATACTCAACGATGACTTCGCGATCGATTGAACCATTTACATACGAAACTAATTCCCTTTGTCTCACGATACTATACTCATCCGAAGTTTGATCGTCGGTATCTCCATACCTAGTTCTACCTCGTTACTGATAAGTACTCTTTACTCGTTCCGTGATATGTCATCCCTTGTGACCTAGTCACATGCTTGCAAGCTAACTAGATGACATTCCACCGAGAGGGCCCAGAGCATATCTATCCGTCATATGGATGGACAAATCCCAATCTTGGTTCATGAGCTTCAACACATACTTTCAGAATACCCAATGACACTTTTATAACCACCCAGTTACGAAGCGGCGTTTGATGTCATCAAAGTATTCATCCAGTGATGGTGATTAACATAACCTCATGGTCGAAGGAATAGGTTACTATGTGTTTGAAAGCTTACAGCAATACGAACTTAATGACTTGATCTTATGCTACGCTTACTATGGGTGTGTGTGTGTCCATCACATCATTCTCCTAATGATATGACCTTGTTATTAATCACATCCTAATGTCCATGATCAGGAAACCATAATCATCAATTAATCAACAAGCTAGTTCAACAAGAGGCTTACTAGGGACTCTCTTATGTTTACAAAACACACATGTATTAGTGTTTCCTAATAATACAATTATAGCATGGGATGTAAACATTCATCATAAACACAAAGATATAATAATAACCACTTTTATTATTGCCTCTTGGGCATATCTCCAACAAATCCCTAGATCGAAATGCTAGCACCCATAGTTTAAGATGAAGTACACAGAAACAAAGGTCATTATTACATCGCATGTCCAGGAATATAATAGTTCTTACAACTCATTTAGCCCAAGGCTAACATTACTCAAGGTTCACAAGACATAGTATAATAATAGAGTCTTTTGTCTTCATGCGCCACAGGCAAACATGTCGAGTGTAGACCCGCAACCCTACTCATCATCAGAGTATCCTACAACATAATAAGTTACAGCCACAAAGGGTCAATACATTTGGAATTGTATTGGCAAGTGATACCATAGATACTTAGTATAATCCTACAACTACATGAATATATGGCTAAGTGTGGTTTTGGCTGACTTAGCTAAAAGCAAGGTTTTATCTCATAGTTTTTGAAAAGTAAGTTTTCTGTTTCAAAACACTAAGGTACCAATGATAGACATCACTGAACCTCTACCCTTGTTCACCCACAAGTTTTAACTTAGAGAAATTTGGATGAGGAGATTATTGAACTGCTTCACTGTCTTGACACTCAGAATTTGTCCATAACCAGGGACTCGGCTAAGTACTTAGTTTTACCCTCTCGAGAGGTGGCGCACTTTCCCCACAAGACTCGACAAGCATCGAGACGAGACTTTTCAGAAGCAATCCCTCAGACCACCACGGATGCGTTCCATCCTATCATATCTACCACCCTCTGTCCGTCTGGCTGAGTTCTTGCAACTTAGTCAGTCAAGGCAGAGCCCATAAGCCAAGTGGTTGCACGGGAAGCTTCGCGACAAGAACGTCTCCAATCTCTTTGTTCCTGGGTGGCCGTCCACAAGTGCGATACACCAGCTGACCATAGACATGGCCCTTGAGTAACCACTCAACATAATCCAAGCAACTCCCATTCCACCCAGGTATTTCATTAACATTAGTTGTTTTTCTTAGTCAAAAATAATATCCTTCCATACTATCTTGATATGAATTTCCACCCACAAAATCTAATAGCATGGCTAAGCACTCTAGCATACGAAGTCTTTCAACTAGGAAATAGTACCAAGATATAATCTATAGGATAGCATAGCAACATATAATTAATCCTACCATGCTAAGATCTAACAAAATAGCACTAGTGCAATAGTGAAAATAATAGGACATGAGATGAAATATCACCTGCCTTGGTAGCTAGGGGAATAGGTACAATCCTCACAGCAACAAACTTCGCAATCCACCCAATCTACACAAAGAACAATCCAACAACAATAATTCAATCAATATAGCATCACAAAAATATGAATGCATGCAAAATGCAATGATATGATCAAAACTCTAAAACTTACAGAGTCTACAGTACAGTGGTTAAAATACTCTTATCTAAAGGCATAAGGAATACCTAAAAACTATTTATGAAGTAATTTTTTATGGGCAAAATACTCCTAAAAAGGTTCTGCCTATAACTCCAATTTTCCAGAAACAAAAGTGTGAAACAAGGCCTCAATAATAAAGGTCTTATTTTTCTGAATCCATAGACACCAAATTTGCATTTTTCTGAATTGTCGATCAAAAGTTATTGAATTTCTAAGTTAAATACATATTCTGTCTATTTTTCTAATTAAACAGACGCACAAGCTGACATGGCGCTATCCTATTGGCCCGTACCGATTCGGTCGGATCGACCGCTGCGGGCCGTTTGATAATAAGTGGCAACGGATGGGCCATATCAGCCCGTACCCTTTCGATTATTGATCTAATCTGAGTCGCTGGCGACAGATCCAACGGCTCCTAGGGCTTGGCCGGGAACTGGCAGCACTGACCTAGTGCGCGCAGCGGAGGCGCATCGGGCGGTGGTGTTCTGGTGGTTCTAAAGGGGCAGGGGGTCCATGGACTCTTACCAGAGGTCAAGGCGGTCGATGCGGTCTCGATGAAGGTCACGGTGGAGGGAGATGCGCTCTACTTCGCTCCAGATTCCTCGCCGGAGTTCTACCGATGGTGGAGCTCGCGTCTCAGAGACGGTGGTGTTGATCTGTGGCTCGAGCAGGCAAAGAGAGAGGTTAGGGAGGCATGCCTGGGTCAGTACTATCTAGAAGAGGCTAAAAAGGGGCGGCGGGAACCCTAGACTACCGGAAAAGTCGACGGACGGTGGCGGCAGAGGGAATTCACCGACGATGATCATTTCGTCGACCTGGGGCAAGAAAAAGCATGTGGCCAGGGTTAAAAGATGCGCCAGAACCTAGTGAAGATGATAAAGCAGAGAGGAGGGGGCGTCGCGGTCGAGGCTCACCGGAATAGTCGCCGGAGTCACGTCGGACAGCGGTGGTTCGAGCTCGCAATTGGGGAGCCTGGGGGCTCTCTGGGGGTAGTGACTGAGGGGAAACCAATGAGGAGGGAGAGGGGATTAAGAAGGAGTGATCACGGTGGAGGTTTAATGCGAGTAACGCTCGAATTCGAGCCGATTTAGAAACGACAGAGAAGGAGAGAGGGGCAGCTCGTCCCGCGGTGGAAGAAGATGAGGTGGAGGTAACGTGGAGGTGGGGGCCAGGTGTAAGTGGGAGGAGGCGTGCAAGGGGACGGTGAGAAAAAGAAGGAGGGGGAGGGGGGCCCGGGTGGGCTGCTGGGCTGGATTGGGCCGAATAGGCCAGAAACTACTGCTGATGATTTTTTCTCTCCCTTTTCTGTTTTCCTTTTAGTTTTTCTTTTCCTAGGTTTCGAATTTAGCAAATGGGTTTCAAATTGCCTCAAAATTTCACCAAAATTGTGGGGGACAAACTAAATGCAATGCAACACATGATATGATGATATGAGTGCAATGATGATGGTTTTCAGATGATTTTTTTTCGGATGTTACAAAGTTGATCTATGTTGATGATATTATTGTGACTAGTTCGTCTAATTCTGCTGTTTCTACTTTGCTACAAAACCTAAGTTCCCATTTTGCTCTCAAAGATCTCGGTGATTTAAATTTCTTTCTAGGTATTGAAGTCAAGAAAGTACATGATCAGTTGATTCTAACACAAGAGAAATACGTTGCTGATATTCTTGCCAAAGTTGGCATGACAAACTATACCACGGTTCCTATACCCCTGTCTTAAACTGATAAAATATCTCTAACAGATGGAGATCCTCTTGGTCCTGAGGACAATACCCATTACAGAAGTGTCATTGGAGCCTTACAATATTTGACTCTCACATGCCCAGACTTATCTTTTGCAGTCAACAAAGTGTGTCAGTTTCTTCATGCTCCAGCCACGACACACTGGACTGGTGCAAAAAGAATTCTCCGATATGTCAAAGGTACCTTGAGTGTTGGACTCACTTTTCAGAAGACCTCCTCTACACTTATTAGTGTTTTTTCAGATGCTGACTGGGATGGTTCTCTAGATGATAGATGCTCTACTGGTGGTTTTGCAATATTCTTTGGGCCAAACTTAATATCTTGGAGCGCCCGCAAACAAGCAACTGTTTCTCGTTCTAGCACTGAAGCTGAATACGAAGCCTTAGCAATTGCCACTGATGAACCTATTTGGATTGAGGTTCTACTTAAAGAACGACCATGTCTATGGTGTGACAATCTTGGTGCTACATACCTATCTGCTAATCCGGTATTTCATGCTCGCACCAAGCACATTGAAATTGACTTCCATTTTGTCCGAGAAAGAGTTGCAAACAAACTTCTTGATGTTCGCTTTGTATCCAGCAAAGATCAAATTGCAGATGGTTTTACTAAGCCACTTCCCATCAAGGATCTTTAGGAGTTCAGGCGTAATATAAATCTTTCCACAGGTTCCAAGGTTTAGATTACGGGGGGTGTCAAACATAATTGCATGTAACCTTTCCTTTTCCTTTGGGACTGAACTGATCGTGTAGTGGGTGATCTCTTCGGTTCCTCTCCTCGATGTAACTCCTCCTGTAAATGCCACTGATGGGGCTATTCCACCGCTCTATAACATGCAACCGATACCCTCAACAGGGGTAATCATTTCCGCCAAATCCCAACACTATCAACACGCTATTTCTAGTGACACATGGTTTTAGATTTTGCCAACGGTTACCCTTAACATTACTTCTTATTGCCGATGTACAAACTTCTTCCGATAGACGTGTCGAGAAAACCTGCATTGGTTTGCTGACAGTTTCCCTGGTACCGTAGGCATTAGTACCTTCTTTGAGGACAAACGAATTTGAGCCTCCATGGCGGTCCGCACGTCTATGTGTTACTCTTCATCACATCATGAACAATGCCTTCCACTACTCGAGCCATTAGATTTCCATCCGGCGGCTGATTAATACCGATGAACAGTCACGTAAACAGTGCAGCTGCAACAATATTACCCATGTGTTCTCTGCGATGGTTTTCCAGTACATCAATAGCAGCACGTCTACTATTTTTACAGTAATTTTCCAGTAGTAAATTTTGCGAAGCTATTTTACTACCTTCATTAAAGACAAACACCGTGCGTGCATTAGTGATGAATATTGCATGGCACGTTCCTCGTCGCCAATCCTCGATCCAGCGGTTCACATTAGGTATTATAGATGTCTTCTTTTGGTAAATGGACTCACATCACAATGCACTACTATTTTAAAACCGACCTTTGGTCCAGGGGTAGTAGTCCCGGTTTTGCTACAAACCGGGACTAATGCCCCAGTCCCAACGGCTCTATCTGGCTGCAGGGGGCGACCGACACTAGTCCCGATTCGAACGGACCCTTTAGTCCCGGTTTATGTAACAAACCGGGACTAAAGGGTTTCAGGTAGGCTGGGTCGGGCGCCAGACCCTTTAGTCCTAGTTCTAGAAATAAACCGGGACTAAAGGCCTGGCTATATCTTCTTCCCCCACCTGCCCGAGCCACCATTTCAAGCTAATGGCTCCTCTCTCTTTCTTCCTTCAACAAGCTCGAGTTTATGCCCAATTTTTCCTCAAGATTTGTCAACATTTTGTGGTGCCCCATCTATCCAAAGGTTCTAAAAGGTGAGCAACTTCATCCTTTTAACTCTCATTGCTATATTAGCTCATTTCATGCTCTATCTTGTAGATGGATTTGTGGATTTAGTTTGGTAGTATTTTTTGTAATGATAACATGAGATCGATGTTTATATTCTATCTATCTTGTATTAATGTAATGAACTCCAAGGTAAATATCACTTTCAATATGTGGATTCTATCTATATCTTGTTTTGGCACATAGTCTCGAAATTTGATTCATAGAAGCAAACAGATGCATGAGTTCATCATTCTAACTAGCTGGGCAAAATACCCTTCTTCGTCTTCTACTTGCCTTCAGCCAACTGAAAAAATTGTAACAAAAATAGGGTTAATTCATAAAATCTTGATAAGAAGACATCACAGTACATCTTCGAGAAGCTCCTCTATGGCGAGCTCCTCGAAGATGTCCGAGGATAGGATCCTAAGACATCTTCGAGAAGCTCCGCCGTAGTGGTGTCTCTCTCACACCATCTTGGAGTTAATAACTTCTCTAGCTATAGATTAATACGCCGGGTAACTAAAAAATTCACATATTAGGGAGTGCCTCTATGGAGACCTCCTCGAAGATGTCTGAGGACGGGATCCTAAGACATCTTCGAGAAGCTCTGCCGTAGTGGTGTCCCTACTCTCGCACACCATCTTGCAGTTCTTAGCAAGAATGCATACCTATTTATATATTAAGCAGCACAACATAGTGTCAGACACTAAATACATAATGTCGACACTCACCCATGGTATAGTGCTGCCACCCACCCAAAATAGTGTCGTGATTTACTAGCTTAGTGCTGCCCACTCAGGACATAGTGTCGACATGTTGTCACCACATCCATGTTTAGTCCCGGTTGGTGCCTCCAACCGGGACTAAAGGTTCATCATATCTTTAGTCCCGGTTGTTTGCTTTAATTTTGTTTTTTAGACCAGTACTAATTTTATCATCATGATTATGTTTGATGTACTTAATTATATAATGCAGATGAGCCAGCAATGGATGTACACTGACCGACTTTCTACCAAGTTCATTAAATGCATGCATTCTTTTCTCCTTGTGCCGAGGCAAACAAGCAGAATGGTTTTATGTCTTGTCCATGTGGTGTCTATCAGAATCATAAGGAATACTCTTCATAAAGAGTCCTTCACAACCACCTGTTTTGGTCCGGTTTCATGACCAGCTATAATTGTTAGACCAAGCACGGAGAAAGAGGGGTTATAATGGAAGACAACGAAGAAGAAGAGAATGATAACCACTACCCTACTATGTCCCCTAAATACGATGGTACTACAATGGAAGACAATGATGACGAAGAAGATGAAGAACGGGCATCAGATCTGCCCGATGATGATCTTAGTTGGGCCATTGCTGATGCAAAGGAGGAATGCGTAACTGAAAGGGAGAGGTTGAAGTTCAAGGAGATGTTAGAGGATCACAACAAATTGAAGTACCCAAATTGTGAAGATGGGCACAAAAAGCTGGGTAGCACACTAGAATTGCTGCAATGGAAGGCAGACAACGGTGTGACTGACAAAGGATTTGAAAAGTTGCTGAAAATAATGAAGAAGTTGCTTCCAAAGTATAACGAACTACCTGCCAGTACCTACGAAGAAAAGAAGGTTGTCTGCCCTCTAGGATTAGAGGTTCCGATGATACATGCATGCATTAATGACTGCATCCTCTACTGCGGTGAGGAGTACGAGAATTTGGATGCATGCCCAGTATGCACTGCATTACGGTATAAGATAAGACGAGATGACCCTGGTGATGTTGAGGGCGAGCTATGCATGAAGAGGGTTCCTGCCAAGGTGATGTGTATGCTCCTATAATACCACGGTTGAAACGTTTGTTCAGGAACAAAGAGCATGCCAAGTTGTTGCGATGGCACATGGAAGACCGTAAGAAAGACAAGATGTTAAGACACCCCGCTGATAGGTCGCTGTGGAGAAAAATCGAGAGAGAGTTCCCCGACATTGCAGGTGACGCAAGGAACTTATGGTTTGGTCTAAGTACAGATGGAATGAATCCTTTTGGGGAGCAGAGGTGCAGTCATAGCAGCTGGCCTGTGACTTTGTGTATCTATAACCTTCCTCCTTGGTTATGCATGAAGCGGAAGTTCATTATGATGTCAATGCTCATCCAAGTCCCAAAGCAACCCGGAAACGACATTGATGTGTACCTAAGGCCATTAGTTGAAGAACTGTTACAGTTGTGGCACAGACAAGGTGTACGTGTGTGGCATGAGCACAAGCAGGAGGAATTTGACCTACGAGCATTGTTTTTCATAATAATCAATGATTGGCCTGCTCTTAGTAACATTTCAGGACAGACAAACAAGGGATACAATGCATGCACACATAGTTTAGGTGAGACTGAAAGTATATATTTGGATAAATGTAAGAAGAATGTATACCCGGGGAATCATCATTTTCATTCGCCCATGCACACCCTAAGAAAGAAAGGTAGGCATTTCAATGGTGAGGCAGATAGCTGGTGTAAGCCTATCCGCCATACTGGTGATGATGTATTTGATATGGTGAAGGATTTAAAAGTAATCTTTGGAAAGGGTCCTGGTAGACAATTTGTTCCGAAGGACGATGTCGGACACGCACGCATGTGGAAAAATAAATCTATATTTTGGGAGTTACCCTAGTGGAAAGTCCTAGTGGTTCGCTCTGCAATTAACGTGATGCACCTGACTAAGAATATTTGCATGACGCTGCTAGGCTTCTTGGGCGTGTATGGGAAGAATAAAGATACACTGGAAGCACGATAGGACCAACAACGTATGAAAGATCGGGACGGCATGCATCTAGAGCTATTTGAAGGTACTGCCAGTTATGCTCTTACCAAAGAAGGGAAGGAAATATTTTTGTAAGTCCTTTATAGTATCAAGGTCCCATATGGCTTCTCGTTGAACATAAAAGGAATAATAAATATGGCAGAGAAATTTTTTCAAAACCTAGTCTCATGACTGCCACGTGCTTATGACACAACTGCTTCTGGTTGCATTGAGGGGACTCTTGCCGCAAAATGGTCGAGTACCCATTGTGAAGCTATGTGCGTTTCTCAATACAATTTCTCAAAAGGTAATCAATCTAGATAAACTACCAATGTTATAGAAAGATGTGGTCCAATGTCTTGTCAGCTTCGAGTTGGTGTTCCCACCATCCTTCTTCAATATTATGACGCACCTCCTAGTTCACCTAGTCGAAGAGATTAACATTCTCGGTCCTTTATTTCTAGACAATATGTTCCCCTTTGATAGGTTCATGGGAGTATTAAAGAAATATGTTCATAACCGTGCTTGGCCAGAAGGAAGCATCTCAAATGGATATGGAACAGAGGAGGTCATTGAGTTTTGTGTTGACTTTATTCCTGACCTTAACCCCATCGGTGTTCCTGAATCACGGTATGAGGGTAGACTGAGTTGAAAAGGCCCGCTAGGAAAGAAAGCAAGGATATGTATGGACGAACATTCTCTCACTAAAGCACACTACACAGTTCTGCAAAGTTCCATCTTGGTGGCTCCGTATATCGAGGAACACAAGAATGTTGTACACTCCAACAACCTAGGGAAGCCTGGCTCCTGGATTAGAGATGAACACATGAAGACTTTCAGCGGTTGGTTGCAGACACATCTCATGAATGACATCACTATTGGAGAGCAGTTGTACTTGTTGGCCAGGTCACCATCTTCGACTATATTGACTTTCCAAGGGTATGAGATAAATGAGAATACATTTTACACGATCGCCCAAGATAAAAAGAGCACCAACCAAAATGCGGTGTCCGATTTGATGCAACAAATGAGAATGGGCAAAAGGATACATATTATGGTTACATAGAGGAGACATGGGAACTTGACTATGGACCTTATTTTAAGGTCCCTTTGTTTCTGTGCAAATGGGTCAAGCTGATAGGAGGTAGGGTTGAGGTAGACAAGAAATACGGAATGACAATAGTGGATCTCAACAACCTTGCATATAGAGATGGACCATTCGTCCTAGCCAATGATGTGGCTCAGGTTTTTTATGTGAAGGACATGTCTACCAAACCGAGAAAAAGGAAAGATAAGCAAAAGAATACAACATACGATGAGCCAAAGCGCCACATAGTTCTTTCAGGAAAAAGAAACATCGTGGGGGTGGAGGATAAGACAGACAAGTCATAAGATTATGATAAGTTTCATGAAATTCCGCCCTTCCTAGTGAAGGTTGACCCAAGCATCCCGTTAAGTAAGGAAGATGCTCCATGGTTACGGATTATAAGAAAACCCTAACAATAGAGATGTGTGGATGTTGGTGATGTACAATATTATTTTTAATGATCTGCTTATATATATGGATATGAACTGTCTCGATCTCAATAGGTAGTATTGCAACTTGCTATGGCCAACACCAAAGACATTTTTTAATATTAAAACGTAAAAAGTATTCATAATGATGTCTAGCCTGATAGTACACAGCTTCAGGGTCGTCTTCGGAATCATCATCATCGTCATCGTTGTCGCTCGTAGCATGCGGCTGGATCCTCAGCCCTTCCCCGGCTTGTGCACAAGGGAACGGAGGAGGGGGCACCTGCCACTCCGATCTCGGATTCATGACGCGCGGGGGAGGGGGCTCCCAGATGACGATGCCGGTATGCCCTCGGCCTTCACCACCGCCACCATTCTTGTGGCTCTGCGGCTAGTGAAAGTGCGGGCACCTCAGGCGAGGATGGTCTCCCATGGCGATGTAGGACATCACACTAGCGATAGTCCGGTTCGCCCACCACAGGCGGCGACTGGCCTCGTTGTGGTTCACTGGGGGCGGGCTGTCACCCTCGTACCTGGCAAGCTCCCTTTCCCGCCGGTTTGCGAAGAAGGCATTCCAGGTGTCGAGGTTCTCGGGATCCCAATGGGGGTCCATCCGCTACTCCGGCGTGATCTCGTGGTAGAAGTGGTTCGTGATGGCCGCCTGGCAGGCCGAACCTTGAGGCACAGGAGGAACAGGAACCCCTCTAGCACTCAGCTTCCAGCCGACAGGCAGCCGGTACCTGGCGGGCATGGGTAGCTAGAGGCGCATAGCGCCTCGGTCTCCTCGAGCGTCAGAAAGGCCTAGTAATCGGTGTCCATTTTTGTGAGAGAGAAGGTGTGGATGTGTGGGTGGACATGGCGGTTGGCCTAGATATAGAGGGAAAGGCAGAAAAACATGGCGGGAAGCGGGGGAAATGGCGGGAAAACATGGCGGGAAGCGGGGGGAAATGGCGGGAAAACATGGCGGAAAGCTAGGGGAAATGGAGGGAAATATATTTAGCCTTGGTTAGTGGCTCCAACCAGGACTATATTTTAGCCCTAGTTACTAGTTTTAGTATGAAATATTATATTTCTAAATGGTATATTATTTTTTGTGAATAGTTTGGTATAATATATGTATTTTTCTGTTTTTTAAATAATAAACTATATTTTTTCAACATTTATACTAAATATAATACTTGTTAAACAATAAATAATTTCATTTAAGTTGTATAATAGAGTATGATAATATATTTAAATTATAGATCTTTTTTTCTAATTTTTTTATATATAATACATAATTTTCTGAAAACTATACACCAGTTTTATTTTGGCGCCAAAAACCCCTTTAGACCCGGTTTGTAATACAAACCGGGACTAAAGGTTACCCTTTAGTCCGGTTTGTACCAAAAACTGGGGCTAAAGGTGTATGCGCGCGTGGGAATAGCTACGGCCGAAAACACCTTTAGCGCCGGTTTGTATTACAAACCGGGACTAAAGGGCCAGATACGAATTGGAGAGCCCCATATTCATCTTCTTCCTAACTCCGGCGTTGTGGAGTGTGGAGGAGGAGCTCACCGCGGAGGATTTCGCCGCCGCCCACACCGTCCCTCCCGCCGCCCGTGCCGCCGCGCCGTCCGTCCCACCGTGCCTGTGCCGCCGCCCGCACCACCCGTGCCCGTCGATCAAGGAGGAGCTCGCCGCCATCCATGTCGTCGTCCGTCCCTCCGCGTCGCGCTACCCCTGCAGGTGAGGTCTCTCGATCTAATTAGTTAGTTAGTTTAGCTTTTGGGGTTAGTTCAGGTTTAGTGGCTAAGCCATGTTTAGGTTTATAGTCCAATTAGTTAATTATCTAGGTTTATTAGTTTAGTTTAGTTAGGTTAATTAGTTTAGGTTTTGGGGTTAGTTAGGAATTAGTTAATTAGGTTAGTTTAGGTTTAGGGGTTAGTTAAGGTTTAGTTTAGGTTTAGGGGTTTATTAGTTTAGTTTTAGTTAATTAGGACAGCGATCAAAATGAATCGCCACTGACATGAAGTGTGAGCGCACAAACTTTGCACATGACAGCAAATAGTGGAGACCTATTTAGGGCCCGTTGGTGGCGGTGGAGCAGGAACCTGTGTTAGGTTTAGGGTTAGTGTTAGGGCAATTACTTAGTGGTTTAGGTTATGGGTTTAATTTAGTGTTTAGGGTCGGGGATTAGGTTATGATTTAGTTTAGGGGTTTAATTTAGTGTTTATGTTTATTGATTTTTTATGTTATGAATTAGTTATGCTGGATCCGCATCGTCCACTCGGCGGAAACGATGGAGTACAATACTTTGTCGGGTCCGGGGATGTCCGAGCCTGGGCTCCGCCGAGATGGCACTAGGAGGTGCTACCTGCCGGGATTCGTACCTTGGTGAGGAATCTGGGTATCATCGTCGACCCGAAGCTTCTTTGGTGGCGTCCGCGAGGTCCAGGAGCGGTGCAGAGGGAGCCGGCCCCCGAGGAGGTGGTACGTCATCATGTCAGGGAGGAGGACGAGCATGTCCGCTGGTATATGTATCTTTTGGAGACCATGTTCTCCAATCTCTGGCAGGTTCTTCATGGATCTCACCCGGCAAGCTATTCTCCGGTGATGGTTCCTGTTCTCTGGGTGTATAGCTGCTGTGGCATAGGACCCGGCAGTCGACGTCGCTACTTTCATATGAGCGAGATATGAGTGAGATGTATTATTGTACTTTATCTTATATTATTGTACTTTACCTTATATTATTGTACTTTATCTTGATGCAAAATTGTTTCATTATTAGTACGTAATATTTTTTTTGTATTCGAGTTGTCGCAATTGTAATATTCTTTTACTTAATGCAAAAATTGTTTTATCTTTTTCTTTATTAGTTAAGCTATGGACGGTAGACAGAATGAAGAGGAGGTTTTCAACATGATAGATGAGGGTACTAGAGGTTCTTATCACGATGATGGCTCCCAGTACCTTAATTTGTCTAGAGGAGGCGATAGTGGAGATGATGGGGGAGACCATGGTGGAGACCATGGTGGAGTCGATGGAGGAGACCATATTGGAGACGATGTTGGAGACACCTTAATAACAAAGTCCGACGAGGTATATAAAGCCTCTACAGATCGATCACTAGTATAGATGCACTAATTGATTCGTATATATGTACTGACGAATGTTTCTTCTCTTAGACCTCCGCATTGGGCCAATCTTCTATAAGAAAAAGAGGCCCAGCCCAAAAGTTGCACGCTGATGTCCGTTTCAGCATTGACTTAGTCTCTGCACTGGGTCAACCGTTGGAGCCCATACAGTCCATCAATGCATTTGTACATCAATGCGGAGTGATTCCTAGAGATACCTAGAAGAACATTTCATGATTCCCTATGTTTTGTGTGTTAGATAACAATACCATGGAGTTCCTAATGTGTACTAAGTGTTGCAGGAAAGCTTTTGGATGTTTGGGGACCGGATTATCTGCCTCCATCATGGGCCAGATAATCCGGCCTGACCATCTTGGCCAGGGCTGGCTGCGCGCGAGCTTCTATCTGGGGGCGGATTTCCCCCGGACAGTCCGACTCTAGGGCAGATTTTCTCCCTAGACCGGATAATCCGGCCTCACTCTAGGGCCGGATAATCCGGCCCCAAGGGAATCACCCAAGGGAGCGTATGCGCGAGCTTCTGTCTGGGGGCGAAATTTCTCTCCGATATTCCGTGGCTGGGACGGAATTTTTCCCCAACCGAATAATCCGGCCCTCCCGTAGGGCCAAATAATCCGGTCCCTAGAAGGAGATGCCAAGGGCCGTCCTGCGCGAGCTTCTGTTCGAAGGCAGATTATTTGCCGGATAATTCGAGTTTGGGGCGGAGTTTTCCCCAGGCCGGATAATCCGGCCCTCACTTGGGCCGGATAATCCGGGCCCCAAAGGCTCCAACGGCTCAGTTGGGGCAGGGGGTATAAAAGCCCCATTATCCCCTTCGTTCAGAACTCTTGATTCATTCGAAAAAGGCTAGACCTGTTGCAAGAGCTCTCTTTCTAGATCTCCCACTTCAACCACCCGAAGGCTTTGATCTTTGGTGGAATTGAAGGAGGAGACAACCTTCATCATCATCACGAATCAAGCACATCAACTCCTCTCCATTCACTTGGAGAAATCCCCGATCTAGTATTCTCGTCAATATCTAGATCTTGTGTTTTGTTATTGATAACTTGTTCTTGTGGCATCTTATTGTCATTACGCGAGCCTCCAATTTGGTTGTGGAGTTGTTCCCCGCTTGTTGTGTAAAGGCATCGGTTCCCGCCTCGAAGGGTTCCTATAGTGCAAAGGTGGATCAGGCCTTTGGTGGCGGGATCCATCGGAGAACAGGGTGAGGCCTATTGTGGCGTGGTGGTCTTAGTACTGCCCACCCCTCCAACGCAGATGTACTTCCCTTAACAAGTAAGGAACTGCGGTAAAACAAATCCTGTGTCTCCGCGTGCTCCACTATGGTTTACTCGTTCCTCTTTCTCACTCGCCTTTACTCGCTAGTAGTTAGGTTTGCATATAGGGAAATTCTATATAATAGTATATCTAGAGAATTAACCTTTTGTGTCAAGCCTAAAATTGAAAAAGCATTAAAATTTGAAGTAGCACCTATTCACCCCCCTCTAGGTGCCCATATGATCCATTTCAATTGGTATCAGAGCCCCGACTCTTTATTCGGGCTTAACCGCCTAAGAGAAGTATGGGTACTAAGGAAAATGGAAACGAGACTGTGGACAAAGTCACAATGGATGATCTCAAGACATTGGAAACAACCTTGTTGAAATCCTTTGAGACCAAGATGGAGGAGATGCAACAAATGATTGTGCGCCTCACATCATCGACAGCCCCATCTCCATCTTCCTCTGAGGCCACCACTCCTCTTTCCAAGGATAAGGCTCACGCCGAATCTAAGGAAGATGAAGTGGTAGGTGAAAAACATAATGGTTCCGCCTCCAAGAAGGGAAGTGGTAAGGGACTATAGTGAGGTTCCTCATCTATATTCTGCTGACCCACCTATCCCTCATCCTCATATAAATAATAGGGGTGATCCACCCAAGCTTACTGCATCTTCATTTAATCAATGGCAATCCTTAATGAAATCTCATGTATGCAGTTTGTCTATTGAGCTTTGGAGGATTATCGAAGATGGTGTTCATATTGGAGACCCCACCAACTTGAATAGGAGAGAAGTTGTGGATACTCAACTAAATGCAACGGCTCTCCACATGATTTAGCTCGGAGTGGGTCCCAAGGACATGCCCCACTTTGAGCACTTCAACACCGCCAAAGAAGCCTGGGATGCACTCACCGACCTATTTATTGGAAATGAAAGCATGAGAAGAAATAGGTATGATGCCCTTAGCAATGAAGCTGAAGGATTCTCCATGTTGGATGGTGAAGACCATGAAGATATGTATAGAAGGATCAAGGGCATTGCAACAACATTTACAAAGCATGGAGCCACTCACATTGATGATGCTTGGATAAAAAGGAAATATGTGAGTGCTCTAATGCCATTTGAGCCAACGGACTTGAAGAGCTTGCAAGGTAGACACAACTACCATCAAATGACTTCCAATGAAGTCATGAAAGAAATGGCGTCATTCAAGGTTGCAGCTAAGAACGCTGAAGATGCCCGTGCCCAGGCTATTGGAATGCAAAAAGGAGTCAATGTTGCTCTAAAAGCAAATGTTGTTGAACAAGATGAGGATGAAAGCAGATTCGAGGGTGTCTCCATGGGCTGTCCCAAGGAAGTCAAGCATGCTCATGGTGATTACATGGCTTTCTATGCAAGGAATTTTTGGAAGGATCCATCCAAGGCCAAGTCGGAAATCGAACGCAAGAATGGGGCAAGTGGAAGAAGAGAGAATGGCCCAAAACTGAGAACATGCTACAGTTGTGGAGATAGGTTACACTTTGTGGCTGAATGTCCATATCAAAATAGAGAAGACAATGGTGGCAGGCTCATCCTTAAAGAAAATTCCAAGGCACCTCGAAAGAAGCCATTTATCAAAAAGAATGGTCCTTACAAGAAGCAACCCAAGATTGTCTTGGTGGCACAAGAAGAATATTCCTCTGCAAATGAAGACGAAGAGGATGAAGATAGTTCTCGTGAGGTGGATGCTATAGCCCCCACATCTACCCCATCATCACTCTTCGAATCTCCAAACGAAAATGTCATCAACACCAATGTCACTTGCCTTATGGCAAGAGGGTCCGATGTATCATCTTCTATTTCTTCATTTCCTAAGACTAACATAAATATGGATATGGATGATCATACTAGTCTTAAGATAAAAGAAAAGGTTATTGCTTTGGATAATTTTTTCACTAACTTGCAAGGTGAGCATAAACTTCATTTTGATGCTCTTATGAGTCAACTTGCTCATTCCGAAGCTCTTCTCGAAGAAAAGGGTAAAATTGAGAGAGAAGACACCTTGGAGATAGCCTCCTTGAAGAATGCCTTAGAAGAAGAAGAGGAAGCTCGAGTATCCTTGGAAGAGAGACTCGAGTCAATTGAGGAGTCCCATGAAGAGGTTGTTGCTCAGCTCATCAAAGAACGTGACAATGCTCTTGCTATGGTAAAGAAACTAAAGAAGGAAAAATTGAATTTGGGGCTACTCATGCTAGACTCTCGGAGAAGTTTGAGAAACTTGACATTGCTCACAAGGCATTGGAGAGTGAACATTGTACTCTAAATGAGTCTCGTGACCAGCTCCAAAATCAATTGGAGAATTATGATATGCCCAGCACCTCTACTCCATCTTGTGGAAAAGAAGAACTGGTAAAGGGATCTCAACATAAAGGTAAAGAAGTTCTAGATGAGGTACTTAGCAAGCAAAGGACAAACAATGGAAGAGAGGGTCTTGGTTATGTTCCCAAGACAAAGAAGAAGAACAACAACAACAAGAAGAAGAGCAAAACTGCTCAACCAAAGACTAGCACCACCACTAATGACAAGACTAACTATGATGGTTTTGCAGGGGCTAATAATCCTAAGTATGAATTATTTTGTGATTATTATGGTGATGTCTATGCTAGTTATGTAGGTCCCTTTGATAGTTACATATCTTGGTCTATTTGGGTTCCCAAAACCCTTGCCACCAACATGAGAGGACCCACTGAAAAATGGGTACCTAAAACCAAGAAGTAACTTTCTTGTAGGGCTATGCTTCCGGTGAGTCTAAATGGGTACTCGATAGGGGGTGTACAAGTCATATGACCGGAAGAAAGGAGATCATCACGGAGATGCGGCCAAATCATGATCACATAACCGTCTCCTATAGTGACAAGTCAAAATCTGAGGTATTGGGTCTCGGCAAAGTTGTGGTTGCTCACGATATCTCTCTCGTGGATGTCATGCTTGTTGAGACCCTCGGTTACAATTTATTTTCAGTTCGCGCCCTTGGTAAGATGGGGTTTGCAGTTTTCATTGATGCTGATTTGGTGGTACTCTTGTGGAGTAAGTCTCTAAAAGTCGCTTTCGTGGGATATGTCGAAAATGACCTGTACGTGGTGGACTTCTTGGGGAAAACCACTACAGGCCTGATGTGTCTTTTTAGAAAGGCCAACGCGGGTTGGTCATGGCATCGCCGACTAGCCCACGTCAATATGAGAACTTTGCAAAGTCTCCACAAGGGTGGCCACATCCTTGGACTAAAAGAAAATGTTTCCTTTGCCAAAGATCGTGTTTGTAGGGCTTGTGTTGAAGGGAAAATGCATGACTCTCCTCTTCGAAGGAAGACCATTATTTCATCAAAGAGGATTTTGGAGCTTATTCATGTGGATCTCTTTGGTCCTCCATCACATGCAAGCCTCGGTGGGAAGAAGTATTGCCTCGTGATTGTTGATGATTACTCAAGATACACATGGGTCTATTTCTTCAAGTTTAAGAGTGAGAGTCAACAAACGGTCATCGACTTTGCCAACGAGGTTCAATGCCAACACAATGTCCCTATATTGGCAATAAGAATTGATAACGGCTCCAAGTTCAAGAACTACACCTTAAATGGATTCCTAAGTGAAGAGGGGATAAGACATCAATATTCCACTGCGTACACCCCTCAACAAAATGGTGTTGCCGAGAGGAAGAACCGAACCTTAATGGATATGGCCAGATCTATGCTAGCTGAATTTAAGTCTCCTTATAACTTCTGGGCTGAAGCAATCTCTACCACTTTCCATTCATCCAACCAGCTCTACCTCCGAAAAATCTTGGACAAGACTCCATATGAAATACTTACTAGTAACAAGCCAAACATCTCCTACTTTCAGGTATAAGTGTTTCTTTCTCATTAAAGGAGTTTGGTTATCTAAATTTGAGTCTAAGGCTTTAGAAGGCATTTTTGTTGGTTATGGTGCTGAATCCCACACTTATAGAGTCTACAATAAGCTCTCTAGAACTGTTGTAGAATCTTGTAGTGTGGTGTTCGAGGAAAATGATGGCTCCCGTGAGGGGCAAGTTGATGTTTGTGATGCAGATGTTGAAATACCCCAAAATGCCATAAGAAGAATGGGTGTAGGATTTTTCCACCCCATTGAGGAACCCCTTGTGGCGGATCGGGAAGGATAATGCTCTACTCAAGTGGAGCCCTCATCGACACAAGCTCAACATGCTCCAACCATTGGAGAAACTACTACACCACCCACACAAAATGCTAAAGTTCAAAATGCTTCCGAAAGCTCCAGGCCGGATTATTCGGTGGACACCAGATTATCCGGCCAACCCTCCTCAGCTGGCCAAACTGATCAACATGTCAAAGAAACTGCTGCAAGTCTCAGGACGGATTTTCTGGCTGAACCCATATTATCTGGCCACTCTCTAGTTCGAGCAAGATCTAGTCCAGCATGCGAAGATGCTTCAGGTTCTCCCAGGCCGGATTATCCGGCCTCACGGTCGACTGGATTATCCAGCCCTAAAACTCTTGAAGAGCAGCAGCCTCCTGTTACGGCTATTGATCAACATCAAGGGCAAAGTTCATCATCTCCTACTCCTGCTAATCAAGCTACAGATCAAGTCCAAGCCAATGATTCCAACAAAGACTCAAATGATGAAGTTATTCCCCCAAGAGATAACAAGCTAATTGAACTTCGTCGCAAAGCTTGTGCGGATAGGAACCTTGAGTTAAGGGGTCATACTCTTGACAAAGTTGTAGGTGATCTTCGACGAAGAGTATCCACAAGAAGGGAGTTGGCAAGTTTCCGTGAGCATCAAGCTCACATCTCAATGGTGGAACCCAAGAAAGTGTTTGAAGCTCTAGAAGATCCGGACTGGGTTGTTGCTATGCATGAAGAGTTGAATAACTTTGAACGCAACAAGGTTTGGAAATTAGTAGAGAAGCCCAAGGATTGCCTCAATGTTATCAGCACAAAATGAATTTTTAAAAACAAGCAAGATGAGAATGGCATTGTTGTGAGGAACAAGGCAAGACTCGTGGCACAAGGCTATTCCCAAGTTGAGGGCATTGACTTTGGCGAGACTTATGCTCCTGTGGCTCGTCTTGAGTCCATTTGTATCCTTCTTTCTTATGCTTCTCATCATAATTTTAAATTCCAGCAAATGGACGTTAAGAGTGATTTTCTTAATGGTCCTCTACATGAGTTGGTATATGTAAAGCAACCCCCGGGATTTGAGGATCCTAACTTCCTGAACCATGTCTACAAACTTGATAAGGCACTCTATGGCCTTAAACAAGCCCCACGTGCGTGGTATGAGCACCTTAAAGAGCTTTTGTTAGACCGTGGCTTCGAAGTTGGGCAAATAGATCCCACTCTTTTTACTAAGAAGGTTAAGGGGTAGCTCTTTGTATGCCAACTATATGTAGACGATATTATCTTTGGCTCTACTAATAAAACTTTTAATGATGAATTCTCAAATCTTATGGCTGAAAGGTTTGAGATTTCTATGATGGGGGAGTTACGGTTCTTTCTTGCATTTGAGATCAAGCAACTTAGAGAAGGAACCTTCATCAATCAAGCAAAATACATCCAAGACACGCTCAAGGGATTCAAGATGACGGACCTTAATGGCGTCACCACTCTGATGCAAACAAAATGTCATCTTGAACTTAATCCCCATGGTAAAGATGTGGACCAAAAGATATACCGGTCCATGATCGGCTCTCTTCTTTACCTCTGCGCATCTAGACCCGATATTGTGTTGAGTGTAGGTGTGTGTGCAAGGTATCAAGCATCTCCTAAAGAAAGCCACTTAGTGGCAGTCAAGAGAATCTTCCGATATTTGGTTCATTCCCCTCATTTCGGTCTATGGTATCCCAAGGGATCCAATTTCTCTCTATGTGGTTATACTGATTCAGATTGAGCTGGTGATAAGGATGATCGGAAATCAACTTCTGGAGCTTGTCAGTTCTTGGGTAGGTCTCTAGTCTGTTGGTCTTCCAAAAAGCAGAATTGTATGTCTCTCTCAACAGCCGAAGCTGAATATGTTGTTGCTGCTAGTGCCTGCACTTAGTTATTATGGACGAGGCAAACTTTAAAGGAATATGGTGTCAATTGTGACGAAGTTCCTCTTTTATGTGATAATGAAACTGTAATCAAAATTGCGTACAATCCGGTACAACACATAAGGACGAAGCACATTGAGATTCAGAATCATTTTATTTGGGACCACGTTGCTCGGGGGGATATTGATCTATCTTTTGTGAGCACGAAAAACCAACTTGCTGATATTTTCATGAAGCCACTGGATGAAGCAAGGTTTTGCTACTTGAGGAATGAGCTAAATATTGTTGATTCAAGGAGCTTGTCTTGATTACCCATGCACTCACTCTTACATCTTAGTCTTATTTGGTCTAGGTGTGGGCATGGATATAGGGGGAGTGTGGTTCTAATTGATTGGGCTAACTCTCCCCCATAATGCCGAAAGCAAGTCAAATCATTTCTCTTTATATCATTTTGTGATATGTGAGCTTATTGATGAGTATTGGTCATGAACCCAAGATATATCTTCACGGTGTCATACCATGCACTCCAACAAGGTGGCCTCGGCCACCGCCCTCTTCCATGAGAAGAGTTGGGTTTATTTGGATCTATTTGGTTGTTCTTGCTCATCTCATGTTCTTATGGGAATCACACTTAATTTTGGCCTTTGGTTGATTTGATTCTTGCAATTTTGAGTGTGTAGTACCACCTCAGTTTGGTTCTCTTAATCCTAAGCCTTTCCCTACCCCTAAGCCATCTTTGCACACAGGTCCCTTGTACACCTTGTGGGGGTTTTGTTTGGGGACGCGCGGGCCTAAATCTGTGTATAACAGAATTTCAGATTTTAGGCCGGATAATCCGGCCCAAGTGTAGGCCGAATAATCCGGCCCTGGTGGCTACAGTATTTAAGGTCTGGGATCAGGGTGAAGGGATCATAATGAGCAGCACTTCTCCCCTGACCCTCTCCTTCTCCCCAGCCGCCGCCTGCCGCCCCCACCCTCCTCGGAGCCTCTCTGGCCACTGGATTCTCTGGGCCTCCCTGGATCTTCTTCTCCACGCCTCCGGGTACCTTCTCCTCCGTGTTCTTCCTCCAATGAGTGAGGGTAACTCCCTCTCGCCCCATCTTTGGCTAGATGTGTTACTTGTTGGGTGGAACATTGACTAGAAGGTTGTTGTTTCATGTAGAAATTGCAGTCTTGCAGTATCTAGGCCCGATCTACTTTTTTTGCATTCAATCTAGGTGATTCTGAAATTTTCTGCCAGGGCCAGATTATCCGCCCCTGGCCAGGCCGGATAATCCGGCTTGACAGAGTCAAAACTGCTTCAGTTTCGCATGGATTTTGTGCATTGAGTATGATTGGACTATGAACTATTTGCCTCCTATTTCTATGTTCTATCTTGGACTTGTGTGTGTGTGCTTATCCCCATGTTATCCGTCTTGTTCGCTTCACAGGTGGTTCTAGTGCTCCCAAGACCTACAAGCGCCATCCTCGTGGTCTATATTTCAGGGAAGACAGTGAGGGTCGTTCTGTGGACGAGGTTGAACTGAGGAGAAGAAAGAAAGAGGCTGACCGCATGGCTGAGCAGGAAAAGAGGGATAGAACCAGGAAGGGTGTGTCCAAGAGGAAGGGCAAAGAGCCCAAGATTAACTATAAGTCGCTGGATCCCGTTACCTACTCTTCTATTCGTCATCGTGATCTGTTTGCTGAGTTGGCACATGATACTGAGCTAGGTGATTCTCGTTTTTGGTGTGCTGAACAAAAGGGTATCTATGAAGATGTTTATGCTCGGCAGAAGATTCAGCCTACGCATCCTCTGATTGTTGTTGAGGCGTTGGAGAAGCCTCACCTTGTTTGTGCTATGTATATGTGTGAGCGGATGGGGCTGCATCATCTCATGGCTCTCCAATGCTCCTATGATTCTCAGATTGTGAAGCAGTTCTTCTCCACCTTGGTTATTTGTGGTGATGAGCACCGCACTATGAAGTGGATGACTCGTGACAGCCTATGCAAGCTGATTTTCATGTTTTTGCTGAGGTGCTTGGGTATTACTTCCGCAACAGGGATCGTGCTAGTGGTCACCATATCATCACCCAACTCAAGCCCAACAAAGACGCAGTCCTCTCTCCGTGCACAGTTGACAATGGTATTGTGGGCACCTTTTCTGGTCTCGCTCCTGTGTATGCTAGCTTGGTGGGTCTCTTCTGTGATTCTATCACCCCAAGTGGAGGCAACAATGACAGTATCCGTGGTCACCTGGTTCAGCTTCTAGCCTTTTCTCATGAGGTTGCATCGTGTGAGGATGAGTCCGTTAATTACAAGATGGATGTGATGGACTTCATTTACCATGAGTTGATTGATGCAATTTTCAACAGGCTGGCCATCCCTTATGCTCTATACATTATGATGCTCATCAAGCACCTTCTTCCCACTGAAGAATTTAACATTGATGTGGTGCACAAGGCAAAGAAGATCTACACCAAGGTTAGGAAGACCTCTTACCCCTCTTCTGCCCCTGAGGGTCTCATGAGGGATGCTTGTGCTAGTGCTCGTAGGCCTCTACTGCCTCCTATTGCTCGAGAGATCAAGCAGCTGAATTGGTTCCAGCGGAACATTCTATGTATGGGGGTGGACATTCGCAAGGGACAATATGAGGCGTACAAGCAGCTCCACGAGATGGCCCACACACAACAGCTCATTCTTCACCATGTGTCTGGTGCTTTAGGCGATCCTCCTACTCCTACTACTCCCACACCATATGCTTGGTGGAATGCTTCTTCTAGGCTTAATTATGATGAGGAGGATGACACCGAGGAGCTTGAGGATGAGGCTGAGGACTACGAGTGATCCCTTGGGGCGTTAGCATCGCTCTTCTTACTTTTTGGCGTTTCGATGCCAAAGGGGAGAAGTAGTTCTATTAGGTCTCTGAGGATTTGCATGGGTCGGGTGCAAGCCTTTGCACTTTATCTATTTGTTGTTTTTCTCGCTTGTGCCCATTTAGCGTTAAACCTTCATTTGTGATTTGGTTTGTATGAAACTATGTGTCTGTGTGGCTCTAGATTTATCTCTTGGATTACTCCTATGGATTCATCTATCATATTATATCATATTGGATATCTATCTTGAGGAAGGCATTTATAATGGTTATCACATTGGTAATACTGGCTATCTTAAGGATGCCTCTCTCTATCTCGGTGGTATGATTATGTTGTTTATATTTCAATGAAATAGACTCGTACCTATTTGTGTGCATTTTTATTCAAATGCAAATATTTAGTATGCACACATTAAGGGGGAGTCTCTTTCATGTATTTATTGTTTGTGGTCTTGTGAACTTTCTTGCAAATCCTAGTATTGTTATCTAACACCAAAAAGGGGGAGATTGAAAGAACATTTCATGATTCCCTATGTTCTGTGTATTAGATAACAATACCGTGGAGTTTCTAATGTGCACTAAGTGTTGAAGGAAAGCTTTTGGATGTTTGGGGACCAGATTATCCGCCCCCATCATGGGCCGGATAATCTGGCTTGACCATCCTGGCCAGGGCTGGCTGTGCACGAGCTTCTGTCTAGGGTGGATTTTCCCCCGGATAGTCCGGCTCTAGGGAGGATTTTCTCCCTGGACCAAATAATCCAGCCTCACTCTAGGGCCGAATAATTCGGCCCCAGAGGAATCACCCAAGGGAGCGTCTGCGCGAGCTTCTGTCTGCGCGCGGAATTTCTGTCGGATATTCCGTGGTTGGGGCGGAATTTTTTCCCATCCAGATAATCCGGCCCTCCCCTAGGGCCGGATAATCCGGTCCCTAGAAGAAGATGCCAATGGCTGTCACGCGAGCTTCTGTTCGAAGGCGGATTATTTGCCGGATAATCCGAGTCTGGGGCAGAGTTTTCCCCAGGCCGGATAATTGGGCCGGATAATCCGGGCCCCAAAGGCTCCAACGGCTCAGTTAGGGCAGGGGTATAAAATCCCCATCATCCCCTTCGTTCAGAACTCTTGATTCATTTAAAAAGGCTAGACCTGTTGCAAGAGCTCTCTTTCTAGATCCCCCACTTCAACAACCCGAAGGCTTTGATCTTTGGGGGAATTAAAGGAGGAGACAATCTTCATCATCATCACGAATCAAGCCCATCAACTCCTCTCCATTCACTTGGAGAAATCCCCGATCTAGTATTCTCGTTAATATCTAGATCTTGTGTTTTGTTATTGATAACTTGTTCTTGTGGTAGCTTGTTGTCATTACAGGAGCCTCCAATTTGGTTGTGGAGTTGTGCCCCGCTAGTTGTGTAAAGGCGCCGGTTCCCGCCTCGAAGGGTTCCTATAGTGGAAAGGTGGATCAGGCCTTTGGTGGCGGGATCCATCGGAGAACAGGGTGAGGCCTATTGTGGCGTGGTGGTCTTAGTACTTCCCACCCCTCCAACGCAGATGTACTTCCCTTAACAAGGAAGGAACTGCGGTAAAACAAATCATGTGTCTCCGCGTGCTCCACTACAGTTTACTCGTTCCTCTTTCTCACTCACCTTTACTTGCTAGTAGTTTGGTTTGCATATAGGGAAATTCTATATAATAGTATATCTAGAGAATTTACCTTTTGTGTCAAGCCTAAAATTGAAAAAGCATTAAAGTTTGAAGTAGCACCTATTCACCCCCTCTAGGTGCCCATAGGATCCATTTCAATACCATACCAATCACCATGCGAGAGTAGAATAAGCCAGGAAAGAAAAGGGATCCGACTGGGGCTAGTTTTGTCGATGATAGAGCAAAAGATGCGATGTGGAATTCTCTCATGACACATTTCACCCTACTAGTATTGGAGACTGATGAGCTCACACAGCAAATGCGGTTGAAAGTCAAGGAGTGGACTCTTAAGAAGATGGGCACACTATTCAAAGACTGGAAGAAAAGATTGTACCATGACTATGTGAAGAAGAAAAAACTCCTAAATTCACTGGCCCGCTAGAGAAGTAGCGGGATAACTGGGCCGCATTTGTGCCAACAAGACCTTGGAACCAGCTCTGGCAATGTCAGAAAAGAATAAGCTAAATGCAACCAAAAAGAAATATCACCATCATATGGGCACAGGTGGCTACAAGAGTGCCATGCCTAAGTGGGATAAAGGTAAGGCCGACCTGGCAGCTAAAGGGGTCACTCCAGCTATGTCTGGTTGGCACTTGAGGTCAAGAAATTGATTACTTGGGCATGGGGCATCGTATGACCCAGAAACAGGCAAGATTGTTGCAAAAAAAAGAAGTTACTGGACCCAAGGATGATCTTATTAATGTGATAAAAGAGCTTCAAGAGGGAAAGTTTGTTCCTGATAGAGAGAACAATGAGCTGAAAAGGATGGACGAACACAAGGCTCTGGACCTTCTTGTCCATGGGATATCGGGTTTCCCGAGGACTTTGACACCTACAGAAGCCGATCGAGAAAAACAAAGCGGCGACAAGAGGAGGATGCAAAGCGGTTCACGAGGGTTGAAGCCATGTTGCAGCAGCATCGAGAGGAGCTCAATGAACTTAGAGGACTCCGACAGCAAGATCCTACACTAGAGAGTACGGTCGGCCCATCTCAATGGAAAAGCAGTGCGGCGTCCACAGAGGTCCACGCTAATGATGCAACGATGGATGTGTACCCCGTGGATGCAATTAAGGAGAAGACTAGTTGTGAGATGCATGTTGAAATGAAGAACATATCCATGAAGGTGGAGGTCGGATTTGCTTTACCTTCTGCACCGGGAGTGACCTACCATTGCAATCCGATTCCAGTTGGCTATGCTCGTGTCGGTGTGGATGAAGTTCAACCGCTGTGTCAGCCACTACAGCTTAATATCCCTGGAGGTGAAGGGGAGACGACACTAGGAGAAGTCACGAGTGGCTTCATTCTTTGGAAAAAGGAATACATAAAGTTTCTAGGCTCGGCACCAAGGCCATCGTCTCCATTGAGAAACAATCCATCACCTCCAAGGCCACCATATCCTCCTAGTAAAAGTCCTCCACCTCCAAGTCCACCCCTTCTTGATAATGACCTCAACACAAGTCCATCTCAATCTATGCAGCCGCCTGATGACTGCAAGAGCACAGATTGTTTGTATCTAGTTTCGAAATAAAGATATCGATCCCACAGGGAGAAGGAGTCTAAAGTCTAATAACTCTTGAAATAAATATTACGATAGAAATGCTAGATAAAGTTCTGTGTGACAAGATAAAATGTGAGTATTGTGTAAAAAGGTGTTTTTGGGTTTTGGGTATAAGAGCAATAAAGTAAAGTAAAATAACTGAGTACAGAAAGTAAATATCGTGTATGTAAGAGAGATTGGAACTGCATTAGGGAAAAAGGCGTTCTCAGGGAGTAGCGGATACACCACTAGTATTGTAAAGATCTAAGATAAATATTATCATCATGAACATTCTCAACTGTGTATGTGTCGGAGGAACTCCGTATTTGGACGAATATGCAACAACCGCTGCTCACATCATCCTCATAACCACAATAGTCAGCAATCGACATCAATCGAATTACTGCACTATTAAGGGACGTATCCCATGGCATGGATAGTGTTCCGTGAGTTTCCTCGATTCCAAGTTGATACTTAAGGGGTGCCAATAGCTTTATAGTCATTGTAAGTGCTAACACGCCTCCGTCTACCAACAAGTAGTTTCCTCCATCCAGTCCCCACAAGAGGCAAATATTGAGAGGTCGACTTCTCTCAACATCAAGATGTAGAAAATTTAACACATGGTCATAGCATGAATATCATAATTGTTGGGTCCGTAGCATAGAAAACAAAAAATTTCCTACGGTGTGAACTACACGCCAAGATATATCTACTAGGTACAAAGCAACGGGTGGACATACATCCAACGAGAACTTACCCTCGTAGACAACGAGCTTTGTTAACGAGTAGGAACTCGTGGTTGATGTAGTCATACACTTGCCGATCTCAAGATCGTGAGGAAGTCCGAGCGCCGCAACTCAGCAGCGCATCCGCACTCGCACACACGTTCAAGCCACCGGACAACCTCCACCTCCTCGCTCCAGCGATCCAGCGGAAGCAGCAACTCCTTCCAGACGAAATGCCACCGGGAACATGTATCTCGCTAATCCGAGACCATGGGGGAATAATTCTAGAGGGGGAGAGAGATCCTTCACAAGGAGGTGTGTGGATGAAGGAGGGAATGGGTGGCCTTTTATAGGAGGAGGGGGGGTGCCCCCTCTCTCCATGGCCGGCGCATGGGGGGTGACCTCTCACCTCCCCCATTCATGTGGTGGTAACCCCTCCACATTAAAATGCCTCTTCACATTCCCTTTTAAAGTCTCCACTTTAAATGCATTAAATTTCTCCAAATTTAATGCTCTCTCATTTAATAAAACTCTTTTTATTAAATTAATTCAGAATTTTTGTTAATTACTTTAATTAACAAACATTCACATATAGCCCCTTGCAATATTTCAATATCACATGCAGAACCACCTTCTGCAATTTCACCCGAAACAATTTCCGGTTTCAATTGAAACAATTCCTGCGCTTTGCAATTCTTTCGTATGAAACATATGTGCTTCAAAATGGTGTCCGGTAACTCTTAAGTGTGCCACCCTACGGTTCGCGAATAATGCTGACATGATCGAGACCCTTCTCCGATCAATAATCAGCAGCGGGACCTGGAGATCCGTACTGACTCCTACACATTCAATGATGACTTCTGTGATCGTGAGTACCTTTAACGCTTGTAACTAAATCCCTTTGTCTCTCGATATATTACATGTCCGAGATTCGATCATCAGTATCTCCATACCTAGTTTGATCTTGTTACCGACATGCACTCTTTTCTCGTTCCCGTGATATAACATTCTAGTGCTCATATCACTTGCTTGCAAGCTATCTCAATGTGATATCACCGAGAGGGCCCAGAGTATATCTATCCATCATATGGATTGAAAAATTCCACTCTTGATCCATGAGCCTCCACATAACACCTTCGTAGTACTGAACCCATCTTTATAGTCACCATGTTACAGTGTGACGTTTGATGTTATCAAGAAAGTCTTCCGGTGTTAGCAATTAACATGATCTCATGGTCTAAGGATAAAGATTACTTCGTATGATGTTATAGCAATATAAACATAATGACTTGATCGTAATGCTATACTTCGGATGAATGTTCATCACATCATTCCACCAATGGTGTGACCTTGTTATTAACAACATCCAATGTCCGTGATCAGGAAACCTTGATCATCTTGTTAATCAACAAGCTAGTCTATAAGAGAGGCATAACTAGGAACCCTTTTTGTTTATTAAACACACATGTATTGATGTTTCCGATCAATACAATTCTAGCATGTAAAATAAACATCTATCATATATAAGGAATACATAATAACAACTTTATTATTGCCTCTCAGGGCATATTTCCTTCAGTCTCCCACTTGCACTAGAGACAATAATCTAGTTCACATAGTGATAAATCTAACACCCATGGAGTTCTGGTGTTGATCATGTTTTGCCCTAGAGAGAACTTTAGTCAACGGATCTTCTACATTTAGGTCTGTGTGTACTTTACAAATCTTTATATCTCCATCCTTGACATGCTCGCGGATGGAGTGAAACCGGCGCTTAATATGTTTGGAATTCTTATGAGACCTCGGTTCCTTTGCGTTGGCTATGGCTCCATTGTTGTCACAATAGATCACCATCGGGTCCAACGCACTGGGAACCACACCCAGTTCCGTAATGAACTCTTTCATCCAAACTGCTTCCTGCGCCGCTTCTGAAGTAGCAACATATTCTGCCTCCGTCGTTGATCCAGCCACCACAAGTTGTTTGGAACTCCTCCAACTAACCGCTGCTCCGTTCAAAAGAAATACGTATCCGGATTGAGACTTAGAGTCATCCAGATCAGTGTCAAAGCTAGCATCGACATAACACTTAGCGACTAGCTCTTCTTCACCTCCGTATATAAGAAACATATCCTTAGTTCTTCTCAAGTACTTGAGGATGTTCTTTACCGCTATCCAGTGTTCCGAACCTAGATCAGATTGGTACCTACTAGTCAAACTAATAGCATGTGCCACATTCGGTCTTGTACATAGCATGGCATACATAATAGAGCCTATGGACAAGGCATAGGGGATCTTATCCATCATCTCTCTTTCTTCCGCCGTAGCCGGACTTTGAGTCTTACTCAATGTCTTGCCTTGCAACATAGGTAAGAACCCCTTCTTACTTTTATCCATATTAAACTTCTTTAATATCTTATCAAGGTATGTACTCTGCAATAGCCCAATTAGGCGCCTTGATCTATCTCTATAGTTTTTAATGCCTAATACATATGACGCTTCACAAAGGTCTTTCATCAAAAATTTGCTGTTTAGATAACTTTTAACACTGTTTAAAAGATCTATATCATTTCCAATCAATAATATGTCATCCACATATAATATCAGAAATGCCACATTGCTCCCACTCACTTTCTTGTAAATACAAGCCTCTCCATAAGTTTGGACAAATCCAAACTCTTTGATCACCTCATCAAAGCGGAGATTCCAACTCCGGGATGCTTGCTTCAGTCCATAGATGGATCTCTGAAGTTTGCATACCTTATTAGCATCCTTAGGATCGACAAAACCCTTAGGTTGTATCATATACAACTCTTCTTCAATCTTACCATTGAGGAACACAGTTTTGACATCCATCTGCCATATTTCATAATCGAAATATGCAGCAATTGCTAACATAATCCTAACCGATTTAAGCATCGCTACGGGAGAGAATGTCTCATCGTAGTCAACTCCTTGAATTTGTCGAAACCCCTTTGCGACAAGTCGAGCCTTATAGATGGTCACATTACCATCAGCATCAGTTTTTCTTTTGAAAATCCATTTATTCTCAACGGCCTTTCGGTCGTGAGGTAAGTCCACCAAGTTCCAAACTTGGTTCTCGTACATGGATTCCATCTCGGATTTCATGGCTTCTAGCCATTTGTTGGAATCCGGGCTCATCATCGCTTCTTCATACGTCACAGGGTCATCCATTTCATCAACCATGAAATTCACAACAGGATTGCCGTACAGTTCAGGAGCTGCACGTGTCCTGCTTGACCTGCGAGGTTCGGTAGTGTCCTCTTTCAGAGTTTCATGATCATTATCATTAGCTCTCTCTTCATCAGGTGAAGTTAACTCTGAAACAACTTCCGGTGCTGCACCACTCGCCATTCCATGAAGAGAAGGTTCAATAACCTCTTCGAGTTCTACCTTCCGACTACTCACACCTTTCGCGAGAACCTCCTTCTCAAGAAAGGATCCATTCTTGGCAACAAAAACCTTGCCCTCCGATCTGTGATAGAAGGTATACCCAATTGTTTCCTTAGGGTATCCTATGAAGACGCATTTTTCCGCTTTGGTTTCGAGTTTATCCGGTTGAAGTTTCTTCACATAAACATCGCATCCCCAAACCTTAAGAAATGACAGCTTAGGTTTGTTTCCAAACCATAATTCATACGGTGTCGTTTCAACGGATTTAGATGGTGCCCGATTTAAAGTGAATGCAGCTGTTTCCAGTGCATAACCCCAAAATGACAGAGGTAAGTCAGTCAGAGACATCATAGATCGAACCATATCCAATAAGGTATGATTACGACGTTCCGACACACCATTATGTTGTGGTGTTCCGGCAGGCATGCGTTGTGAAACTATTCCACACTCTTTCATGTGTGTGCTAAACTCGTAACATAGATACTCTCCTCCACGGTCAGACCGTAGAAATTTGATCTTTCTATTACGATGATTTTCCACTTCATTCTGAAATTCCTTGAACTTTTCAAAAGTTTCAGACTTTTGTTTCATCAAATAGATATACCCGTATCTACTCAAATCATCCGTGAAAGTAACAAAATAACGATATCCACCTCGCACCGACACACTCATTGGTCCACACACATCAGTATGTATGATTTCCAATAGATCTGTCGCCCGTTCCATTGAACCGGAAAACGGCGTTCTAGTCATCTTGCCCATATGGCATGGCTCACATGTATCAAATGATTCAAAATCAAGTGATTCCAAAAGTCCATCAGAATGGAGTTTCTTCATGCGTTTAACGCCAATATGACCTAGACGGCAGTGCCACATATATGTAGACATATCATCATCAAGTTTAATCTTTTTAGCATTAACATTATGAATGTGCGTAATATTACTATCGAGATCCAACTGAAATAAACCATTCAACATAGGTGCATGACCATAAAAGATATCATTCTTATAAATCGAACAACCATTGTTTTCAGATTTAAAGGAATGACCACTTTGCATCAAACACGATCCAAATACAATGTTCATGCTCAGTGCAGGCACTAAATATCAATTATTTAGGTTTATAACTAATCCCGATGGCAAATGGAGAGGTAGCGTCCTGATGGCGATCACATCAACTCTTGATCCATTGCTGACCTGCATCCTGACCTCATCCCTTGCTAGTTGTCTCTTGTTCCGTAGCCCCTGAACCGAGTTACATATATTAGCAACCGATCCAGTATCAAATACCCAGGTGCTACTGCGAGTACTAGTCAAGTACACATCAATAATATGTATATCACATATACCTTTGTTTGCCTTGCTGGACTTCTTGTCCGCCAAATACTTGGGGCAATTGCGCTTCCAATGGCCAGTCCCCTTGCAATAGTAGCACTCAGTATCCGACTTAGGGCCAGCCCGGGGTTTCTTTTCAGGCGTGGCAACAGACTTGCCACCCTTCTTTCCCTTGTGCTTGCCTTTCTTGTCCTTCTTGAAACCGGTGGTCCTATTGATCATCAACACTTGATGTTCTTTCCTAATCTCCACTTCTGCAGTCTTAAGCATTGACAGAAGCTTGAGAAGAGACTTCTTCATGCCCTGCATATTATAGTTCATCACGGAGCTCTTGTAGCTAGGTGGCAGAGATTGGAGAACACGATGTATGCCTAAGTCAATGGGAATCGTTATTCCCAAGGACACAAGCTTATCGGCGTACCCAGACATTTTGAGTACGTGCTCACTAACGGAGCTATTTTCCTCCATCATGCAGCTAAAGAACTTTTCTGTAGCATTATAACTCTCTACGGCAGCATGGGTATCAAAAATAATTTTCAATTCTCCCATGGTATCAAAGGCATTGCCATTTTCGAAACGCTTTCGAAGTTCTGGCTCTAGCCCATACATTATGCCGCAATGAACTAAGTTGTGGTCCTCCTGACGAGTCACATAGACATTCTTTTCCTCGTCAGGGGCATCAGGAGCTGGTGGGGGACCTAGCGGCGCATCTAGCACATATTGCTTTTGTGCAGCAGTGAGGAGAATCCTCAAATTCATAGCCCAATTGGTGAAGTTGCTACCATTCGCAGCAAGTTTCTCTTTCTACATGAACACATTGAAATTAAAAGCAGGTGGTGCCATCTACAACAGAATTTGTAAAGTTTATTTAGACTAAATTTATGATAGATTGAGTTCAACTAATCCAAATTACTAATGAACTCCCACTCAAAAACGACATCCCTCATGTCCTTTTGGTGATTACATGAACCAAATCCACTACACCAAGTCCGATCATCACGTGAGTTGATATAGCTTCAAAGGCGAGCATCTATATGGGCATCATATCAACCATATGACTCATGCTTAACCTTTCGGTCCATGTTCCGAGGCCATGTCTGTACATGCTAGGCTCGCCAAGTAAGAACCTTAGTATTCGCGTGTGTAAAACTATCTTATACCCGTTCCTATGAAAGCGTAGATTCGAGTACACCCGATCATCACGCGATGTCTCGAAACACTATCCATAGAACGGTGCATACTCAAGGAAGAACACATTTTTATCTTGATATCTAAATGAGGGATCATCTTATAATGCTACCAAACGTGCTGAACTAGCAGTATAAGATGCTAACATCTAATGTGTATAGTGAGATGATATGGTCCATGCATTTGATCTCTATCACTTGCATCGTGGTATGATCTCTATCATTCCTTTGTGTGTAAGGCCAAGGTCTATGGAACTTACACGTTGACTGTGTTGTAAGAGTATCTACCATACATCTACTTACAACAATACCATATCAATACACTAGCCCAGCAACGATCTAAACTAGCGCCTCTAATTTATCAATTGCAAGTTTTACGTGGCTTAGGGCTTTCGGAGATAGAACCGTTCTCACCTACGAACATGAACCACAACGAGGATAACTAAGTTATTAGCAACTCGTTGTAAATCAGATATTGACTATAGTAGGAGAGACAGACACCCGCCAGCCACTTATGCAAAATAAGTTGCATGTCAGTCGTGGAACCGGTCTCATGTACGATGACATGTAAGGTTGGTCCAGTCCGCTTCACACCACTATGCCACCAATATCCAAAATAAATAGAAGATGCAATAACATGATCATCATCGCCCACATATCAACATATGTGTACTACCCGTGCTAAGCACCTACGCATAGATCAGGCTCTGATACCACTGTTGGGTCCACAGCATAGAAAACGAAAAAATTCCTACGGTGTGAACTACACGCCAAGATCTATCTACTAGGTACAAAGCAATGGGTGGACATACATCCAACGAGAAGTTACCCTCGTAGACAACGAGCTTTGTTAACGAGTAGGAACTCGTGGTTGATATAATCGTACACTTGCCGATCTCAAGATCGTGAGGAAGTCCGAGCGCCGCAACTCAGCAGCGCATCCGCACTCGCACACACGTTCAAGCCACCGGACAACCTCCACCTCCTCGCTCCAGCGATCCAGCGAAAGCAGCAACTCCTTCCAGACGAAATGCCACCGGGAACATGTATCTCGCTAATCCGAGACCATGGGGGAATAATTCTAGAGGGGGAGAGAGATCCTTCACAAGGAGGTGTGTGGATGAAGGAGGGAATGGGTGGCCTTTTATAGGAGGAGGGGGGTGCCCCCTCTCTCCATGGCCGGCGCATGGGGGGGTGACCCCTCACCTCCCCCATTCATGTGGTGGTAAGCCCTCCACATTAAAATGCCTCTTCACATTCCCTTTTAAAGTCTCCACTTTAAATGCATTAAATTTCTCCAAATTTAATGCTCTCTCATTTAATAAAACTCTTTTTATTAAATTAATTCAGAATTTTTGTTAATTACTTTAATTAACAAACATTAACATATAGCCCCTTGCAATATTTCAATATCACATGCAGAACCACCTTCTGCAATTTCACCCGAAACAATTTCCGGTTTCTATTGAAACAATTCCTACGCTTTGCAATTCTTTCGTCTGAAACATATGTGCTCCAAAATTGCGTCCGGTAACTCTTAAGTGTGCCACCCTACGGTTCGCGAATAATGCAGACATGATCGAGACCCTTCTCCGATCAATAATCAGCAGCGGGACCTGGAGATCCGTACTGACTCCTACACATTCAACGATGACTTCTGTGATCATGAGAACCTTTAGCGCTTGTAACTAAATCCCTTTGTCTCTCGATATATTACATGTCCGAGATTCGATCATCGGTATCTCCATACCTAGTTTAATCTCGTTACCGACATGCACTCTTTTCTCGTTCCCGTGATATAACATTCTAGTGATCATATCACTTGCTTGCAAGCTATCTCAATGTGATATCACCGAGAGGGCCCAGAGTATATCTATCCGTCATCTGGATTGAAAAATTCCACTCTTGATCCATGAGCCTCAACATAACACCTTCGTAGTACTGAACCCATCTTTATAGTCACCATGTTACGGTGTGATGTTTGATGTTATCAAGAAAGTCTTCCGGTGTTAGCAATTAACATGATCTCATGGTCTAAGGATAAAGATTACTTCGTATGATGTTATAGCAATATAAACATAATGACTTGATCGTAATGCTATACTTCGGATGAATGTTCATCACATCATTCCACCAATGGTGTGACCTTGTTATTAACAACATCCAATGTCCGTGATCAGGAAACCTTGATCATCTTGTTAATCAACAAGCTAGTCTATAAGAGAGGCATAACTAGGAACCCTTTTTGTTTATTAAACACACATGTATTGATGTTTCCGATCAATACAATTCTGGCATGTAAAATAAACATCTATCATATATAAGGAATATATAATAACAACTTTATTATTGCCTCTCAGGGCATATTTCCTTCAATAATAGACTTTATCTTATTTCAATCTCATACTAGGGTTTCTCCATCTCCCCAAGAACTAATGATCTACTCAGACATGGAGGCAATCAACATCATGGCAACGGTAATGGAAACAATCATAGATGAATAGTACTTGTATAAATCCACAACTAGTATAGGAATTACAACAAGATCTAGACAAGATGTAGATGGGATGGATGGATATGGTGGTGATGCAGTGGTGGATGATGAAGATCGATGCCTTAGCCTCCCGGATCTACACAGGGCGAGGATGGATCCCTGGTGGATGAGTTCCCCCTTTAGATGCCTTCCGAAGGTGAGGTTTCTGGGATTTCTGGTGTTCAGTATGTCGTCTCTCCGAACCAATTGCACGGTGTGAAACTATTTGACGAGGCGGAGATTGCGCCAACTATACGGCCGGAGCTATACGGTCGGAGAATTTGCTCCGCTCGTATAGTTGATCGTTACGCTCTCTGCCTACCTTGTTTGCCTCTGGTTTTCTTCTGGTATTATTAATATTTCCCAAATAAGCGATTTACGTTGTTTTTGACTCATTTTCTCCATAGTACAACTGCTCCAAGAATTGTATCCATTGGATCCATCATCTATCCTGATCCTGGTGAAAACTGACATAAAATGTGCGAGCAAAAGCCGTAAAATACCAAGGTCCTACATCTACAATGCAAAATAATAATATAAAACATGGTGCAAATATGCACTCATCAACTTCCCCAACCTTAGACTCTTGCTCGTCCCGAGCAAGCTCTAGCTTAATGGATGTGATCCTGATATTCATGAAGCTGAGTCGATAAAATAAATGAGGTAATTGCAGCATGTGTTTATCATGTATGATACATATGAATAAGTTCATGAATAGTACCTTACTCGAACCATCGGAATAGTATTAGAAGGCTTCCACACCTTAGTAATAAATAGTTCATAAAAGATGAATCTCAACATAATGTAAAAGAATCCGGTTCAACCGAATGAGTTAATATGGTAGTCCCAAGTGTTTTAGGATCAGCGTATTCACTTGGGATTTAGAATCTCAAAAGTATCTCTTTGTCATACTACAACTCAGTGGTATATGCCTACTTGCTCTTTGCACACTCTCTCTTTTTATTCTTCTTTTTCTTTTCTTTTGTATGTATATATATATATATGCTCACACTTTTGTTTAAGTGCTATGCAATGGAGCTAGCCATATATTCCATTTCATGTAGAAATTCAAAGTTTAACAATCTCAATTACCAAATTCCAACTGTATATGAAGCATTCTTATGACTAGAAGATTCTACCTCGACTTGTTCCCACTCTATTTTGATAGCACTTTATTTTCCTTTGTTCAAAGTTTCTTCTTCAACTTAATTGTGTAGATAATTTTTCTTTGTAAATCAAATCGTAGACTTACAACATATTGACTAAATTATCTTTAGATGTTCTATTAATACCAATGGTGTGAAAGACTCCTATTGCTATTATCAAGTGCAAGTAAAATTATACTCAAGACATTTATATATCAATAAAGAAAACACAAACTCAATATTGCTCCATATATAATAATAAACTCAGAATTTCATAAAAGGGATCGACTATTTCTGAAGGGAATTCTAATGATGCAAACTTTATTTATAGTTTGAGCTAATGCGAAAATAGTAATAAAACTTATAAGATAGATTACAAGGTCTTAAAGATCTCCCCAAGCTTGGAATCAAGCCAAGTAGGATCATATAATCCCTTGCGATTATTTGATACCGTGATTGTTGTAGATCAACTGGGTGCCATAGCATGTAACACCATAGTGCGTAGGTTCTTGTTGATCTCCTCCAAAGTGGTTATGCCGCTATAGCACCTTCACAAATCAGACTGCAGAGTGTCCATTCTATCAACGAGCTTAGTCACCAATGGAAATAGGTCTTCCTTCTTTTCCATCTCATCAAGACGGTTGCGGACTTTAATGCGATGGAGTAGCTCCTGCTTCTGATATATCTCCAATGCCCGTACGCGATCCTTGGTCCTGGGTACAACTTCTTCTTCCCCATCCATAATTGATGGATCGGGGATGTGGAAACCGTACCTCCACTCTTCTTGAGACTTGACCTTAATGCGAGCACCAATGGTTGGCTTTGCGAGTGGTACCTCGTCTCCCTCACTAGCACCTGCACCAATATTAGATAATTCCTTATGCTTGTGTGGCCTTTGATCCATAGTGATGAACTTGACCGTCTCCACTCACCCTTTTCCATGCGGTTTGTGATCTTCTCTCTCTTGTTGAGCTTGGGCTAAACCTCTCCACCTCCTCATCATCACGCTCCATGGAAGGGCTACTTGAGCGGTCCATGGACGGAGAAATGAGCCCCATGGGTTTTCCACGGCCTGGGACGGGGTAATGCATTACTAGATTTGTTCCTGGAGATTATGATTATAGAGAGAGACAATGGCAGTATATAAGGGGGGGTCAGAGGTCGGTAAAACTCGCGAGAAACACCAAATTGTTGCCCAAAAAAAGAATCTGAACAAAATAAGAAAAGAAATCACGGATTTGGAAATGTCCTGCCACGTAACAACCAACTATACGGGCGCGGCTCGTATAGCTCCGGCCGTATAGTTAGTTCCAGGCAGATATTTCCAAATATCTCGAGTCCAAGTCGATTAAATCATGGCTCGGAACCGACAATAACGTATTTTTTTAATAAATAGTAATTTGTAATATGTCTATTCATGACATTATTCACGACACTAATATCACCAGGGCGGATGTAGCACAACTATATGTTTACGGGGAGCCTATGGTCAGTTCCGACATGCCAACAAAAATGCGACAATTGCATGTATGGTACATGGAAGAAGCAAAAAAAGAGCGACATTAGATCATAGCGAAAGTTCGAGAATAGCATTATTTCACTGAAGACGAGGTCCCTATTGAATTTCCAGAACTCTTTCAGTTATTCAATCTAAGAGAACTCAACAAATCTATCCTCAGTTCCTATTGTCTGTAAGTGATTACTTTATTTATGTAATTAAGTCTCTAGCTCAGCTTGTTCAATTCATTGCCGGTAAGTATACTCACTATATTCTTTTGTACGCTATAATAATGCAGAATGAAGATTCTTGAATGTAAAAAAGATAATCCATGGATTTGGGTTCGTTGATCCACATCGAGTTAATGGAGCTATGTTAAAGGATAAGCCAGTGGAGACCGAGCATAACTTGCTCCGGTTTTTCACAAGGCAGTATTTTTGTAATGAAATACTATTTTCTTACCATTACGGGTGAAAGTGTTATTGTCTTGTACACATTAACTTTTGCTTACTTGATTTTCAGTGTAAATGATGAGTTACTAACGTACGTAAACCTTGCGTAGCTACCATTGGATTTTTCTAACCATTTTTGTTGACTTGGGAAGAGTTTAAATTATGGACTCATTACAAAAAGGCATGGAAGAGTACCACAGCATGATCGATATGCTCCAGAAGTAATTTCAACCATTATCGCACTATAACGGTTTCTTTCGTTCATTTTCTGAGATATCAAGTAGTTATTAACTCATTCATTCATTTTTTTGTCGGGTAATATTTGGACACGATCAAGAACAAGGTCTACGGTCAATGGAGTGAGCAGCTGAGTTTCAAACGGATCCCGGTAAGTAGTACGAGTTAGGTCCATGCATCTATTTAATTCTAGTTTCTATACATTTATCATGCTAGAGTTATTATTTGATTGAATTCTATTTTTGTAAAGTGCGTGAGGCAGCCATGGGGGACTAATCTATGTGGATTCTATATTTGCGAGTTCATTCGCATCACTACTGATTGAGAATCCCTTGGAAATTGTTCGAGTAAGTAAACAATATATTCACCCTTTATTTTTATTACAATAAGTTGTGTTGAGTCTATTAGACAAAGTAATCCTGTCCGTATACGGCATAGAGTAGTACTCTACTCGTATACGGACTCCTCCTATCAAGCGACCACGGGGGCTATTCCCGTGTCATATATATACATACCGATGGCTCTATCGAGTCCATCGTTCCCTGCATAACAACCCACATGGTAACAGAGATAGTCTTTCGTCGATGTCTAGCCTAAAAATCGATTCGATCCCACCCTCCCGATCTCCCTAGATCACAGCCTCGAAAACCCACACGGAAAACAACCCAATTTGCCGATCTCCTTCCCAATCGTAGCATCCCACACAAAGCCGATCACCAGATCGTAGCACCCTAGGAAAATCCAAGCCGATCACCGATCGTAAGCACCCAAAAACCCACAGAAAACCATGTCGACATCCACCTCGATCGCTTCCTTGGTGGCTGCTCTTGGTGCTCCACCGACAGAGAAACTCACGAGGAATAATTTCCTCTACTGGCAAGCGCAGATTCTGCATTCCCTTCGTGGCGCCGAAGTCATGGGTCTGTTGGATGGATCCGACGCGGCGGCCCCCTCCACCATCAAAGTTTCTGATGCCGACAAATCAAAAACATTCAAGAACCCGGCCTACTCGGCATGGCTATCCCGGGACCAGCAGGTCCTTGGTTTCCTCCTAAAGTCCATGGCGCCTGACATCATAGGCGAGGTTCTCGGTCTTGAACATGCAGCTGAAGTGTGGGGAATCATCACCAACCTCTACTCCTCGAAGTCCAAAGCCCGGGTTAAAATATGCTACGGGGTGCTCTTACCAATACCAAGAAAAACGAGATGCCCGCCCCGTAGTTTATTGTCAAGATGAAGGGGTTCGCCTCCGAGCTTGCGGCGGCTGGGAAGAAACTTGATGATGATGAGCTCAAAAGTTATATCCTAAATGGCCTTGATGGTGACTACAATCCTCTTGTTGCCTCCATCAATGCAGTACCAAGCACTACACTCACGGATATGTGTGCCCAGCTCACAGCCTTCGACTACCGTCAGCAGATGCTCAACGAGACCGGACAAAACTCTTTCTCCTCTTCGCCCAATGCTGCTGCACGACGGGGTGCCCCTTTTTGTCCCTATGGTGGTGGCCAAGGATACCAAGGAGGGCGCCCAACTCGTGGCCAAGATCCACAACATGGACAAGATCAAGTCCGGGGCCAAGATCAGCGACGAGGACAGGACCAACGTGGTGGACAAGATCCATGCAGAGATCAAGGTGGACGTGGCCGTCCCTCTGCCGGGGGGGGGGGGGTCGTGGACGTGGCCGTGGAAGGAATTCTACTCCCTTCCAAGAAGTTACTTGTCAGATTTGCAAAAAAATATGGGCATCCCGCGAGTGATTGCTGGTGGCGTTATTCTGAACGTGACGATGATGATGACAATTCACACACAGAACACAAAGGTGCCTATGGAGTTGATACCAACTGGTACCTGGATACTGGCGTCACAAATAATGCCACGAGTGAATTAAACAAACTCCATACTCGTGACAGCTACCATGGACATGATCAAGTACACACTGCTAGTGGTCAAGGTATGACAATTCAATATGTTGGTCATTCAATTTTGCATACCCCTCATAGCTCTCTTCATCTTACTGATATATTGCATGTTCCAAGCGCTTCCAAAAGCTTACTATCCGCTCACAAAGTTGCCCTAGACAATAATGCCTTCATTGAAATTCACCCATTTTTCTTTTTGACCAAGGATCAGGCCACGAAGCAAACCATGTTTAGAGGTTCGTGTCATGGTGGCTTGTATCCTCTCATTCCAGTCTCCACGTCATCACCCAAGCACGCCTTCATCACTGTCAAGCCTTCTTCATCCACCTGGCATCATCGTTTAGGGCATCCATCGTCGTTCATCATTCAACAAGTTCTTAGGAAAATTAATCTTTCGTATTCTCCTGAAATAACTCCTTACATATGTGATCCTTGCTAATAAGCTAAGAGTCATCAATTACCATATCCTGTCTCTACTAGTGTGTCTATTGTTCCTTTGGAACTAGTTTTCTCGGATGTAAGGGGCCCCTCTCCCGCTTCTGTTGGCAAACATCAGTATTATGTAAGCTTTATTGATGATTATAGTAAATTTACTTGGATTTATTTGCTCAAGAATCTGAAGTCTACCAAATCTTTCTTAATTTTCAGCAACTTGTTGAATGAAAGTTGTGGCATCCCGCTAAATCAACTACTAGAAAATCGCTGTGTTTTTGTGCATTGCATCATCATGACCGCATGCTCATGTCATCATGCCACCTTGCATTTGAGCATCGTCATCAGCATGCATGGTTTTTGTCTAAACTATTTTCGAAACGCCTAGTTTTGTTTTCCAAATTTCCCGTCTTTATTCAAATTAAAACCCGGGTCTCCGGAATATTTTGGTTTGTCTAAATACGGTTTGCAAAAGCCCCATTTTAAGTAAATATAATTTTCAAATTGTTTTTAGGGGGTAGCCCGCCAGGCCCGAACCGGCCTAGCCGGCCACCCCCAAGATATCCTGAACAAACCCTAGCCCGACCACACCCCCACCTGATCCTCCACCCCGCCGCCAGCTAACCCCCTCCATCTCACACACACACCACCCGCACACACACACCCACTCACACAACGCCACCCACACAACGCCACCTCACCCCGTCCACTCCCTGCTCGCCACCTCACCCCGCCTGGCCACCTCACCAGTCCCCGCTCCCCTCCTATCCACCCACTAGCCGCCACCTGCAGTCCACCCATCGCCCCACCACACAGCCGCCGCCACCCCCTGGCGCCAGGCGCAACACGCCGCACGCCCGGACACGCTCCACCCGACCAAGCCGGGCCCACACCGCACCTGCACGCCGCCCACCTATCCATCCCCCGTGCCTACCTCGCCTGGCCTGCTCCCCCACGTCTCCTGGTCGCCCTGGCCCCACCACCTGTCCCCGTCTCGCTCGCTCTTTCTCCCCTCGCCTCTCCTCTCCCCACCTACCCCCATCGCCACCTACTCCGGCCTCGTCGCCTCCATCTCCCTCTCCCTCTCCCTCCCCCGCATCGACCTCCCCCCTCCCCCGCATCCCCCAGGCGAGCTCCGTCGCCGTCCACCTCGGTCGCTCGCCCTGCCGCCTCCTTCCCCTACCCCCGTTCCACCCCATGCGCTGGCCCCGCTCGCCCCGCGTGTGGCCGCGTCCGCCGGCAACCTCACCGACCTCGGCAAGCTCCTGCATCCCCGTCGATGTCCACCTCGCTAGCAGCCGCACGTGGACGCCCTATTCCCCGCCCCTTCATCCGGAGCTTCTCGTCGACCTCCAAGACCACCGGCCGCCTCGAGCTCTGCAGGCGCCACGGCAGCGTCGCCTCCGGAAACCTCTCCGTCGCCCCGCGGTCGCCATCCACCTCCCCGCGCTCTCCTCGCATCCGCCGGACTCGACCGCATCCCGCCGCTGCTTCCTCCACCCCGTCGTCCTACACGGGAGCCCGGGCCTCTGCAGCCGCCGCCGGCCCTACGCCTTCTGCCAGCGCCTGGCCCCACGCTCGCCGGTCCGAGCGGCCCCGCGTCTCCTACCCCGCGCGCCTGCGGCCCCCTCGACCTCGCGGCCTCCTCCTCCCGCGAGCTCGCCCCAACGCCTCCTCGTCTGCAGCGTCGGCTCGAGCCCCTCTGATGGTGCTACCGCGCACGCGCCCTTGTTTCTGTGTTTTTGGTTTCGGTATCCTCTGGTTGTATATGTATACACATGCGTATGATGTGCTTCTGTGCTTCTGTGAGTTAGAGCCGACCAAGTTTCTTGGTTGTCACCGATGAAGCAAGGTCACTGAAGGGCCAAACTCGACTTTCGAAGCTGAATAGAGGGATCGTGAGGTGGTATCTAAAGACCCCCGATGCAAGTTCTACTTCATGGAACCCCTAGAGCTCCATCACGGACACCACCAAGACCCCTTGCCAGATCCAAGAACGTCAACAAGGAACGATAAGACCCCTTCTTGGACCCGAAGACCCCAGGTGCGCCGACACGGATCTGATGATCAAAGATCTTCTATACGGTTCCGTAACCCTGATCCCGGAATCCGAAGACCGTTCCCGTCGGACACGAACCCTTAGCACGCCAAGATCTCCTTCACAGATCCGATGACCGAGACCCTAAAGACCGATCCCGTCGAACCCCTTGGTGAACCCCAAGATCTTCGATTTGACATGTGTGACCTCTTTTCCGAGCCCTATTTTATAAATTGACATCTATATAAATTTTTGCATATCAATTATACATGCTCGCATACATGTCATCTGGTGGGTTGGGTTAAATAGTCGATTCACCTCATAATTAAATATGGAGTCTATATGCGGGATATCTTTGTCTTATTCCGGACTCCATTTAAATTGGTGTAGCGAACCGATGCCATGTTTTGCCATGTTAAGACAACATTTAAATTGCGAGGTTTCTAAATAACTTGATTCGTTTAATTAATTATCGGGACCCCCGGTTCCGCTTAATACTGCCTAATTGCACCGCATCTGCATCATATCATAATAATGCCGAATCTTCTGCCGTGGTATTAAATATTGCATCCGGTGTTTCTTCTAGTGTTTGCTTCTTCGCGGATTAGGACAATGAGTTGATGCGAGTATCGACAAATTCTCCGGATATGAACCTTCGGCTCTGTTTCCCAGGCGAGCATCTCTCCCCCTTCTACCTATTTTGCATTTATAGTCTTTATTTCCTCCTGTTGATCTATTGCTATCCGTGTCGCGATGCTTTTGTTTCCGTACACCAGTTATACCCCGTGCAGCCTCTATATTGCCTTGGACACCTCCTAATACCTGTTGTTTGGTAGATAGCTGGCCCTGCGAATCGTAGTTGCTTGCTCAGGTGCGGTCTCGTGTTGTCGAGTACCACAGTTGTTGGAATGCTGGCAGATGTTTATGGTGGAGTTGATCATGACTTTAATTACAACTATTAAATTGTTGGGATAACTAATGAAAGAGGCACCGGTAGACAATATATGCTATTTGGTTTTTCCTGTCCACTTGTATCTCGTAGGCCCCGAGTACTTGATACCTGTTCCTTGACTATTCGCACTATCCACATCCGGGAGAGTCTATGAATCCCCCTTAGCCAGAGCTTGCTCATTTCTATTTCTTGGGGCCACAAAGTAGTTTGGGGTTATTACTATCCTGTACCTATGCCATGCTTTACTGCTTTATTTATGATTGTGCGTGGAGCACCTGTACTGTTTTGGAACGTGGAATGTTTTCGCGGTATCGACAAGCCCAGTCACACTTTCGGGTTCCCAGTCATTTACAGCCATTGACACAAACCCTGGGTCCATCTCGGAGCTGGCCAACTTCGTTGCGGGTAGCTTAGTGGGGTGGCCCCTTGAAATATTTTATGAATCCTATGATTGCTTTGTCGTGAAAGCCTCATTGGGTTTTGATTTGGTTTTTCCGAGGTTGATCGTGTGTGTGTTGCTATTGGTGCACCCCTGCAGGGTAAATCTTTCTAAAAGCCGTGTCCGCGGTTATGGACGACTTGGAGCACAGTATCTCGATCATAGACAAGCATAACTAAAGTAGTGTTATAAATTTGACTTAATATGTGACTAGTAATCAGGTTCAAATACAACGGAATGGATATTAAAAATGCAAACAACTGGTAGAGCTAGGGATCCTTGTGTCTTGTTATATCTGCCTAGTAAGTAATGCAACTCTAATAGAATGTGATAAAAGTGCCAATAACTATTGGGTTTTAGGATTCCTCAGGACAATTATATCTGACTAGTAAATGTTCCAACTACAACGGAATGTTAACTAAAACTGCCCACTACTTATGCTATCAGGATGACTCATGCTATCTATATCTGATTAGTAAGAGCTTCAACTATAACGGAATGAGTAAAACTGCCAACGGTGTGAGTTCCTTGGTCCGACTTCCTCGTTTGGTCTCGAGGGGGAAATACCAGGATGGATATGTTTGGTGTTAGTATCAGGTAGGATCTGAATAGGTCTTTCTTACCCCTCTCTAATAGCCGCCAGTGATACCGAGTCTCTATAGGTTGTTTAGTGCCGCTGCGCTGCCACTTCAGTCCACCATACCTATGTAGGCGAGAGTCGCCGAATTCTAGCCTCACCGTGTACTGGCCTCAGTACTGACGCTCCTCTTTTCCCTTTGCCCTTTGTCGGCACCCCTTTTGTTTTAGCAGGTTTGAGATTGACGTCGTTAGCAAGGTTACCCTTCCGGCTTGGCCTGGGCAGGGTTATGGACGCCATTGGTTATTCTACAGGGCTCTTAGCCCAATTTGCATCTTGTCCGTACTCGGACGCTGTATCGATTTCAAGGAGATTTGGATCTTTGTACTGTATATCGGTATTCTTGACTCGTGGAGTCGTGTTGTATATATATATCTGTTATGTGGGTCCCATCGAGGACTGTTGTGTAATGGTATTACTTCATTTTCTACCCGCACGAAAGTGTCTGGTGGGCGTCCTTGAATCGTTTCTATGCGGGTTTGGCGGAAAAGGGCTAAAACTTGCATAGGGCCGATTCGAGGGTGTTACAAAAGTTTGGAAGTAAAATTATCACTATGCAAACAGATTGGGGTGGTGAATATGAAAAACTCAATTCCTTCTTCCGAAAGGTGGGCATTACACATCAAGTTTCTTGTCCACATGCTCATCAACAAAATGGTTCGGCCGAGCGCAAACACCGTCATATTGTTGAAGTTGGTCTTTCTTTACTCGCTAATGCATCTATGCCCTTAAAATTTTGGGATGAAGCTTTTCTCGCAGCCACATTCCTCATTAATTTGCTTCCTACTAAGGTGCTTAATTTTGAGACTCCCGCTGAAAAATTGCTTCATGTTAAACCCAACTATGATTCCCTTCGCGTATTGGTTGTGCTTGCTGGCCCAACCTTCGTCCCTATAATAAACACAAGCTTGATTTCCGTTCCAAACGATGCGTCTTTCTTGGCTATAGTCCTATGCACAAAGGAGTTAAATGTCTGGATGTGTCAACTGGACGTGTCTATATTTCTCGTGATGTTGTATTTGATGAAGCTATTTTTCCTTTTGCCTCTCTTCGTCCCATTGCCGGGTCTCGTCTTCGCGAAGAAATTATTTTACTTCCTAACAATTCATCAACCACACCATCTAGTACCGAGGGCATGCATATTGATGATCACATGTATATTGTTCCACGTACTGACCCTGTGCAGGAACCACCCCCTGAAAACTCGTATGCCACTAGTGAAGAGAATTCAGAAAACGGAGCTAGAATTAGTTCACAGGAGCATGAAATAACAACGTCAACACAAAACCAAACAAGTGCTGATATCCAGGATGATACGGAAGCATCTGATTCGGTGCGGTCCCCTGCTGCTGCTCCTTCTCAAGGGGACAACATCAGCCCGACACGACGGGACCAAGCATCCCCGCGCGTCACGCCGCAGTCCCCGCCTAGCGCGTAGCTCCCCTGCGTTAACGACCCGCCAACGGAGCCGGGATCCCTCTCCCGTGATGCCATGTCGCCTCCCTCCTCTAGCACGATCGGATCTTCTGCGGCCTCCTCTACACCGCCCTCTGCCACATCATCGGTTACACGATTCTCTGCGCCGGACCAGTCAGATTCAGCCGGATCTGTTGTGCCTCTAGATTCTGCAGCCTCTCCTATACATCAGCATGCTACACGCCTTGCCAAAGGTATTCATCAACCTAAAATTTACAAAGATGGAACTATTCGGTATGCACTTCTTACATCGACAGGTGAGCCTTGAAATATTAAGGATGCTCTTAGTGATGTAATTGGCGGAAAGCAATGCAAGAGGAGTATGATGCGTTGATGATGAACAAGACCTGGCGTCTTGTTCCTCCTAGTTCTAGCAAAAATATTGTTGATTGCAAGTGGATCTATCGCATCAGGAAACATGCCGATGGCACAATTGACAGGTATAAAGCACGTCTTGTGGCCAAAGGATTCAAGCAACGGTATGGAATTGATTATGAAGATACCTTTAGCCCTGTTGTTAAGGCTACCACTATCAGGGTTGTGTTAGCCTTGTCAGTTTCTCAGGGATGGAGCTTACGACACCTAGAAGTCAAGAACGCGTTTCTACATGGTGTTCTGGAAGAGAAAGTCTATATGCAACAACCTCCTGGGTTTGAATCTCCTCAAAATCCAAATTTCATATGCAAACTTGATAAAGCTCTCTATGGTCTGAAACATGCTCTCCGTGCATGGTATTCTCGACTAAGCTCCAAGCTCCTTGATCTTGGTTTTCTTCCATCAAAGGCTGATACCTGACTTTTTATTTACAACAAGTCAGGGATAACCTTGTTTCTTCTGATATATGTGGATGATATTATTGTGACTGGCTCCTCAGATCAGGCTATCGCGACTCTATTACACAACCTCAGTGATACCTTTGCTATTAAGGACCTTGGTGATTTGCATTATTTTCTGGGGATTGAGTTCAAGAAAACTTCCGCTAGACTACTCTTATCTCAAGAGCAATATGCCATTGACCTCCTTGCACGTGTTGGATTGGCTAATTGTAGACCTTGTCCCACACCACTCTCTATCAATGATAAATTGTCTCTTCAAGATGGATCTCCTCTTGGCTTTGAGGATATTTCACAGTATCATATCATTGTTGGGGATCTTCAGTATTTGACATTGACAAGACCGGACATCTCTATTTCTGTTAATAAAGTCTGTCAGTATCTTCATGCACCAACTACTGCTCACTGGACAGCTGCCAAGCGTATTCTGCGCTATATACAAGGGACCCTCAAGGTTGGATTAACATTCCAAAAGTCCCCTTCTACATTGCTTAGTGCGTTTTCCGATGCAGATTGGGTGGGTTGTCTTGATGATAGACGCTCTACAGGGGGATTTGCCATCTTTTTTGGACCAAACTTGGTTTCCTGGTGTGCCAGAAAACAAGCCACTGTGTCCCGCTCGAGCACTGAAGCTGAGTATAAGGCAATTGCTAATGCTACTGCTGAATTGATTTGGGCTGAAGCCCTTCTTCGTGAACTTGGTGTTACTCTCATGGACAAACCATGCATTTGGTGTGATAATCTTGGAGCTACATATCTTTTAGCCAATGCCGTCTTCCATGATCGTACCAAACATATTGAGATTGATTATCATTTTGTTCGAGAACGGGTTGCCAACAAACAACTAGATATCAAGTTTATCTCTAGCAAAGATCAAGTTGCTGATGGATTTACTAAAACTTTACCTACACATAGCTTACATGAGTTTAGACGTAATCTAAACCTTTCTCATGGTTTAGATTAGGGGAGGGGGGGGTATTAGACAAAGTAATCATGTCCGTATACGGCATAGAGTAGTACTCTACTCGTATACGGACTCCTCTTGTCAAGCCACCATGGGGGCTATTCCCGTGTCATATATATATATATATACGTACCGATGGCTCTATCGATTCCATCATTCCCTGCATAACAACCCACAGAGTCTAATTTATATGATCTCATTTTTATAGTTGGACGCGATGCGGGAAAAGATCCTATCACAGGATCACCTATTAGCAATCCAAGAGAAATTGATTGGATTTTTGGTCGACGAGGTCATAGACCCATGCGGAGAATCTCTCTAGATAGACCTAAAACATCCATGTAACGATCTCCATGTAATCAAATAGACAGGCTCTGGATCCGGTTGGGACTCCATGTAATGGCCTCCATGTATGCTTGTAAGAGAAATTATATTATATATGCATCAACGTGTATAAGTACTATGTAGTAACACTGTGTATGTATAAAAAACAAGAAACTTGTTTGTAATAAAAACACAGAATGAAAAATAATTCAACCCAAAACACAAATGAAAAGAAAAACACTAAAACTCTATCTGTTGCCGCGGCAGCCAAATATCTCGAAACGCTGCCGCGGCAACGACCTTTAGTCCCGGTTCGTGTAATGTCCTCTAGCCTAACGCGGCTCGCGGAGGCACGTGGTGGACCTCTAGTTCCGGTTCATAACAGAACCGGACCTTTAGTCCCGATCTGTCAGTCCCGGTTTGCAATCCGGAACTAAAGGTCCTTATGAACCGGGTATAAAAACCCGGTTTCTACTAGTGAACTACTACAACTCGAACAACAGATTCTCAAATTATTCGTACGCGGCAGTATTTTTCGGACAATATTTCTCCTCCGGTCTTTTCCAACAGTGCGCTAGTAAATTTCCGACATTACTTTTCCGACCTTGGACGGCATTTCCCTGTAGTTCTTTTAAGCGGATATTTTTTGCCGCATGTAACTCCGCCGGTAATTTTAATCGTCAGTCTGTCTTTTCCTTTTGCTTTTTTTCCATACTTAGCTGATAATTCGTGCCGGTAATTTCCCAAACGTGGTTACTTGTGGTAGGTTCTTGGCGAACAGTAGTTTTTCCACCGTAATTTGCTCGCAATAATTTATTTTTTTAGATTTCTTTTCTATTCTTCAACAATACTTCTTATATATTCTCTCTGTTCTAATTCTCCATCGGTTGTTTCTTCAACGTAACTTCTCAACTATAAGTGATTCATAGTTATTTTTGTGTGGTAATTTTTCGGCACACTTCTATGCCAGTAAGTTCCCGACAGTATTACGATTCCGTAACTATTCGGCCGTGAGCGATATCCAGGCCACAATTCGCCATTAATGATTCAAATTCTTTTGAGCTTTTCAATTCCTTGACACTAATCGTCTTCCGCCTCTTTTACCAGGGATGTTCGTACATCTGTCTTTTGCAACAATTTCGAACAACAATTTATACTATATTACATATCGAGTAATCTTTCACGGTACTTTTGATCAACTATTCGAAGGCAGACGCGGCGTGTTACCGTGGCACGTTTCCTAGTCTGGCTTTATATGTCGACGGTCCCAATAAAAGGCCAGGCCATCGGCATATACAATGGTCATCGACAACGTGGTGTTTTCCTATAGGTGTCTATGATTTCTACTTTTTCGCGCGTATTCCGTGGAAAGCTAATACCTCGGCTTCCTAGTTATCCAGTTGTACAATGCCCTTGCTGCCTACTAGAGTTTCATGTTAATTTCCAATGTTAGTCATGCTATAAATGATTAATACCCTCCGATTCATAATAAGTGTTGCTGATTTTGTAGGTAGTATAACATTGATCTATTCGGAATATAAGTGCAGCCATCAACGTAAGTATAGATAATCACCTCACATCTGGTTGAGTATATATCATGCGTATGGACGGCCCGAGCTGCCATCCGTTAATTCGACCACAGGCTGATGTGAAACTAAATTGACACTCCTAGATGAGTGAGCTAGCTTATCCAAAAATGGGCCCGGTTCCGGGCAAGGGATCATTCATAACAGCGACCAAGTTAGTTGTTTCTGTCGCGACAACCATTACTTCATGCAATTAGTAGCACACAAATACAGATAGACGGATGGACAGACGATAGTAAGACTAACCAAAATTTTCTTTCGTGTATATATGCCCTTAATACGAAGACAGTGATATTGACCGTGATGTTCCACCCCCTCCCCTCCCCCCCTCTAAGATGTATAGGTTCTTAATTTGAAAGCTGCCTCTACATGGATCACACTTATAGATAATATGTTGTATACAGGGTTTTATTGTCACTAGTACATAATTTGGAGTTTTATGAGAGGGCTGTTTTATCAACCACCGTACCTGCTCTTACATGTTTCTTCGTTATTACGCCGTGTTCATGACATCAAGTACTACCGTCTAGTCACGAATTTCTTTTAAAAGTATACAATATGGAGATATACAATATGACGTATTAAACTTGCTCTAAGCGAGTGTTCACCCCCAAAATTGACCTAATTCGCAGCAGGTGGTCATCCAACAGCGACAAAAATGTGGCCCATTCCGTCAGGTACATATTAAAAGAGACCGATGGACAATGTAGCATTGCTATAAATAGTCGAAAGACATGGATATCCGCAAAATCAACCATAATAATTAAGCGAGATTTCCTTCAAGGGAAGATAGGGAATGTACATTACTAGCTCAGCCCTACTCTGCAACGAACTAGATCTTGCAGAAAGTTGACCATCTGTCGGTAACTGATAGACTACAAGTCCACACCCACTTATTCTCTTTCAAAGAATTTGAGTAAATGCTGGAAAATGAAGGTACTCATATTTATTTCATGGAGAAATGTATTTTAAGAATTCCCATGAAGATGTGAACAATTATGGCAAAATGGAGAGAGTGTTGAGAAAGAGAGTGACAGCTGATCGAGATCATCCATCGCCCTCTGCATGGCAACGAGGTGCCATCGTTTTTAAAATCCTCTATTCCAGCCAAGATAAAATGAAGATGTGTTGTTTTCAGAACCCATTATTTTGCATCCATATGGTACATATTGCACCGTAAATGAAGATTAGTTCCATAAAATGAGCTGGAGCCAAAAGCATGACGTGCTTGTCGACTCTTTGCATAAATAATCAAGATCCGATTATTCCAATGGACTCCTATTCATCCACATATATACAGTGTTTAAGGTGCATTCATGGCCGTCCCTCAGGGGGGTCTGGAGGGGCAGTCGCCCCGGGCCCAAGAAAATTAAGGGCCCTCCCTAGGTATGTGTCATATATATATATATATATATATATATATATATATATATATATATATATATATACCTTTCCGATTGGGTCCCTCTAGTTTCCTAGACACACACGTGCGTCAGTGGTTGAATTGTTGTTTAACTAATCTAGCCATAGAATCAAGTTCGGGTTCGGCCAGCCCTTATGTAACTCCTCAAGCTCGACGTCCTCGTCACTGTCTCTATCAAATTCTTGATCGCCATCGTCCATCTCTATCTCTCTATCGTAGTTCGCTAGGAGGCTCCTCTTTCTCCTTCCGTTCAATTGTTTCATAGTCCTAAGGATGACAGCTAGTCCAAGCCTACAAACAGGTATCAAAACGTCTATCCCAATTCTCTGTGGATTTGCGTGCTAGTCCATGATGCCCTAATTCTAGTTCTTATTAGTAATTATTGATTTGTTGTTTTATTTTCGGTGTGAATAACCGGTAATGGCACCTGAATCCAGTGCTTACAAAAGGATTGCTAGAATCACAGACAGGATCTTTTCGTAATTTTTTGAACGAGAATAATATTGATTCCATCATCATTGATTTTTCTTCCATTAATTTACGGAGAAATTTTTAAGGTAAATTGTAAATATTGTAATTGGATGCACTTGAAATCTTGTTTTTATCATTTTACACAACTATGCGGAAAAAATTGGGGCCCCTGAATTTTAGTTTTGCCCCAGGCCCCGAAATCTCAAGACCGGTTGTGCATTTAAGATCATGTGGAGCATAATATTTTCGGTCGTCCTGGGAGCGACCTAGGAGCGTCGTGTGATTGTCCTCCTTTTTTAAAACTTAAGGCTCATACCCAGCTTTATAGATAAAGCAACCCAGCTTTATAGATAAAGCAAACGACCACTCGAGTTATACAGATAAAAGGAACCACAAACTTAACCCACATGCAGCTGACACTCGACAGTCGAACCGGCTCCAGGAACACCCAACGGCATGTGGCCACCCAGCAACGACAGCGGGTTACATCACACCACAACTTAGCATAGGCTCAAGGTTACAACATGGAAAGCCAGAAACAAAGCACCAAAAAGCACATATCCCTCAGCTTGATTCCCTCAGCACCCTTTTTGCCCAGATCGTCCTCATCAGGTCCTCAGCTCGACGCCCCTCCCCTCGTGTCCTCCTTTTTTTTATGATATATATTCCTATAAAACAAGTTGTGTGCTTTTTTTTTTTGAGAATCAAGTTGTGTGTTATTTAAAAACGCCAATTTGATACAAATAGTTGCACTTATATTTATACTCAAGGGGGTGTCACAGTTGATATATGAGAACTGAACTCAAAACTTGTTTTTATCGCAATTAGACTAAAATCTGATACTAGCTATTTATATGACAATGATGTTGCTTGACGCGGAACATGGACCGACATCTGCGTGTCACCAACTGTTCACATGCGAGCCACCCTCTCTGCTCTGGTCCTTATAAATACTCGTCACCTCCTCCTTTCATACCTCACATCTCTCCACACACAATAGTTGTTCAGGCTCCTTCCTCGTTTCCTTTCTTCATTCCAGTTGATACTCGATCGATAACATCAACGTTGATAGCGTTCCCTGAGAGTAAGGCATTCGTTTCTTAATTTCTTTTGCGGGAGATAAGGCCTTTTTTTTGCGGGAAACTAAGGCATGGCTTAGTTTTAAATATATTTTGTGTCTGCCTTTTCTAGTAATCCCTCCGTCCCAAAATAAGTGACGTGAGTTTGTCTAAATCCGAATGTATCTAGACACGTTTTAATATATAGGTACATGCGAATCTAGACAAACTCAAGTTATTTATTTTGGGACGGAGGGAGTAACATTTTGTGATGAACGTTAGTGATCGGATATAATAATTAGGATAACCTTTGAACCAGTATTTCATCCTTTGTGGATTAGAAGGACAAATAATGTTACTCCCTCCGTCCCAAAATAAGTGACGTGAGTTTGTCTAGATTCGAATGTATCTAGACATGTTTTAGTATATAGATACATATGAATCTAGACAAACTCAACTCACTTATTTTGGGACGGAGGGAGTATATATTTTCCTACATGAAGCACCGAAGTGCCATCCATCTACTGTAGCATATTATTCTCTTATATTCGTTTTGTTTCTCTAATATATCATCTCTTTTCTAGTCGATGGGTGACTGCTCCGAGACGACGCCGATGGCAAACAGCAGGGCCAACTTTGGCGAGATCCGGCGGTTGCAACGCGCTGATGGCCCCGCCGCCGTGCTTGCTATCGGCACGGCAAACCCGCCAAACTGCTTGTCCCAGGACGAGTACCACGAGTACTACTTCCGTGTCACCAATAGCGTGCACCTCGCGGACCAGCTCAAAGACACACTCAAGATGATATGTACGCACGCAAGCATCCCCGGCGATCTCTTGAACCTACATTTCCTGCTTGATACTCGTATGATTCGTTATAACGACGCCTACCCGGGCCGGGTGTTTCCTTGTCCTAAATAAATCAGGTGCGCTCACGGGCAGCGAGAGGCGTTACATTTACAACACGGAGAAGATGCTCAACGCCCACCCGGAGTTCCTCGACCGCGCGACGCCCTCCCTCGAGCAACGGCTCGCCATCGTCGAGGTCGCCGCTCCTGAGATCCTCGCGGCAGCCGCGAGCAAGGCCATCGCCGAGTGGGGCCGTCCGGCCACCGACATCACCCACCTCATCGCCGTCACCAACTCGGGCGCCGGGGCCCCGAGCGCGGACGTCCGCCTGGCCAAGCTTCTGGGCCTCCGCAACAACGTCCGCCGCACGATGCTCCACCTCAACGGCTGCTTCGCCGGATGCTCCGCGCTGCGCCTGGCCAAGGACCTGGCCGAGAACAACCGCGGCGCGCGCGTCCTGGTGGCCTGCGTCGAGCTCATGAGCGTCGCCGGCTTCCGTGGCCCCGACCTAGGGGAGGACTGCATCAACGACCTCATCAGGAACACGGTCTTCGGCGACGGCGCGGGTGCGGTCATCGTCGGCGCCGACGCCGTGGAGCCCGCCGAGCGCCCGCTCTTCGAGATGGTGTCCGCCGCGCAGGCCTTCATCCCGGACACGGAGAAGGTGCTCTCCACGGAGCTCAAGTCGTATGGCCTCGACGGGAAGGTCTCCACCAAGCTGCCAGGCTTGGTGGGAGACCACATCAAGCCGTGTCTGCTTGATGCCTTCGGTCCTCTTGACTTGGAGGTCAAATGGAATGACCTCTTCTGGGCAGTACACCCCGGTGCCGTTGCGATCCTGGACAAAATTAACAGGGTCCTCCAACTGGAGCCCGGCAAGCTGATGGCGAGCCGAACTGTCGCAAAAGAATACGGCAACATGCTCAGCGCCACCATCATCTTCGTGCTGGATGAGCAACGCCGCCGGATGCAGGAGGAAGGACAGTGGGCCGAGTGGGGCGCAATGGTTAGCTTCGGACCGGGCTTCACTATGGAGACAATGGTGCTGCACGCCACTAGCCACCTCAAAAAGAATTAGCTACCACATCATCCAGCGACAAGGCTGCTCCGTCTCCGTATCGTCAAATTTCATTCCGTCTCCGTATCTCCTACAGTACTACATATATGTAGTATTCGCTATCAAAATAAAAGTACGTATACTAATTAAGAACAGTACATAGAGAGTGTTGAGAGCATCCGCCTATTAGCGACGTCAGCAAAAATATCTCGATCGTATGTAAGCTAGAAGCACAACTAAGTTACTACTACTCCCTCCGATCCATATTAGTTGACTCGAATTCGTCTAGATTCGGATGTATCTAGACATGTTTTAGTACTAGATACATCCGAATCTAGATAAATCAAAGTCAACTAATATGGGTCGGAGGGAGTACTACATTATGTTGATGTTTTACTCGTTAGCCTTAAGTTTTTTGCTTATATATGGAGTATGCAAAATATATGTATGTATTTCATGATTTTCTCTTGTCAATTCTCATAGAAGCTGCCATCACAATTCCCATGCCCTTTGATACAACATTTTTTTACGTATCACTACTACGGAAGTGGCTTAATATCATGTCATCACAAACACTTTTTATTTATGTATACTCGAAACAAGCCTGCATCCCGCTTTATAAATAAAACAACGTCCATTTACAACCAAGATCTAACACAACATACCTAGCCACAGCCAACGAAAAGGAGAAAGAGCAACAAGTCCGCTGGGGCCTCAACACAAGATAGCCCAAAAAGAAAAGGAAAACGACACAAGGGGCGAGACCCGCCCGGGGCCCTGAGGCGCCTGGGTCAAGGGGATGAGGGGCCAAGAAGGGGAGCGCCGTCTCTCGCAGAGCCCGGAGGGTGCCGTCCAAGTGCTCCCGATCCCGCTGTCTAGCCAGTGGGTACCACTGCTGCAAGTATGCGATAAAAGAAAAAATGAAGTTAAAAGCACGGCTAGGGAAGATTCGTTCAATCAACATCTTGTTCCTAATGTTCCAAAGGGTACAAGCCAAGGCCGCAAACACAAGCCAGAAAAGGCGACGCCGCCTTCTACTACGGTTTGACTCATTCTGTAGGAACTCTCCGAGATCCTAGGTCTGCCACGCAGACCCCAGGGCATCCCGGACAAATCTCCACAAAAACTGAGCCGTCGTGCATATGAACATAATGTGGGGGCCTTGCGGTGACCCAGCATACCACTGCATGATATAGTACACTATAGTCGTTGACATAACACCAATAAAACACCGTTCACTAGTATTACATCCCTTAGAATGACACAACAAAAACATCGTGGGTCTAAAACATGTCTTTATATTCATATATCACATTACAGAAGATCCAAAGAACTTCCTTGACAAAACGAGGATTGTAATTACAAAAGAGAACCATAAATAGAAAGTCGAAGTCTATTCTAGAAATATCACTACTGTATATCTATGGCTTCTATTGCTACTAAAGAAATACTCTACAGAAGTAGGTTCTGGTTTCTAAGATTAGTTATACTCTATGCTTCAGCATGACTTTCCTTGGCTTCAGATGTAGACATCGACCCCGTTGATATCATCTGGATTTCTCTAGTTCTTCATAGTAGTTCACCTCCTGGGTTCACCATTGATTGCTCCGGAATCTAGCAAGGGTTAAGAAGATACGGTTGAGTATGAGCGTACTCAGTAAGTTCACTAAAAAGAAGTGTTTGATGTACTAGCTACAACCTCAAACCAAAGGTCGTAGGTTATGCAGATTTTCGTAAATATTTTTTCAAAGGTTGCTTTTATTCTGAAAAACTATGTCCGTCAGTCTTCACAAGTTGATTAGAACTCCGTTGAGTTCCTTTCTTACAGTGTTCGCAACTCCTTCCCAGAACAGGGAGTAACAATCATACTTTTATACACTCTGCAGTGGTGCGTTGCTTTACTCATAAGGGGTTCTTATCCATGTTGCACAACCGGACATACTTTCCTGATCACACTTTCTTTGGTGTGAGGCCCAATATAAGAATCCAAGCCGATCACTACCCTTCTCTGCGACCCCACATGCCAACACGACCCCCAAAGAAGAACGACCTTTGTTAATCCACGAAGCAGATATAGCTATGGTTGACAACTTGAGGACTCTAGTGAGTAGATAATATCCTGGTCACCCCAACAAGTTGATGGACCTACCAAGGATCGTCTCTCCAGATAGTCTAGATACCAAGATCGTGGGGAGCTGAGGGGTCCCACCATGTACTGGGCCTCGAAAGGTATACTAGCGCCACGATATGGTCATTCGTCGACATGCAAAAGGAAGAAGATCTAGCTGACTTCCCCAGAGCTCATATAGATGTCATGGTTAACACGTAATATACGATGCAAGAATCACGGCAACATTTGTTGTTAAATCCTAGATGATATATTCCCGAACAATGGTCCTTTGATTGCCAATCATAATAGATTAACTAATCACCCTAGATAAGTAACCATTAGTTCACGTTAATCAAGAAAATAGTGTTTTTTGTCGTCCTTTTTAAAATGCAGGTGTTAACAGTAATAGTTTGCAAATACTTGATAGAAAATAATCAAAGAACATGAGCAAGTGTGAATTTGCCTTTTTGACTACATGATTACGTACTCAAGGTCTTGAAGTCCGTATAAACTCCAATATCTGAAAACAATATCATTGGTATAATACCTCGGACCATAAGCTCTAAGCAATAAGCCAGGAATGAACCCAAAAGTGGATAAGGAATTCTACCACAGAGGCCCAAGGCCACCCACATGTAGGCCCGTAGAAGCGGAGCAGGGCACGGTACCAGCCAACCATCCTATTCAATTTCAAGAACATCATGACAAGAGCGAGTGGCGTAGTCGACAAGTATGTGAACAAAACATACACAAGTGTGTATGCCAGCGACATACAACAGTACATCAGAGTCAGACCATCTAAAACAATAGAAACAAAAATATTCAACGCCCTACGACAAGATCCAAACATCCTAGATAGAGATAATAGTTTAGGATACATCCTCATACATCACACATTAGAGTATCAAACGGAAGCGAAAAACAAGATCCGAGTACAAGCAAGAAGCAAATTGGCATAAGATACCCTTGAAATAAGCACATCCTACCCACAGATCTCACAGATATCCATCCCCAAAATATCTACATCTGATGGTCGTCGCCACCATCATCGGTCTCTTTGACCCAGTAACCTTCTTGAGAGTATACATGTCCATCTAAACCAAATATTTATCGTGTGAGACCCTAGGGGTACTCAGCAAATCTTAATGCATCTAAAGAGAACAACCCGGGGTGACGCAATTGTAGCGAAAGATAATATCTAAACAGTTCTACAGAGACATGCTACATCATCCGCCCAACCAGAGATGGAATGACCCTCGTTAATTAGTAACAATAGTGATATAAGTAACATAAATAAGCATCGCTTGCACTCCTTCTCGCTTACCGACGAGAAGGCAGAAGTACATCCCATCTGTTGGCAATTTTATTAACCATTCCATGAGTGTTACACTATTTACTAGTCATGTCTTAGTCAAATTAAAGGCAATGCTTTAGTTATAGTTCTATATGATCAAGAAACTGTGCCCCAAGTCATTTATAACCGCGGACACAACTTTCAAAATGATTTACCCTACAGGGGTGCACAAATAGCAACACACGCATGATCGACCTCGGGAAGAACCAAATAAAACGCAACGAGGCCTCACGACAATGTATTCATAGGATTCAAAAATTATTTTAGGGGGCCACCCCACTAAGCTACCCGCAACGAAGTTGGCCGGCACCGAGACAGACCTAGGGTTTGTGTCAATGGATGTAAATGACTGGGACCCGTGACTAGGCTTGTCGATATCGCAAAAACATTTCACATTCCAAAACAGTACAGGCGCTCCACGCGTAATCGTAAATAAATCAGTAAATCATGGCATAAATATATGATAGTAATAACACCTGAAACTAATCGTGGCCCCAAGAAATAGAATGTGAATCAAGCTCAGGCGAAGGGGATCTATAGAGTCCCCCACATGTGGATAGTGCGAATAGTCAAGGAACAGGTATCAAGTCCTACGGGACACAAGTGAGCATGAAAGAACCAAATAATAGCTATTAACCACTGGTGCCTCTTTTTCTTTAGTTATCCCATTACTACATAGTTTAAGTTGTATAGGTACCTCATTATCGAAAGACTCGAACAAACCTTACACATGCAGTTCTACGACTCACATGGCTCAAACAACTCCTATAGTAATTGCTCATAGGATTGAGGATACAAGCTTTACTAGGGTTTAAAAGTAAAGACTATACAATACTTGGGATTCAATTTAATGCAATTGTGACTCAATGATGCAAGAGTAAGATAGAGGCATAGGTTCTATATGTATGCAAGCATGGGGAATTGCTTGCCTGTCAGATCAATAGTAGGGTAATCGGGATCTGAGTAGTACTCTTGGTTCTCCTGATAGTTGCCTTGCTTGGTGTTTGTCCGAAATAAAAACCAAACACACAAAGGGGTATAATAAATAAAGTGCGCAATCATATGAATATATGCAACAAGCAAACAATGTATGCCATGATAGAATGATGCACACTTGCATGGTATAACAAAGTATGGCATGCTTGAGGTGTGGAAACAAGAAATACATATTTTTATTAGTTGTTTATTTATATTTTCTCCCATAAACCTTGATGCCCCTTTAATATTTATATGATGTATTCTTCAATTCATATCATGGAATGTATAATCAGAATGGGCTCATCACGCTGATCGATTTAAGACATATTATTTGTTTAAACAATTAAATATTATTTAAATGCCCGGAATATATTATAAATATCATATTCATATTCCTGGCATTTTTCTGATTCAAAAACATATATTATTTGTATTATTTGAAAATATCAATTTAAAACAATATTTAAATCAATTAATTCAAATTAGGGTCAAAGTAAAAGGTTTGACTAGTTCAAATTATTTCTGAAAATATTTGAATTAACATTAAAAAACAAAACATATTTCATATAGAGTTTGAATTCAAATTCAAAAGCATTTGAAAGTTATGAATTAATTTGTATTTAACATTTTTTCTAGATTTTTTTATTTTTTTAGAAAAGAACACTGTGGCTTTTGTTACTCGTGACCGACTTACCTACATGCGATGATGGGTGGGGACAGGGGCTTTCCAGGCCCACTACACGCATGGCTAAAGAGGCGACAGCACATGGTCGGCCTGGAGGCTACGATTTGAGGAGTACAAAAGCCTAGGGGTCTAAGTAAAAGATTGCGGCGACTGGTCTCTAAACTTCGTATGAATTGTAGAGCGCTGACTTCTGGCAAAGAAGGCGATGACTTCGGTCGACAAAACTGAGCATGTAAGTGCTCGTTGTGTAGAGGGGGCTTCAGGCTACATGTTAGGTTCAGCAGGAACAGCGGAAGCGACCCGTATGCGAAGCACGCTTCCGACGAACATGCGTGTAGAGACTGTGCGGGGCGGGTAACTGATGACGAAAAGAGCACCAGGTCAGCGGCGACATGCAGCGACGCGACTTGCGGCCATGGTTGCGACGGCTACAGGTCACAGATCGAGGCGTGGTCGATTGCGATGGAGAGCTAGTACTACCCTCTACGTGTTGGTGTGCTGGGTGTCGCTGGAGAAGAACCAGGGACGCCGAAAAACATCTAGGAACAGAAGGGCGCGCTGATGTGGTCTGACTGCTACTGGCTGCAGCTGTGCGTGCTGCGGAATGCGAACGGCGCGGCAAGCTGGTCGTGCGTGGGGCGGCAACGGTTAGTCGCGCGGTCACCGAGGAAAACAAACAGGCAGAAGGAGGTCACTAGGAGGAGGCGTAGATCACCTAGGGTGAAGGGCAATGAGGCGACCGAGCCGGAAGATGACCCGGACGATTGGCAAATGACAGCGGAGTGCGACACGGGGTGGCGATGCGCTGCAGCTCCTCCTCTCTCCTTGTTCTATACCGCTCCCAAAACCACGCACGCGACCGGCACAACGACGATCTCTGGAGACGGCAGCAGCAGGCGATGAGGACCAGGGTAGATGGAGGCTAGGGTTTAGGTAGGGACAACAAGGCTTGCTAAGGAAGGAGGTAGTCCCCTCCCAGATCTTTGTCTGGGTGTGGTTAGGGTTGCAGATGGGGTTGCCAGCCCTGCTGCTATCCTGATGCAAAAGGAGGGAGGAGGGAGGGCAAGTGCGAGGCATGAGGGTCGCTGTCGTTGCTCGGCGGCGCCAACACGTGAGTGAGGCGGGGAAGGGAAATAGGGTCCCTGGCCGGTGGGGTAGTGCGGTGGCCCAGGTTGCAGGCGATGGGGGTGCGTGCGGATGGTGCAACGGCTACTCTTAGCTGCTCGATCGCACCAGGGAGAGAGGTGCCAGGTGCAACCGGGTTGACTCCGGGTGGGATTGCACCGAGTGTACCTGGAAGAAGTAGAGCTAGCTAGATGGTTTTGGTCCAGCTAGATGATGTGGTGGTGGCTGTTTGGTTCGAGTTTAGCTAGGATAGATAGATTAGGGTATTAGTTATTTAGGTAGCTCTTTTTATTTCCTTTTTATAAGATCTTTTTTATGTGTAAGGCAAGCTTATCAAAAGCTTCTCAAGGACAACTAGGGAAATTAAAACCAAAGTAAACCAAGTGGAGGGAGAAAAGTATAAAAGACCTATGGAATTATTTGAATTGGTATCTTATTGCATGAATTTGAATCATCAACCTATCTACCAATTCAAATGAATCCCAAAAGAAGGGAGGTGGAAGAAGCTTGCATGGGCCATGCATGGATCATAAATGACCAAGTACTAGTTCTGAAACAAATAGAGGACATTGTGGCCATATCTCCCATACATGCATTCAAATTTGAATTAACCCCACACATCAACAAGCTTGCAAATCATATGAAAATAATTAGCATATGCACATGTATGGAGCTAAATGGCCATTATAGTGTGTATTTTCCCACTAGGTCAACTTTTATCCAAATATAGCATCATACATGAGCATATAGTAAGTAAAACCATATGGGAGCTTAATAGAAGCAGTTAAACTCACATGACATGCAAAGGTGGCCATGTGGCTCCACATAGTTGATATTTTGAAAACAACATAGATCATATATGGGAGCATGTAGAAACAGATGTGGATCCATCTTAATACATATGAGATAGATAAAATACCAAAAGAAATGCAAATGCTCATATATAATTTGGATGGTGGAATTATAAGGTGGTGGCAAAGAAAGGAGGTGGAGTTAGAATAGATATGCCCCCAACTCAACTTGGGCATCAAGCAATTTATCAAGAGCCAAATATAATATATCGAGAGGCACATACAATATATGAGACAAATGCATAATGAAGAGAAGACCCAAATGAAGAGGGGTTTTATATGATGCTCAAATGCAATGTGCCATGGTGATATGAGCATGAAATAATGATGATACAGTAATGACAAGTAGGAAGTAGCATTATATAGACTCGGCAAGTAGCATTACAATCGTTAGACAATTGGGATGCTACAACTCTCCCCCACTAAAAAATAATCTCGCCCCGAGATTCCTATGAAAAAGAAAAAGACCCAAGGAGAGGAGGGTGTTCAGAATGAAGGTGATCCTCACGTTTCCAAGTGGTTTTTCAATGGAATGGTGCGACCACTACATTTTGCAAAACTTGCTAGACTTTTTGCGAGTCTTGTGTTTTGCTACTTGATAACAAAGGACTTGAAGAAACTGGAGGGTTGTTGTGAGACGAGAAAAAAATAGGATGAACATAGCTCCGGTGCTCCCGAGAAACACGATAAAAGAATAGAAACATTTCTTGAAAGAATTATGAAAGATGGTGTATCGAGGAAAAAGAAAAGACACATCGTTAGGATTCAAGATCAAAGATGCAAGTGAGGATGATTCTTGCTATCACCAGAAGAAAAGAGCGACTTTGGAGAAGTTATCAACCACTATGAAAATAACATTGTCTCTTCCCTCAGATTTAAGAAATGAAGTTTGGAGAAAACCATATTGTCTTTGAACAACAAAGTTCTTGATAACAATGAAAGGACATTAGAATAAGGAATTCTTGGATTAGATTCTTGTTGCGCTGGTAATAACCAAAGGATCACGCAATTGAGGTGCGCAGATATATCTTCAAGAGACGGAGATGATGCTAGTTTATGGTGGAATCCTGAGAAGAAGTTGAATATCCCAGATCTAAAGGTTATTATTGATATGCTTATTGCTTTCCTTAACCATGTGGTTAATGCAACAGATTTTGCGATTGATGGCATCGACCATAATTGGCTTTACCAAGATAAAATGGATTTGACAATTGAAGTCAGATATATATTCCATCCATCTTGTTTGACAATGTCAAGCACCGGTAGAAAGAAGAGGGCGGAGAAGATTTTGCATTTCTATCCACCAGATCATTGAAGATTTTGCTCCATCTTGAAATAGACGAGACCACCAACAAGATATTCTTGCTCACATTCATCGAGAAAACACTCCGGAAAACAAGGATGGAAGTAAAAGTCTCGAGGGATAAAGGCCACTTCTGACTTCCTGGAATGAGTAAAATTGCATTGATTTCCCAATCCAATGTACAATAGCGAATGATAATAGTAGTGGTATGGTAGCTACTCTATCCCGCACACGAAGGATTACTCCGTACATGAATAGGAAACTCGTGCAACCCAACTACCAGAAATTTAGGCTGAAGATCTTGACAAACAGAATTCATGAAGCTTCGTAAGAAAACAAGGATGTGATGCAAACACTTCGTCGGATCCAAAACAAATAAAGAAGATGATGTTGTCGTCGTGTCAGATGTCCTAAGCCATCGGAAAAGATATGAATGAAAGATCATGGAAACAGATAAAGGATTCACCAAACAGATTATGGATAGCAACCAAACCCTTGAATAGAATAATTACGAAAGATCTGGAAAATATTCGTGGCATTCAGAGGATTGAGGATAGAAGATAAAGCGAGAGGGTTTCAAAAGGTTTGTTGATGAGTGGAAGACCAAGGAATTTCTTGTCCTTCTGAAGAATACCTGAGAGAGATTTAGCCCTCTTGAGGGAGTCTTCAACAAAGCAACTGGGACTTGACAAACCAAGGAAAATTCTCGAGTTGATTGGAATATGTAGGATGGAATTAACAATTGACATGATGATTCTAGAATTGTAATGATGTCTTTAGCAGAAGGACGTGGCCGAGATAGGTGACTTCAAAAAGTCGGAATTCACACTTTGAGAACTTTGCACACATGCAATGTTCACAAAGCTTGAGAGAAAGTGAAGAATATGTTCTTATTGTGCTTCCATTGATATAGGATAGGCAAGGATAAATCCCAAAGTAAATCCCCATCTTTCAATATGGATTGAGTGTGGTCGTTTGTGAAAGTCTTGTGTTACAATCAAGTTTTACTTTACAAATAAATACATACTAAGATTCTAAAATGAGTAGGTAACTGATGTAAGTAAAGCATTACAACATTTGATGGTAGATGTTGATTAGTAAGTACCTTTAAGGATTATTATATTTCAAGTTGGTGGATTTAGCAGAATGGCGAAAGCTTTTTTTTGTAGTGGCAAAAAGAATAACTTTCAGAGAAAATACTTATTACACTAAGTTTAACAATTTCTAGTGTTCTAAGAACTCGATCGATGGTTATTTGAATAGCTTTAACAATCTTGAAATAGTACACTACTTGCTAGTTGAGTGACAGACCAAAGTTAACTATAAAATATAACTAGGACTAAGTTATAGTAATTTTATATTATGGTCGAGTTCAAAAGTTTTTCTCGATACGATCGATGACGGAATCGTATAGATATTGAGTATAGCTCTATGAATCTATACCTGGCAAGTTGAGCTTATGTGAGTTATAGAGTTAGAGCTAATTATGAGATATGGTGATCTCATTTTATAGTTTGTTTAACTTCTATTAGGCTTTATAATTATGTTGAGTATGATTAAAGGAATGAGATCATTTATTCCTAATATTAGTGAATGATGTTAAAGGATAGATTGAAGTTATTGGTTATAGTTGAATTAAGACTCTAAAGGAGTATGCAATAATTAATAATTTGCACTTAGGTTTTATTATAAACCATAATCATGGTTTTAAGTTTAGTACTTTAGACTTCAAGGATTCTTTTTAGAAATACAATATTTAATAGGATTATATATTTATTCTTACTTAGGAAATAATGTTGAAGAGTTAAATTATGAAAAACAAGTATTTTATTTGAATAAAATAGACAACTAAGGATTTATTACTTTAGAAATCTTAAATATTTTGGAATAACATGGTTAGAATTTTCTAGTAAAATGTACCTTTTCAAAATCTTAAAAGTGGTTTTCATGTATTTTTGACTCTTACTCTTATTTTAGTAAAATTCTATAAAGAAATAAGTGTTTCAAATACTCATTTTAATTTTTATAAATTTTAAATACAAACTAGTTTTTCGTACATAAAGTATTTATTTAGGATCTTACAAATTATTTTTATTTATTTTTAAGTATAATCCTCATTTTTAGAAAATTCTAAAGGATTTATTACATTAAAATAATTAATTTAATTTTTATTATGCTAATATACAACTTGCTATTTTTATTGGATAGTTTATGTTTTGATGAACATTTCAATATATTATTTGTATTTTAGGAGTTTTATTTATTTTTCTAGATCTTAAATACCTTCACGGGTATTTTTGGTATTTTCGTAATTTATTAAGGTTTTCATTTTATTTTAAAACCTAGGCCTGGCCTGTTGGGCTGGACCAGCGCGACTTCTCCTAGTGGGTTCAGGTCAAACCCACCACATGCTCACTGGACCGGTCCACCAACCTAGTTACTCTTCTCCCACGCTCGCACGATCTCCACCTTCATCTCTCTGGCGACCATGGGTCGCCGCCGTAGTTGACGCTCAACTCCAGCCGGTTCCGGCCTCTCCGGCCGTTGCCGTGGTGCGAGACGACTCATCCTACAATGCCGCATTGACTGGTCCTGGTCAATTTGTTGTGCACGCCTTGACTCGCTCACTCCGCTACTTCGCTGTGGCTAGGGTTTTGCCCCCTTTGCCACGATGGTGTACTATGTCGATCTTGTGGCGCCGCCCTAGTGCATTGGTGACATGGTGCTTCTGTTTGCACCGCTCCCTCATTGATCAAGATCTCTTTGCTCCCCTTAGTCGTGAGTCTAGCCCACTAGGGTTCAGCTTTTGACCAAACCCTCGTGACCGGGGGTAAAGTATTTAATCAACACATGTGTCTCCCTGATAGGAATCCCTAGGTAGGTGATAGGGAAGTCAGCCAATCTATAGTTCAGGTTATTAGCTATGCGCTGTATATCCTCATCTAAGTACCCCAAAATCATTACCTCGCTTTTATCAAAGTTAATCTTTAGGCTGGACATGGATTCGAAGCACAACAACATGAATTTGTGGTTGATGATGTCAAGGTCTGAGCCCTGCACCACAATCATCATGTCGTCCGCATATTGGAGGTGCGTGATACCACCTCCAAGGATCAGATTACTAGTATAAAAGGGCGCTTGGTTCGGGAAATTAGTCACGGCCGTGCCTGGGGCCGGGACTAATGGTCCAAACCGACGGCCCAAAACCCCCGAAATAATTTGTCTCGACCCGTAAGAGACCATTTGTCCTGGTTTGAGATACAAACCGGGACTAATGGGTCTGGTCCCTGCTGCACTGTCCTGGCACACCCATTAGTCCCAGTTTGTATCGCAAACCAGGACAAATGGGTTGGCCATATATATATGGCACAACTCTCCTCTATTTTTTCATGGGGGAAGGTGTGGCATAGTTTGTGATAGGTTTTTTCTCTTATGCACTAGAGGCGCTCGATAAAATGCATGTGAGAGCGATGCCACTTGACTTCACACAAGACAAACATGATATGAGGTGCCCGAGACACACTTAAGCTTTCTCCTCTTTTTTTCCAAGTGTCCTAAAAGGTAGCAACTATTTTCTCGTTTAGACCGTGCGGTCCTAATTTTAGCATTGTAATTGCGTTTGATATATATATGGTTGTATGATGCAGATGAGACATCCATGTATGTACGGTGGCCGATGCTCTAACACTTACAGAGAAGGCGTGCGTTCTTTTCGCCTTGTGGCCGAGGCGAACAAGCGGCGGGATGGTTTTATGTGTTGTCCATGTGTTGAATGTCGGAATGAGCAGGCTCACACTTCCTTAAGAGTCATCCAGAGCCACCTGCTTCGGTCCGGTTCCATGTTCGGCTATAATGTTTAGACCAAGCATGGAGAAAGAGGGGTTATGATGGAAGACGGTGATGAAGAAGAGAACCGTGATGACAACTACCGATCCATGTTCCTTGAATACGATGATATCACAATGGAAGACAATGAAGAAGAAGAAGGTGAAGAAAGGGCACCAGATGAGCCTACTGATGATCTTTGTCGGGTCATTTCTGATGCAAAGAGAGACTGCGACATAGAAAAGGTGAGGTTGCAGTTCGAGCAGATGTTACAGGACCACAACAAATTGTTGTACCCAACTTGTGAAGACGGCCAGAAGAAGCTAGGTAGCACATTGGAATTGCTGAAGTGGAAGGCAGAGTCCGTTGTGACTGATTTGGCATTTGAAAAGTTGCTAGTAATAATGAAGAAGCTGCTTCCAAGAAAGAATGAATTGCCCTCAAGTACATACGAAGCAAATAAGCTTGTCTACCCTCTAGGATTAGACGTGCAAAAGATTCATGCATGCCCTAATGACTACATCCTCTACCGCGATGAGAAATACGAGAATATGGATAAATGCCCGGTATGCACTACATTGTGGTATAAGATCAGAAAAGATGACCCTGTTGATGTTGAGGGCGAGCCACACAGAAAGAGGGTTCCTGCCAAGGTGATGTGGAATGTTCCTATAATACCAAGGTTGAAATGTTTGTTAAGAAACAAAGAGCATGCCAAGTTTTTGCGATAGCACATGGAAGACCGTAAGAAAGATAGGATGTTGAGGCACCCTGCTGATGGTCGGCAGTGGAGAAAAATCGTGAGAGACTTCCCGGACTTTGCTAGTGACGCAAGGAACTTATGGTTTGGTCTAAGTATAGATGGCATGACTCCTTTTAGGGAGCAGAGCTGTAGTCATAGCACCTGGCCCGTGACTCTATGTATCTACAACCTTCCTCCTTGGTTGTGCATGAAGCGAAAGTTCATTATGATGCCAGTGCTCATCTAAGGCCCGAAGCAACCCTGCAACGACATTGATGTGTACCTAAGGCCATTAGTTGATGAACTTTTATAGTTGTGGGCCATGCCAGGTGTATGCGTGTGGGATGAGCACAACAACAGAATTTGACCTACAAGCATTGTTGTTCGTAACCATCAATGGTTGGCCTGCTCTTAGTAACATTTTAGGACAGACGAACAAAGGATACAATGCATGCACGCACTGTTTAGATGAGTCTGAAAGTATATATCTGCATAAATGTAGGAAGAATGTGTACCCGTACAATCGTCATTTTCTTCTGCCCAGTCATCGCATAAGAAAGAAAGGCAAACATTTCAATGGCAAGGCAGAAACCCGGACGAAGCCTGTCCCCTGTACTGGTGTTGATGTATTTGGTATGGTCAAGGATTTAAATGTAATCTTTGGAAAGGGTCCTTGCAGTCAACCTATTCCGAATGACGCTAACAGACACACACCCATGTGGAAGAAGAAATCTATATTTTGGGAGGTACCCTATTGGGAAGTCCATGAGGTCTGCTTTGCAATCGATGTGATGCACTTGGCGAAGAATATTTGCGTGAATATTCTAGGCTTCCTAGGATTGTATGGGAAGTCAAAACATACCCCGGAAGCACGAGAGGACCAGCAAAAAAAAGGACGAGATGACATGCATCTAGGGAAGTTTCAAGGGCCTGGCAACTACGCTCTTACCACAGAAGAGAAGGAAATCTTTTTTGAAGTCCTTTTCAGTATCGAGGTCCCGTCAGCCTTCTCATCGAATATAAAGGGAATAGTAAATATGAAAGAGAGAAAATTCCAAAACCTAAAGTCTCATGACTGCCACATGCTTAAGACACAATTGCTTCCAGTTGCATTGAGGGGAATTCTACCAGAAAATGTTCGACTAGCCATTGTGAAGGTATGTGCATTCCTCAATGCAATTTCTCAGAAGGTAATCGATCAAGAAAGTCTATCAGGGTTACATATTGATGTCGTCCAATGTCTGGTCAGCTTCAAGTTGTTGTTCCCGCCATCCTTCTTCAATATTATGATGCACCTCCTAGTTCACCTAGTCGAAGAGATTAGAATTCCCGGTCCTATGTTTCTACACAATATGTTCCCCTTCGAGAGGTTCATGGGAGTCTTGAAGAAATACGTTCATAACCATGCTAGGCCAGAAGGAAGCATCTCCAAGGGCTATGGAACAGAGGAGTTCATTGAATTCTGTGTTAACTTTCTTCCTGGCCTTAAGCCGATTGGTGTTCCTGAATCTCGGTATGAGGGGAGGCTGACTGGAAAAGCCACGCTAGGAAGGAAAGTAATGGTATGTAGGGACGGGCATTCTTTAACTCAAGCACACTACATAGTTCTACACAATTCCACCGTGGTGGCTCCATATATTGAGAAACACAAGAATATTCTACGCTCCGAAAACCTGGGGACGCCCGACTCTTGGATTAAAGGGGAACACGAGAAGAATTTTGATAGTTGGTTGTAGACACATCTCCTGAATAACACCACTTTTGGAGATCATTTGTACTTGTTGGCCAGGTTACCATCTTCGACTATATGTACTTTCCAAGGGTACGAGATAAATGGGAATACATTTTACATGATCGCCCAAGATAAAAAGAGCACCAACCAAAACAGTGGTTTCCGCTTTGATGCAACGGATGACAATGGGCAGAAGGACACATATTATGGGTACATAGATGAGATATGGGAACTTGACTATGGACCTACTTTTAAGGTCCCTTTGTTTCGGAGCAAATGGGTCAAGCTGACAGGAGGCGGGGTACATGTAGACCAAAAGTACGGCATGACAACAGTGGATCTCAATAATCTTGTGTAAATGGACGAACCATTCGTCCTAGCCAACAATGTGGCTGAGGTTTTCTATGTGAAGGACATGTCTACCAAACCAAGAAAAAGGAAAGGTAAGCAAAAGAATACAGCATACGATGAGCCAAAGCGCCATATAGTTCTTTCAGGGAAAAGAAACATCGTGAGAATGGATGACAAGATAGATATGTTAGAAGATTACAAAAAGTTTCATGAAATTCCGCCCTTCATAGTGAAAACTGACCCAATCATCCTGTTCAATGATGAAGATTCTCCATGGCTATAGTGCGGAAGAAAACCACAACACTAGACACGGATGTTGGTGATTTGTAATAATGTATTAAACCTTTTATTTGAGACATAAATCTATGTAATGTATTAAACCGATTTATTTTTTGAAGGTTGCTTCACAAAACTATGGTCAAATGATTTAGTCCCGGATGGCCCCTCCCCCTAGCTGGGACTACGGATTCGAGACTAAATGCCCCCTTCATGTAATACATCTCGCTCAATCAAACTAGACATCGATGACCAGATTCTGAGCCACGAGAGGTGGTCACCCAAAGAGAAGGAACCATCACAGGAGCATAGCTCGGGTGAGGTCCCTAAGGAAGCTGCCAGGTATTGGAAAACATGACCTCCAAAATAGCCATATAGCGGCGAACGTGGTCGTCCTCCTCCCTGACACGCCTCCGTACCACCTCCTTAGGGGTCGGCTCCCTCTACACCGCTCCTAGACCATGCGACAGCCACCATAGAAGCTCCGGGTCGACAACAGGACCCGGATTACTCACCAAGCTACGCGTCCGGAAGGTAGCACCTCCTAGTGCCAGCCTGGCGGAGCCCAGTCTCGGACATGCCCGATGGAGTCTAGTACTCCGGTGTTGCCGCCTAATTGTGGACGAGGATGCGGGGGCATCCTAAAGTAGGCGACGGGGAATGTGTGGATGTGTGGTGGGGAATTTGTGGATGTGTGGTGGTCATGACAGTTGCCGACCTATATATAGAGGGAAAGGGAGGGAAAACATGGCGGGAAGTGGAGGAAAAGGGCGGAAAAACATGGCAGGAAATATGTTTAGCCCCGGATGGTGTCTCCAACCGGGACTAAAGTTTCATCTTTAGTCCCAGTTGGAGACACCAATCGGGACTAAACATGGGTGGCGACACTATAAATAGGCATCCTAAAATAGGTGGTGGGGAATGTGTGGATGTGGGTTGCCGACCTATATATAGAGGAGGGAAAGGGCGGGAAAACATGGCGGGAAGCAGAGGGAAAGGGCAGGAAAACGTGGCGAGAAATATGTTTAGCCCCGGATGGTGTCTCCAACCAGGATTAAACCAGGACTAAACATGGATGGCGGACTCATTTTTAGACCCACATCCACACATTCCCCACCGTCTACTTTAGGATGCATTAGATCATATACATGTAGTTCAAACCGGACCCACTTCCTACCGATTCGGCAGACATTTGTCTTTTTCACCAGGGAAGTATGAAAAGGTTTGAGATCTCCCGGTTGGGAGATCTTCCATTTAAGGTGGTCTAGTATTTTTGAAAAATGGGTTGGTAGCAGTTTGAAACAACATTTTGGCAGTTGCTTCACAAAACGCCCTGTTTTTGGCGCTCGATAAATGGAAAATGGCTTTTCCATGCGACGAAAAGGAAAACTTCCTCGTACAACATTGTTCGCCATCCCAAGATGCACATGCATGCACAATATGGTCATAGTATCATAAACTATGTCGCGATTCTTCACATAACATTTGTCATTTGGACCGAAAGCCATGAAACCTCGAACATGATAGGTCATTTTGTGAACGTTTTTTGAGACATAATCAATATACCAAGTTTGGTATTATTTGTTGCAACTATGTCACATAATATGATACCATGCGAATGATTTACATTGTTCGAAGCGTTTTTGAATTTCTTATTACCGTTTCAAATATTTCCCGTTTCAAACTATGGTCAAAATAGCGGGCATTAATATAGGGGATGAGCCTCATTAAAACTTGCATTGGATCTCTGACGAAACATCATATTGTGAGTCTAAAAATGATTTTTTTCAAAAAATCATGAGCGTTAGATCATGTACCTATAGTTCAAACCGGACCCACTTCCTTCCTATTCGGTAGACATTTGTCTTTTTCACCCACTAAGTACGGAAAGGTTTGAGATCTCCCAGTTGGGAGATATTCTATGTAAGGTGGTCTAGTATTTTTGAAAAATGGGTTGGTAGCATTTTGATATAGCATTTTGGTGGTTGCTTAACAAAATGCCCTGTTTTTGGTGCTTGAAAAATGGAAAATGGCTTGTCTGTGTGACAAAAAGGAAAACTTCCTCCTGCAACATTGTTCACCATCCCAAGATGCACATGCATGCATAATATGGGCACATTATCAAAAACTATGTCATGATTCTGCATATAACATTGGTCATTTGGACCAAAAGCCATGAAACCTCAAACATGATAGGTCATTTTGTGAAGTTTTTTTGAGACACAATCAATATACCATATTTGGTATTTTTTTGTAACTATGTTACATAATATGACACAACGCGAAGGATTTACATTGTTCGGACCATTTTTGAATTTATTATGGCCGTTTCAGAATATCTTTAGTTCGGGTTGAAGAAACCATCCGGGACTTGAGGGGTTGCGGAATGCTAGGGCCGGCGCGAGCATGTTTAGTCATGGTTGAAGAAACCAACTGGGACTTAAGGGGTTACTAAAGGTTTATCTATAAATAGGCATCCTTGTGAGTGTCAACACTATGACAAGGGTGAGTGTCGACATTATGTCGTTAGTGTCAACATTATGTTCTGCTATTTAATCTATAAATAGGCATCCTGGTGAGTGTCAACACTATGACAGGGGTCAGTATCGACATTATGTCGTGATTGTCGACACTATGTTGTGCTGCTTAATCTATAAATAGGCATCCTTGTGAAGTTATCAACTGCAAACAAGATGTTGTGCGACAGCAGGGACAACACTACGACCAGCTTGAGGGAATTGCCGGTGGAGCCCAGTCCTCCGGCATCTCCAACAAGATGGCCATAGATGCACTCCCTAATATGTGAAATTAGTTAGCTCCCCGGCGTATTGATCTAGTTAGAGAAGTTATAAACTGCAAGATGCTGTGCGAGAGCAGGGACAACACTACGACCAGCTTGAGGGAGATGCCGGCGGAACCCAATCCTTCAAAATCTCCAACAAGTTGGCCACAGATGCACTCCCTAACTGGTAGTTCACCGAAAAGTTAGCTCCCCGACACAAGAATATAACAACATCTTCATAGTTCGGGAAAGTTGTAGAGAGACCAATGATACATTGCAAATGTATCTATAATTTTTGATGTTCCATGCTTGGTTTTATCCACTTTCTTGTGTTTTGTTCCAACTTTGGAGTACTTTTATTATGATTTCTTGGACTAACCTATTAACAAGAGCCACAGTGCCAGCTGCCTGTTTTCTGCTGTTTTTGGTTTCAGGAAAGTCAGAAAATGAATATTCTCGGAATTGGACGGGACAAAAGCCAAAGTGCCTATTTTTCCGAAAGGGATCAAGTGCCAGAATACGAGACGGAGAGGGGCCAGGGGCCGGCCACACCACCTGGCCGCACGGCCAGGCTTGGCCCGTGCCAGGGGGTGGTCTGGCCGACCCCAGCACCCCCTCGGCCTCTCCTTCTGCCTATAAGTTGCCCTCAGGACGAAAACCCTGTACCGGATCAAAAATCCATGAAAGAGTATGTAGCCGCCGTCGTCGCTGTCCCTAGATCGGGGGGATCTGAAGCTCTTCCCGGCACCCTGCCGAAGAGGGGAATTCACCCTGGAGGCCTTCTTCATCACCATGCAAGCCTCCGGTGTGATGCGTGAGTAGTTCATCCTTGGACTACGTATCCATGTAGTAGCTAGATGGCTCGTTTCTCCTCCTTTGTGCTTTCATGTTTAGGTCTTGTGAGCTCCATTCATGATCAAGATCATCTATTTGTAATCCGTACATGTTGTGTTTGCGGGGATCCGATGGATATTGAGATGCTATTTCAGATTGATTATTGATTCTATCATGTCTTTGTTATTTGAGATCTTGCATGCTTTCCATTGTTAGTAGCTATCTTGGCCAAGTAGATGCTAGCAACTCCAAGAGTTGGTATTTATGCTCGATAGTGGGTTCATACCTCTGGTAATCTGGGGAAGTGACAAAAATCTCTAAGGTACTAGATGTGATGTTGCTACTAGGGAGAAAACAACGATCCTTTGTTCATAGAACAATTGTATTCTTAACTTTACACGCAGTTCGTAAAGCAATAATCTGTTGCTTGGAACTTAATACTGGAGGGGGTCGGATGATAACCTGAAGGTGGATTATTAGTCATAGATGCAGTTGGATGGCGGTCTATGTATTATGTTGTAATGCCCAATCAAGTCTCAAAGGAGTCAAGATGATTAGTATATGCATGTATTGCTTTCTCGGTGTTCGTCAATTGCCCCGCTGTAATTTGTTCACCCAGCATGTTATCTATCTAAGGAGAGCCACCTCTAGTGAACTATGGATCCCGGTCCTTTTTCTTTACATACAATCTACAACTGTTTACTACTTTGTGTTTACTTTCTGCAAACTTTTACTTCTTTCCATTCGATACGTTTAATCCTTTGTTTTCCGCAAAACACGGTGAGATTGACAACCTCATCGCAAGTTGGGGACAAAGTTCTATGGTTGTGTTGTGCAGGTCTCCACGTTGCTACTAGCACCGGTAGTGCGCCCTGCCAAAGCTCAGCTAGTAACACCTTTGGGGTGTTTCCTTGCTCCTACTGGTTCGATTAAACCTTGGTTTCATAACTGAGGGAAGACTTGCTGCTATATTCATCGTACCTTCCTCTTGGGGTTCCCAACGAGCTCTACGTTGAAAGTCGAGCGCATCAAGATTTTTCTGGCGCCGTTGCCGGGAAGTCAAGAACATCTTCACAAGGGGAGTCCCTCATAACCAATCTCTTTAATTTGTTGTTTTTTTTTCTTAGTTTCTTTTTGCTTTGTTTGCTTGTTTTGTTATTCAAAAAACACAAAAAAATTAGTTTTACTTGCTTGCTTTCTTATTTGAAAACCCAAAAAAATGACTACTCTTGAGGACACTAAGTTGTGTGACTTCACTAGCACCAACAACAATGATTTTATGAGCACACCTATTGCTCCACCTGTGGCTGAAAATACTTTCTTTGAGATAAAACCTGCTTTGCTCAATCTTGTTATGAGAGAGCAATTTTCTGGTATTGGTAATGAAGATGCTGCTTCCCATCTAAATAACTTTGTTGAACTTTGTGAGATGCAAAAGCATAGGGATATAGATGGTGATATTATTAAGCTTAAATTGTTTCCTTTCTCTTTGAGAGGAAAAGCTAAAGAATGGTTGAACTCCTTAACTAGGAATAGTATTGATTCTTGGACTAAGTGCAAAGATGCTTTTATTGGAAAATACTACCCTCCTGCTAAGATTATATCCATGAGAAGTGAAATAATGAAGTTTAAACAACTTGATAATGAGCATGTTGCTCAAGATTGGGAAAGAATGAAATCTTTGGTAAAGAATTGTCCCACTCATGGACTGACTGCTTGGATGATCATCCAAACTTTTTATGCAGGATTGAACTATTCTTCAAGGAACCTATTGGATTCAGCTGCTAGAGGTACCTTTATGACCATCACTTTGGGTGCTGCAACAAAACTTCTGGATAATATGATGGTTAACTATTCTGAATGGCATACTGAGAGAGCTCCACAAGGTAAGAAGGTAAATTCTATTGAGGAAACCTCCTCCTTGAGTGATAAAATTGATATTATTATGTCTATGCTTGTTAATGGGAAAGCCCATATTGATCCACATAATGTTCCTTTAGCCTCTTTGGTTGCTCAAGAAGAGCAAGTTGATGTGAACTTCATAAGAAATAACAACTTTGGCAACAATGCTTACGGTAATAATGCTTATAGGAACAATTTTGGTAACAACAATTATAAGCCTTACCCTCCTAATACTACCTATGGCTATAATGGTAAATCTGAATTACCTAGTGAAGGAAGAATTTTAGAAGTTGAAAGAGCCACTAAAAACTTCATGCAAATGCAATATGAGCAAAATAAGCTATTTACTAAAACTATGGAGGAACAATCTATCATTTTGAAAAACATTAGCCATCAACTTGAGAGTCTAAATAAGGAAATCCCTAGTTTACAATTGAAACTCTCTAATGCTGAAAGAAATATATCATCTTTGTCTGAAGCTCAATCTTCATTGATTAATAAAATGGCCGCTAAACCTGAAACTAATGAGAATCCCTTTGCAGCTACTAATGCTATACAAGTAAGAATTGATGAAAATGTTAGACTATTAGCTGAATTACATGCTAAGTGGGAAAGAGAAGATGAAATTGCTAGAAACATTAGTGTTTCTACTATTACCACCACTAGTGTTGAGGCTAGTAATAGTTCTTCTACTTTAGATGAGAAATTTGATTTTGATCTTGATGGTTGCAACATCTCTGAAGTTATTGAGTTCCTACAAAAGCTAGCTAAAATTCCTAATGCTAGTGCTATGAACATGGCCTTTACAAAACACATTACTGATGCTCTCATAAAGATTAAAGAAGAAAAGATGAAACATAAAGCTTCTATTCCTATAGAGCAAGAGGATGGTTAGGAACCCATCATTAATATGAAAGTGAATGACTTTGATTTCAAAGCTTTATGTGATCTTGATAGTAGTGTTTCTATTATTCCTAGAAGGATTTATGATATGCTTGATTTGCCTCCTCTTGAAGATTCTTATTTGAATGTCCCACTTGATGCTAATGCTAAAAAGAAACTCATGGGGAGTCTTAATGATGTTCTTATTATGGTTAATGATTCCTATGTCCCCGTTGATTTCTATGTTTTGGATGTTGAATACAATGCTTCTTGTCCTATTACTTTGGGAAGACCTTTTCTTAGAACTGTTGGTGCCATCATTGATATGAAAGAAGGCACCATTAAATATCAACTCCCACTCAAGAAAAGTATAGAACACTTCCCTAAAAAGAGAGAAAAGATTTCGTTCGCTTCTCCTATGAAAACAAAATTTGATCTTAATACTTCTTCATTTGAGAACACTTGATTCTTTCTTTGCTTCTTATGCCTAACTTAAAGGCGTTAAAGAAAAGTACTTGTTGGGAGATAACCCAAGAGTTTTAGTTGAGTCTTGGAATTTATTACCTCTGTAATAACCTCTCCTTATCCTTTTTATTTGTTTTTGTGCCAAGAGTAACCTCTAATGAGAGTGAAGAATGATTGGGAAAGTTGCTGTCCCAAAACAGATTTCTGTGCTTCACCGTAAACATTCATGAGAGAGCTCTGTACGTCGAATTGAGCTGTAATGTTTTGTGCTTCTGCCCCAGGTTGTTATCTAACTTTCGTTAGTTCAGCACTTTTTGATTTGAGCAACAGAAGATCTTCGAAAAAAATCGTCTTTACCTGCTGGTCTGTTTTGACAGATTTCTGCCATTTTCTGCATTTGCTTCTTGTTAGTTCCTTCTTGAGTTCCTTTGGGGAATTGAGATTTTTGAGGGAAGTGCTACAGTATCTAGTGTTCTAATGGAAGTTTATTTGGTGTTATAACTGAACCTTGAGACTTATTTATCTTAAGTGCACTAATGTTGCTAATGAGATTGTGTGAAGTTTTGTATGAAGGAAAAAGTTTAGGTGTATGGAAGGAATGAGTAATAAGATGAAGGATGGACTAAAGCTCAAGCTTGGGGATGCCACGCGTGTCACCCCAATAAATATCCAAGAAGTACAAGCGTCAAATCTTGGGGATGCCCAAGGCATTCCCCTTCTTCATCAATAAAAATTCCAGGTTTCTTCCAAACGCTTCATTTTTATTGTTTCATGCACAGTTGTGTTTTTCTTCGAGCGTCTTCTTTTTCGTTTTCGTTTTGGTTTTTAGTTTTCTTGGTTTGCTTAGTTTTCTGAATAAGTTTGTTGGACCCCCTCTTTCATACATTGGTTTGCAAATAGTTTGGTTTGGTTTGGAAAAGAGTAGGAAAGTTCATGCTTTAGTGGTAAAAAGAGCTCGTTTTTTACTGTGGCCTATGCTTTGTCATGCCATGCTTTATATTGTTTTGGCTTTATGCTTAGCATTCTTTGCTGTAGCATGACTTGTTATAAACAATTGAGATTGCTTAATGTGCCTTGGATGAATCATGCGTTGTTTTAGCATATTAAAGCATAGTATAGCGGTATTCTCCTTTGATGCTTTATTTGGGTTGACTTGGCACATGCTCACACCATGTTATGACTATCTCAAGTCACCATAGCCTTTATGATCCTTTAGTTTTCAACTTGTAGTATCGCTTTATGTTTTGATCAATGATGTTTTGTCGCTCTGCATGATTATGGCCATTATTGCTCTCTTAGTTTGTCGCTCCCAGTCGTTTGCTAGCCTCCACAAAAAGTATGAGTTCCACTCATGCATCCAACTCCCTAAACCAAGTTTTTCCTAAGAGTCCACCATACCTACCTATTGGCTTATGCTATTCCAATTATATTCATGCTTTTGTTTACCTTCCACTTGTTATGAGAAAACTAGTGATTAAAGATCTCACGAACTTGATGGCACACTTTACTTTATTGCCTCTAATAAACTTGAACCATTGGGTCCTTCTTTGTTGCGTATATGCTTGCGCTTTATAAGTTGAAATTAGCAGAACCATGTTTCACGGGGAACGCTTTCAACATTGCACTTGTACTTTGTACCCCATTGATATCATGTTCTTTTGCTTACGGATCCCGGCGGTGTGAAATAAAAGTGGAACTTGTAAGATCATGGAGTTTGTATGTGTGTTAGAGAAACGCCTGGGCCGCTAGCCTAAGCCATGCCTAATCATGGTGGAAACTTGCAGCATCACCATAATGAGCACTCTATGAAGCATCCTCAATAAAAACATATGCAAATAGCAAATAAAAAGATCGCTGAGATGCTCATTGTCTGCTTGCCTTGTCATTTTGATTATGGGAAAGCTTCCGTATCATGTGCAAGTGGTACCCCGTTGGCGGTTCTTAATGATACACATATACTTACAATGATAAGAGCTTACTCGTGACTGAAGTTGAGTAGCATGAGGATCGGTCTTCGTAAGTAAGGGGCATGAGATTTCGGTTTATAACTTGTCAAGCATATCCTCTTAGTTGTGTCACTTTAACCTTAATCACCTTCAAGATGCTTATGATAGGGGCAATGAGAGCTGAAAGCTATAAGTACCATAATTTTTGGAAGCTCTTTATGAGACTTGAATCCCTACTTTTTTTTACAAAAGGCTTTTCTTCCACCATTATATTGAGTCTCCACCTTCTATCTTTATGCACCTACTTTGAGAGCATAGTGGCCATTCTTAGTTCTATGTGCATTGTCCCAAGACTAGTTGATTGATGCATAACTCGTTATTGCTTGTTTGAAACTATTGTATCTAGTCACTCTTATGAACTTTGAAGGTGTCCTATGCATTTATATTTGCTACTCTATTGAGGGACAAGCTGAATACAATTATGCTATGTTTTCTTTATGTGAAACAAACAAACGTCTTGCAAAGCATTGTTATTCATGAATCTTTTGTTTGTGTCTTTTCATGTTGCATCATAGTTTCTTTGCTTATTGCTAGAACTTTGTCTTTCATGTTATGATTGAAGTACTATGATCCCAGCTTTGAATGTTTTGCAAATACTTTGATCAAGTCTTTGATGGTGCATGTCACCTCAAAAATTCTTTCTTTTTATCACTTACCTACTCGAGGACGAGCAGGAGTTAAGCTTGGGGATGTTGATACATTGCAAATGTATCTATAATTTTTGATGTTCCATGCTTGGTTTTATCCACTTTCTTGTGTTTTGTTCCAACTTTGGAGTACTTTTATTATGATTTCTTGGACTAACCTATTAACAAGAGCCACAGTGCCAGCTGCCTGTTTTCTGCTGTTTTTAGTTCCAGGAAAGTCAGAAAATGAATATTCTCGGAATTGGACGGGACAAAACCCAAAGTGCCTATTTCTGGAAGGGATCAAGTGCCAGAATACGAGACGGAGAGGGGCCAAGGGCCAGCCACACCACCTGGCCGTGCGGCCAGGCTTGGCCCGCGGCAGGGGGTGGTCTGGCCGATCCCAGCACCCCCCTCGGCCTCTCCTTCCGCCTATAAGTTGCCCTCGGGATGAAAACCCTAAGTACCCGATCAAAAATCCACGAAAGAGTCTATAGCCGCCGTCGTCTCTGTCCCTAGATCGGGGGGGATCTGAAGCTCTTCCCGGCACCCTGCCGGAGAGGGGAATTCACCCTGGAGGCCTTCTTCATCACCATGCAAGCCTCCGGTGTGATGCGTGAGTAGTTCATCCTTGGACTACGGATCCATGTAGTATCGAGATCGCTGGTTTCTCCTCCTTTGTGCTTTCATGTTTAGATCTTGTGAGCTCCATTCATGATCAAGATCATATATTTGTAATCCGTACATGTTGTGTTTGCGGGGATCCGATGGATATTGAGATGCTATTTCAGATTGATTATTGATTCTATCATGTCTTTGTTATTTTAGATCTTGCATGCTTTCCATTGTTAGTAGCTATCTTGGCCAAGTAGATGCTAGAAACTCCAAGAGTTAGTATTTATGCTCGATAGTGGGTTCATGCCTCTGGTAATCTGGGGAAGTGACAGAAATCTCTAAGGTACTAGATGTGTTGTTGCTACTAGGGAGAAAACAACGATCCTTTGTTCATAGAACAATATTATTCTTTACTTTACACGCAGTTTGTAAAGCAATAATCTGTTGCTTGCAACTTAATACTGGAGGGGGTTCGGATGATAACCTGAAGGTGGATTATTAGTCATAGATGCAGTTGGATGGCGGTCTATGTATTATGTTGTAATGCCCAATAAAGTCTCAAAGGAGTCAAGATGATTAGTATATGCATGTATTTCTTTCTCAGTGTTTTGTCATTTGCCCCGCTGTAATTTGTTCACCCAGCATGTTATCTATCTAAGGAGAGCCACCTCTAGTGAACTATGGATCCCGGTCCTTTTTCTTTGCATACAATCTACAACTGTTTACTGCTTTGTGTTTACTTTCTGCAAACTTTTACTTCTTTCCATTCGATACGTTTAATCCTTTGTTTTCCGCAAAACACGGTGAGATTGACAACCTCATCGCAAGTTGGGGACAAAGTTCTGTGGTTGTGTTGTGCAGGTCTCCACGTTGCTACTATCACCGGTAGTGCGCCCTGCCAAAGCTCAGCTAGTAACACCTTTGGGGTGTTTCCTTGCTCCTACTGGTTCGATTAAACCTTGGTTTCATAACTGAGGGAAGACTTGCTGCTATATTCATCGTACCTTCCTCTTGGGGTTCCCAACAAGCTCTACGTCAAAAGTCGAGCGCATCAACCAACACCAGTAGGAAAGTTGTAGAGAGACCAACAGTAGTAGGAAACGATCCATTAGTCCCGATTTCCTAACTAGGACTACGAAATCAGGACTAAAGGCCCCCTTTAGTCCCAGTCCAGCCACAAACCGAGACTACCACTCAAGACATTTATTATTATTAAAAACTAGGACTACGGAATCAGGACTAAATGCCCCCTTTAGTCATACTCATGTGTAGCCCTATAGTACATAGCTTCAGGGTCTTCTTCGTCTTCTTCATCGTTGTTGTCGTTGTCGCTAGGCACACGCGGCTGGATCCTAAGCTCAGTCAGGGCATATTCTGCAGGCACTTGCCACTCTGCGGGGGAGGGGGCTCCTGGATGACGACGCCACTATGCTCGCGGCCTTCACCATCGCCACCCTTCTTGTGGCTCTGTGGAGGGTCAAAGTGCGGGCACCGCAGGCGAGGATGATCTACCTCGGCGATGTAGCGCATCACACCAACGATAGTCCGGTTTGCCCACCATAGGCGGCAACCGACTTCGTTGTGGTTCACCGGGGCGGGCCATCACCCTCATACCTGGCAAGCTCCCTTTCTCGTCGGTTAGCGAAGAAGGCATTCCAGGTGTCGTAGTTGTCGGGTTCCCAATGGGGATCCATCTGCTCCTCCGGCGTGAGCTCGAGGTAGAAGTGATTTGTGATGGCCACCTGTCGGGAGGAACCTTGAGGCACAGGAGGGACAAGAACTCCTCCAGTGCTCAGCATCCATTCAGCGGCCAGCCGGTAGCCTGGCAGGCTTGGGTAGCTGGAGGCCCACAATGCCTCGGTCTCCTCTAGGGTCAGAATAGCCCATTATGCGGTGTCCATTGTTGTGAGAGGGGAAGTTGTGGATGTGTGGATGGCCATGGCGGTCGACCTAGATATAGAGGGAAAAGGCGGGAAAATATGGCGGGAAGCAGAGTGAAATGACGAGAAAGCATGACGCGTGGCTTGATGGCTATGGTAAGGGCTGGAAATATTTTAAATCCCGATTATTGGCTCCAACCGGGACTAAAGGCCACCGAAATATCTTTAGTCCCTATTACTAGTTTTAATAGTTAGACTAAATATTTTAGAAAACGGAAAATGGTTTTGGATTACTTAATCAAATTCAAACCCTAAACCCTAAACCCAATAATATTGTAAGTTTTATCAGATTTAATTATATTGATATATACTAGTTTAATTAATAACACTATATGGAATAAGGCGGGAAACACAGTTTGTAGTCGATTTTTTTTAAAAGGGCCCTTTAGTCCTAGGTCATGGCATGAGCCGAGACTAAAGGGGTGCGGTTAGCATGCGCCCTCTGGGCTAGTGCCGAAAACCCTTTAGTCCCGGGGTGAGCCACGACCCGGGACTAAAGGCCCTTCCCCTTATATTCGTGCACAGCCCTCCCCCAAATCCCCATCTCACTCTACGTTTTGCTGTAGGGAGGCACCTCGACGACGACGCGAATGACGCCGGCAGGTTGCCCGATTCTCCGGCCGCCACCACCTCCAGCACCACTGCGGCGCGTCGTCCCCCTTTCCGGCCGCCACCACCTCCAGCCACTGTCACGCGTCGTCCCCGACCAGGTACCCCCGGTCTCCCTTTCCCCCGTCCAACATCTGCGGCAACAGCCACACCGGCGGCAGCACCGGCCACTGCAGGGGCGAGCTAGCAGGGGCGCCGATGCCGTATTTTTTTCTAGTATTTTTTTCTTATATGTTATTTATTACTATATAGTGTATAAAATATAATATATAGTGTAGTATATGGTGTATAATTTTTAGTGTAATATATTTTCTAGTATAATATATAGCATATATATATATTTTCTAGTATAATATATAGTGTAATATATTTTCTACTATAATATATAGTGTAATATGTTTTCTAGTATAATATATAGTGTAATATATGGAGGCCACTATGAGCAGAGAGGGCCCCGTTGGTGGCACCCATCTCTTGTGCCGCACACCCCTGTGCCTATCGTGTATGCTCATGGGACGGCCCACCAGCAATGGGAGGAGGAAGATGAAGCACGTCGATAGTCCTCGCCGACGTCGGGGACGACTCGGCCGCATCTACTCGTGGCCTGACGAAGGTGAGGAATACAATTTAGGGGAGGGTTGGGATGGTGCTCGTGGGCGACTGGAGTTAGGGTTAGGGTGGTGGTGCTGTCCGGTGACCGGACTTAGGGTGGTGGGTGCAGGTCAGGGGGAGGGGGTTTGAGGTATGGTCGGCCGGCCGGAGACCTCACCGGTCTGTTGTCACATGGGGCCCACACGAGGCATCACTAGAATTTTTCTATTATTTAGTATTATGGTAGCAAATTAGGTGTACATATTATTGTTTAGTATTATTTTATGTAGCAATATTGTATGCAAAAATGATATTGTGTGCATTTTGTAGAAAAATATGGATCCAATCCAGAGAGACCTAGCACACGAACAAATTCTCGAGGATATGCTCCACGATGCCCCCCATGTTGATCCACCCGAATCTCCATCGATGTATCTGAACCCCTCCGGTGAGGGTGAGGAGGTTAACCTAAGTGAGGGAGAAGCCAGCGGCTCCGATGATGGAGAAGCCGATGGCTCCGGTGGACCCTTAACGAAGTTCAGTGAGGTATATATATGAAGTCCGGTGATCAGTAGATGCATTAATTGAGTTGTATATATATAAATTAACGAATGTTTCTTCTCTTAGGCCTCCACATCGAGCAAAAAAATTCCAAACGAGGCCTGGCCAAAAATTTGGACGCATCTACGCGTTATACAATTACAGCGGTATCAGCACTAGGCGAACCGTTCGAATCCGAAAAGGCTAAAAATGTATTTGTACCACAATGTAGAGTTATGGTTAGGGATCGCATCCCGATCACTGTTCGAGAGTGGAATAAGACCAAAGGGGCAGAAGAGAGTGAGTATGTCGCTGAAAGGTACAAAGAGGTTCTTTTGAATAACCTCATGGCACATTTCACCCTGCCAGAATATGAGGATGATGCCGACACAGCTGCATTGAAGAAGAAAGTGAAGCAGTGGACTCTTAAAAAGAGGGCCGGCCTATTCCAAAACTGGAAGAAAGCATTATGGCTGAAGTATCAGAAGGACAAGACTGCTCCAAAATTCGAAGGCTATCTAGCGAAGCAACAACCTTACTGGGCTGCATTTGTGAAGTACAAGGAGTCAGAACCTGCTTAGAAAAGTCAAAAAAACAAGATAAATGTTGCGAAAAAGAAATATCACCATCACCTGGGGCTAGGGGCTACGCGACTGCCATGCCAAAGTGGGATAAAAAGAGCATGAGCTTCTTGATAAAGGGGACACGCAATACCAATACGCGAAGAATGAGATTTGAGGGCAAGAAATTGGTTCCTTGGGCATGAGAGTGAGTATGACGATAATACAAGGGACATTGTTTGCAGTGACAGGATTAGGATACCCAGGCATACATGGCAGCGAGTGGTGAAAGAAATTAAAGAGGGGGAAAAACTTCTGTCCCGATAGAGAGAAAGACTTGCTAACAGAGGTGCTCGGGAATAAAGAACACGGAGGACGAGTATGAGGACTTGGCCCTAGGTATACGTGGGATATTGGGTTTCCCAATGACAATGATACTTATAGAAGACGAGAGAGAGCAAAGAAGCGACGAGAGGAGGAGGGAGATAGCTTCAACCAGTTGATAGGAAGAATTAAAAAGCAGTAGCAGCAGATTGACGAACTCCGAGGAGTAGCGCGCCTACAAGATCCTGCATTGGATACTACCGCCGTCCCATCTCAGCAGAGAAGTGGCGTGGCTGAACTGGAGGTCCCGTCTGACGATGCACGGATGATAGATGGCGGCCCGGGCTACACCATAGATGGAATCCAGGAGCAGATATCTTGTGAGCTCCATCAGAAGATGAAGAACATATCCGTGAAGGTGGCGGTCGGGTGTACTTTACCTTGTCCACCTGACGCACGCTGGCATGGCCATGAGATTCCAGCTAGCTAAGCCAAAGTCGGGGTGGATGAAATTGCAATGTGGTTTGACTCAATGGAACTTGACATCCCTGGACTTGAAGGTGAGAGGACACTCGGAGAAGTACTAGGTGGTATCATTCTATGGGACAAGAAAACAACATATGAAGCTTCTAGGCTCGATGCCAAGGCCAACACTGCCTCCGAGTCGTTGCATGTCACCTTCACCTCCATCACCTCGAAGAAGCCCACCTCATGACTCCAACCTCCACAGCGCGAGTCCATCTCGATCTCCGCCACAGGGTCAAATCAAGTAAAAGTGCAAACAAACCAAGTCCAAACAATACTAGTGGTAGCAAAGCAAGCGAGAAAAGAAGGGACGTCCCCCAGCTCGGGAAGCATGCCAAACAATCGATCCCACCCCTCAAGGTGTTGTCCTATGACGTTCCCCAGCAGGATATGGAAGAAGCTGCGAAGCTTGCGGCCTCTATGAATGTGGTTGTTGATGAATTGCTAGGTTCCCATGATGACAAGTTACCCAAGGCTGATGTAGTCCCTAGATATGTCCCAGGGATGCCTTTGGTCAGCGAAGAGAAGTTGTAACAACTTCCAACACAAATGCGTAGTTTACATAAATGGTACTTGAGAGCTGTAAAGGACGACAGAATAATGATCGTGGCGAAAGTCCCACATGAGTACTACTTCCGAGCCGACGAGGTCCATGTTGGTTTTTCAGAACTCTTCCAATTGTACAATTTCTATGCGCCCTCGACAAATCTCTCATGAGTTGCTATTGTCTGTAAGTTGTTGAATCCATTGTCTACATATAAGTTGTTCAGTTTTTCAGTCGTTTAGTTCATTGCATGTAATTATCCTCATTATATCCTTTTGTACTCTATTATTATGCAGAATGAAGATCCAGGAATGTAAAAGAAGGTCACTCTTTAGTGTTGGGTTCATTGACCTACATAAAATACATATACATATGCTAATTCATAAACCCAAGGAGACGGAGGAAAACCTTCTAAGGTTTCTAACGGTGAAAAATTTCTGTGACCACATACTATTTCCTTACAATTTCAAGTGAGGGTCTTACTCTGTTGTACACATTGACTTTTGCTTACTCGATGTTAAGTGTAATTGATGAGTTACTGATGTATATATAAACATGTGCATGTTTCACTGGATTCTGCTAAACATTCAACTTGATAAGGGAAGAGTTGAACTCATGGACTCATTGAAGAGACACCTGGAACCATTTAGGGACATGCATGACATGCTCCAGAGGTAATTTTTGTGCTGCATCAGTCTCTTTCGTTGATTTCCTGAGATATCAGGTAATGAATAACTCATTCATTCATTTTCTTTGCCGGGTAGGGTTTGGAACCTGTTCAAGAGTGAGGTTACAAGTTTCTTTAGTGAGAAGCTGATGTTTACTCTGGTCTCGGTAAGTAGTACGTGATATGTTCGTGCATCTCTTTACTTCTAGTTTCAATACAATTATGATGCTAGATTATTATTTTGATAGAATTCTATTCTCGTAAAGTGCGCGAGGCAGCCAACGGGGACGAATCTATGTGGATTCTACGTTTGCGATTTCATTCACACGTTTACCACTGAGCATAAAGATTATAGAGTCGAGGTAAGCAATACATTCACAACATTATTTTATTACCAACACTTTTTGTTATCATGATTGATATTCATATTAATCTCCGTTTCTTATATAGTTTGAGAGAATGCGGGATTAGCTCCTACTAGAGCAACGCGTACTAGGAATTGTAGAAGAACTGGAGGGATTTTTACTGAAAGAGATGGTAGACGACGCTAGATAATTTAATGTGAATAGGCGCTACTAATGATCCCCAGACGTGTAATCAAATAGATGAGCTCTAGTCTCGGTATTTGTGATCTCCATGTAACTATCAAAATTGTATATATTTGTATGCTCAATCGTAAGACAAGTTATCTTATATATGCACGAACGTGTATGATATGTGGTAGGGTAGAAATATTTGAAAACTATTTTGAAATGAAAAAAGAAATAAGTAAAACAATACAAAATGAATTCTCTGCCATGGCAGAGAAAGTGCCCAAAATGCTGCCGCGGTAGAGAATCATTTGTCCCAGGCGTAAGAAGAACCGGGACTAATGGATCCACTAGATGTCATTGGATGTGTGTGTGTATCAGTGTGCATCATTGTGGTTTTGGAAAATAACACATGCAATGATGCCACTCAAGCTTGTGGTTTCTTCTCATAGACCACATGGATCCATTAGAGTTCATTGCATGTGTGTTCTTTTCATAAACCACATGGATCCACTAGAGTTCATTACATGTGTGTTATTTTCATAAACCACATGGATCCACTAGAGTCATTGGATGTGTGTGTGTGTGTATCATTGTGCATCATTGTGCTTTTGGAAAAGAACACATGCAATGATGCCACTCCATCATGTGGTTTCTCTTCATAAACCGCATGGATCCACTAGAGTTCATTGCATGTGTGTTCTTTTCCTAAACCACATGGATCAACTAGATGTCATTGCATGTGTGTTCTTTTCATAAACCACATGGATCCACTAGAGTTCATTGCATGTGTTTTTTTCATAAACCACATGGATCCACTAGAGTCATTGGATGTGTGTGTATCAGTGTGCATCATTGTGGTTTTGGAAAAGAACACATGCAATGATGCCACTCCAGCATGTGGTTTCTTCTCATAAACCGCATGGATCCACTAGATGTCATTCCATGTGTGTTCTTTTCATAAACCACATGGATCTTGGAAAAAAACACATGCAATGATGCCACTCCAGCATGTGGTTTCTTCTCATAAACTAGATGGATCCACTAGAGTTCATTGCATGTGTGTTCTTTTCCTAAATCACATAGATCCACTAGACGTCATTGCGTGTGTGTTCTTTCCCTAAACCACAATGATCCACTAGACTTCATTGCATGTGTGTTCTTTTCATAAACCACATGGACCCACTAGATGTCATTAGATGTGTGTGTATCACTATGCATCATTGTGGTTGTAGGAAAATAACACATGCAATGATGCCACTCCAGCATGTGGTGTCCAACCATGTTTAGAAACCCTAGAAGCATGCTGGGATTCAGCTGCATCATGCATTTTACCACCAGCTTGAAAGATGCTGCATCACCACACCCACTTGGATGTTTGTGTCTGTATCAGTGTGTATCATTGTGGTTCTAGGAAAAGAACACATGTAGTGATTCCACTCCAGCATGTGGTGTCCAACCATGTCCAGGAACCCTAGCAGCATGCTGGGATGCAACTACAGCATGCATTTTACCACCAGCTTGAAAGATGCTGCATCACCACACGCACTTGGATGTGTGTTCTTTTCATAAACCAGATGGATCCACTAGATGTCATTGCATGTGTGCTCTATTCCTAAACCACATGGATCCACTAGATGTCATTGCATGTGTGTTCTTTTCATAAACCACATGGATCCACTAGAGTTCATTGCATGCGTGTTCTATTCCTAAACCACATGGATCCACTAGATGTCATTGGATGTGTGTGTGTATGAGTGTGCATCATTGTGGTTTTAGGAAAAGAACACATGCAAAGATGCCACTCTAGCATGTGGTGTCCAATGATACATTGCAAATGTATCTTTAATTTTGGATGTTCCATGCTTGGTTTTATCTACTTTCTTATGTTTTGTCCACACTTTGGAGTACTTTTCATATGATTTCTTGGACTAACCTATTAACAAGATGCCACAGTGCCAGTTGCATGTTTTCTGCTGTTTTTGGTTCCAGGAAGTCAGAAAATGAATATTCTCGGAATTGGACGGGACAAAAGCCAAAGTTTCTATTTTATCGGAAGACTCACGGAGCCAGAATACGAGACGGAGGAGGGCCAGGGCCTGGCCACACCCCCCAGGCGCGGGCTAGCCTTACTCGCGCCACCAGGTGGTGTGGGGCCCCCTGGCACCCCCTCGGTCTCCCCTCTCGCCTATAAGAGCCTCCCGATACCAAAACCCTAAAACATCAAGCCTCCAGCCACGAAAAGTTCCGCAGCGCCGCAGCCACCGAAAAGGAGATTCGGGGGACAGAAAGTCTCTATTCCGGCACCCTGCCGGGATGGGGAAGTGCCCCCGGAGCCATCTCCATTGATCTCCACCGCCATCTCCATCACCGTTGCTGATTCCCATGATGAGGAGGGAGTAGTTCTCTCTCGAGGCTAAGGGTTCTACCGGTAGCTATGTGTTCATATCTCTATCTATGCATGATCTTGTTGTGATCATGAGCTTGTAATCTATAGATCTATTCTGCTACTCAAGTGCTTTAATGAATCTGTGCTCTCCCCATGTTTGTGAAAGTGATAGCGCGCTCACCATGGTGGCACTTAGGCTAGAGATTACAAATACTTTTTATGAGTTATATTTGGAGTTGGATGTCTTTATGAAATTGTGGTGTTTGTTGGACTCACTTAGTACTCAAGGTGACAGTGTGGGGTTATCTAGATGGGAAAGGCTTACTTTGAGGAGTGATGTTATAGCCCTACCATGGATTAGAGTGTCCAACCGGAGAGTAGTTAAGAGCAGTATCATAAAGAAGAATATATTTATATGAGAGTGTTCACTAGTGAAAGTATGATCCCTAGGCCTTGTTTCTAAGCATTGATACACCGTTTGCTATTAGATCTGTTACATGTTTGCTTTTTCCATCTTTATTTCAGTTTTACTTTAGTCTTTTGTGGCATCCCGCAAAACCACTACTAGAAAATCGCGTTGTTTTTGTGCATTGCATCGTCATGACCGAATGCTCATGTCATTATGCCACCTTGCATTTGAGCATCGTCATGTCATCTTGCATTTGTTTGCATAAAACTATTTTCAAAAAGTCTGTCTTTGTTTTTTAAACGCCCCGTTTTTATTTCAAATTAAAACCCGGGCCGCCGGAATATTTTGTTTTGTCTACCAACTGTTTGCGAAAGCCTCGTTTTCATTAAATAAAATATTTAAATTATTTTGGGAGGCAGCCAGCCAGGCCTGAAAGCCCAGCCGGCCACCTCTAGGTAAAAACCTATCTACACAGAAAAATACCCACACCTTTTCTACCAGAAGACCTACCCTATTTCCCTAACCAGCCCCTCTCCACCTCACTCCATCCACTCACATCGCGCCACCTCGCCCCACTCACCCTACTCACCAATCAGCCGCCGCCACCTGCCCACCCACTCTCCACCAGCCTCCACCCCCGCCGCCACCTGGGCGCACGCCCCCCCCCCCCCCCCCCGCGACCCCCACCTGGCCCCTTTTCCCCAGGCCACCCCGCGCCAGCCCCACCGCCCCGTCGCTCCTGGCCCCACCACCACGTCCCGACCGACAGCCGCCCGGTCTCGATCCCCACGCGCCCCACCCCGCGCCCCGCGCCTGCTCTCTCTCTCTCCCACGTTTCCTCCCCGCCGCCGGCGTCCCCTCCGCCACCGCCTATGCTCCCCGTCGGCCCGCTCACCCACCGCAGGCCGCCACGCTGCCCGTGACCTCTTCCCTCCGTCGCCGTCGGGCTCCGCCCCCGCTCCGGTCACCGCCTCCGCCCTCGCCTCTCACCTCCCACCTACCGCGCCGTCTCCCCGCGTCTCCCTTTACCCCCGCCAGATCCCCGGCCGCCGAGCGCCGTCGTCCCCGTCGCCCCTTCCCCGTCCCTCGTCAAGCCCCTGCGACCCCGCCGCCTCGGGCCCCCACCTCGCCGCTGCTCGACCTCCTCGTCAGCCTCGCCCGCGCCGGCCTCGCCTCCGACCCACCTCGCGCCCGCGTCACCGACGGACGCCGCCGCCCGCCGCTCTCCTCAGGCCGCCGCCGACCTCCCCTGCTCTCGCCATCCTCTCCTCCCTCGCCGGCCCTTCTTCACCGACCCCGCCACTAGCGAGCTCCTCCGCCGCCGCCAGGAGCTCGAGGTCCCACCAGCCGCCGACCTCCACCTTCCGCCGCACCGGGCCCCCGCTCTGCTCCGGCCAGAGGCCCGCCCCGCCGGCGTCAGGAGCCACCCCGCCGCCAAGATCTGAAGGCCCGCAGCCCAGGTCGCCTTCCCCGCCGTCGCCTGGCCGTGGCCCTCCCTAGCCTCTGTCTTGTCTGCGTCGGCCCCGCGCGCACTTGGCCGAGCGTCCTTGCCCGAGACCGGCCTCTGCCTCTGCTTGCCCGTGCTGGCCCCCGTCGGCTGCCTCAGCCTGTTTTGTTACTGCAGGTGTATGTCTAGTAGATGATGACAGCGAGGTCGCTCAAGTGTTCCCTCCACACAAGCCAAGAACAGTGTTCGGCAAGGCCCCCCCCCCCATGTTGACAAGATCTTCGACCAGATTTCGGTACCCACGGTACCCGAAGACCGAACCCGGCGCCGCTCCAAGATCTCCTTCCCAGAGTTGATGACCCGATGACGCCAAGATTGACAGTGATGAACCATCGGCGCCGAACCCGAGACCCTGAGCGCGCCGACGACAAGATCTCCGCTGACAACCGACAAGACCGACGACATGACCCGACGACCGCGGATGCGACAAGATCGTCGCTCGGACGCCAAGATTGCCACACGGAACGACTAACGCTTCATCTCGGATACGCCAAGTACTTCATCCCGGATGCCGAGACCCTGAACGACAAGTCCTCCTTCCCGGAAGCATTAACGCCCGTGCAACAAGATCTACTTCCCGGATCCAAAGACCCCGGTACCCGATCTACTCAAGTTCGCCATCGCGAGTCCGAACTTCGCCGTTTCCCCGTCAAACCCTGAGACCGGACCCCGAACCACATCGAACCCCAAGATCGTCCGAACCCAGATGTGTGACCCCTATATCCGAGCCCTAATTTATAAATGCCATCTATATGAATTGTTGCATATCAATTGTACATGCCTGCATACATATTTTGTGGGTCCGGGTTGTATAGTCGATTCACCTCATAATTAAATATGGAGACTATATGCGGGCTATACTTGTCTCATATCGTCTCCATTTAAATTTGCGTAGCAAACCGATGACATGCTTTGCAGTGATAAATCAACATTTAAATTGCGGGGTTCTAAATAACTTGAACCGCCTAAGTAATTGTCGGGACCCCCGGTTCCGCTTAATACTGCTTATTGCACCGCATCTGCATCATACCATAATCATGCCGGATCTTCTGCCGTAGTATTAAATATTGCATCCGGTGTTTCTTTTAGTGCTTTGCTTCTTTGCGGATTAGACCGATGAGTGGATGCGAGTATCGACAAGTTCTTTGGATAAGAATCTCTGGCAGTGTTTCCCAGGCGAGCATCTCTTCCCCTTCTACCTATTTTGCATTTATAGTCTTTATTTCCTCATGTTGATCTATTGCTATCCATGTCGCGATGCTTTAGTTTCTGTGCACCAGTTATATCCCGTGCAGCCTCTATATTGCCTTGGACACCTCCTATTACCTGTGTTTGGTAGATAGCTGGCCTTGTGAGTCGTAGTTGCTTTCTCAGGTGCGATCTCGTGTTGTCGAGCACCACAGTTGTTGGAGTGCTGGCAGATGTTTATTGGTGGAGATGTTTAATGGTGGAGTTGATCATGAATTTAAATACAACTATTAAAATGCTAGTTATAACTATTGCAGAGGCATCGGTGGGCAATACATGTTATTTGGTTCTTCCACGCTCACTTGTGTCCCGTAGGACCCCGAGTACTTGATACCTGTTCCTTGATTTTTTGCACTATCCACATCCGGGAGGCCTTATGGACCCCCCTGAGCCAGAGCTTGATTCATTTATATTTCTTGGGGCCACAAAGTAGTTTGGGGCTTTATTACTATCCTGTACTTATGCCATGTTACTGCTTTATTTATGATTGTGCGTGGAGCACCTGTACTGTTTAGGATCGCGGATTGTTTTCGCGGTATCGACAAGCCCAGTCACACTTTCGGGTTCCCAGTCGTTTACAGCCATTGACGCAAACCCTGGGTCCGTTCCGGAGCCGGCCAACTTCGTTGCGGGTAGCTTAGTGGGGTGGCCCCCTGAAATATTTCTGAATCCTGTGATCGCTTTGTCGTGAATGCCTCGTTGGGTTTTGAGTTGCATTTTCCGAGGTTGATCGAGTGTGTGTTGCTATTTGTGCACCCCTGCAGGGTAAAACTTTCTGAAAGCCGTGTCCTCGGTTATGGATGACTTGGAGCACAGTATCTCGATCATAGACAAGCATAACTAAAGTAGTGCTATAAATTTGACTTAATATATCTGACTAGTAATCAGCTTCACTATAATGGAATGGATAATAAAAATGCCAACTACTGGTGGATCTGTGGTGATCTGTGTCATACTATACCTGCTTAGTAAGTATTGCAACTCCAATGGAATGTGATAAAAGTGTCAACAACTATTGGGTTCGGGATTCTTTAGGACCATTATATCTGACTAGTAAATGTTCCCACTACAACGGAATGTTAACTAAAACTGTCCAATACTTATGCTTCAGGATGACTCATGCTATCTATATCTGATTAGTAATTGCTGCAACTATAACGGAATGAGTAAAACTGCCAACTGTGTGAGTTCCTTGGTCCAACTTCCTCGTTTGCTCTCGAGGGGGAAAAACCAGGATGGGTTTGTTTGGTGTTAGCTTCAGGTTGGATCCGAATAGGTCTTTCTTATCCCTCTCTGATAACCGCCAGTTGTATCGAGTCTCTATAGGTTGTTTAGTGCCGCTGCGCTGCCGCTTTAGTCCACCATACCTATGTAGGCGAGAGCCGCCGAATTCTAGCCTCGCCGTGTACTGGCCTCAGTACTGACGCTCCTCTTTTTCCTTCGCCCTTTGTCGGCACCCCTTTTGTTGTAGCAGGTTTGAGATCGACGTCGTTAGCAGGGTTACCCTTCCGGCTTGGCCTGGGCAGGGTTATGGACGCCATTGGTTATTCTTCAGGGCTCTTAGCCCCATTTGCATCTTGTCCGTAGCCGGACGCTCTGACGTTTCACGGTGATTTGGATCTTTGTATATTATATCTGTATTCTTGACTCGTTGAGTCACTGTTGTATATATATATATCTGTTATGTGGGTCCCATCGAGGACTGTTGTGTAATGGTATTACTTCGTTATCCACCCGCACGAAAGTGCCTGGTGGGCGTCCTTGAATCGTTTCTATGCGAGTTTGGCGAAAAGGGCTAAAACTTGCATAGGGCCGATTTGAGGGTGTTACAGAGTGGTATCAGAGCTCAGCAGTTGCGATACCCCACAAGTCCAGCCTGTAGGATAACCTAGCTAACGGCCGATGTAGAGTGTCAAAACTATTTTTGCAAAATCGGTTGGATAGATCTGATTAGGTCTGATTTTACTCCTTATCCCCCTGCTATTCTCCTCTACCTCTGCGTGTTTGAATCTGCTCTCTTATCTTTTCTTTGAGTCCAGGAATTCTCGTGGTTGGGTTTCCGTCGTACCTTCAGGGTTTCGCTTCCTCATTTGATAACGGTGTTCTACAACCCGGACTTCACGCTATCTGAAGAATCATTCATCTGTTGGACTTCCCTCTGTTCCTTGTTTGTGCCTTCCGGTGTTTTCCGATGCAGAGCCTGCATCACTCCTTGTTTCCGAATCTCGTTTGTCGAGATCTTCAGTCTAATTCTGAGAGTTGGTTGCATAATTCACCTATTCGTGTGCAGAGTAATGGTTTGGGTGCGCGATGGACTGATCACCATCCGACTACTCTTATCAAACTATCATGCCTAACTTAAAGGCGTTAAAAAAAGTACTTATTGGGAGATAACCCAAAAGTTTTAGATGAGTCTTGGAAGTTAGTACTTCTGTAATAATCACTGCTTATCCTTTTTATTTGCTTTTTGTGCCAAGAGTAACCTCTAATGAGAGAGAAGTAATGATTGGGAAAGTTGCTGTCCCGAAACAGATTTTTGTGCTTCACCGTAAACATTCCAGAGAGAGCTCTGTAAGTCGGATTGAGCTGTAATCTTTTGTGCTTATGCCCCAGGTTGTTATCTAACTTTCGTTAGTTCAGCACGTTTTTATTTGAGCAACAGAAGGTCTTAGAAAAAATTCATCTTTACCTGCTGGTCTGTTTTGACAGATTTCTGCCATTTTCTGCATTTGCTTCTTGTTAGTTCCTTCTTGAGTTCCTTTGGGGAATTGAGCTTTTTGAGGGAAGTGCTACAGTAGCTAGTGTTCTAATGAAAGTTTATTTGGTGTTATAACTGAACCTTGAGACTTATTTATCTTAAGTGCACTAATGCTGCTAATGAGATTGTGTGAAGTTTTGTATGAAGGAAAAATTTCAGGTGTATGGAAGGAATGAGTAATGAGATGAAGGATGGACTAAAGCTCAAGCTTGGGGATGCCACGCGTGTCACCCCAAGAAATATCCAAGAAGTACAAGCGTCAAAGATTGGGCATCCCCTTCCTCATCAATAAAAATCCCAGGTTTCTTCCAAACACTTCATTTTTATTGTTTCACACACAGTTGTGTTGTTCTTGGAGCGTCTTTGTTTTTGTTTTCGTTTTTAGTTTTAGTTTGCTTGGTTTTCTTAGTTTTCTTGAATAAGTTGGTTGGATCCCAACACACTTCTTTTGGAGAGAGACACGCTCCGTTTTCATTGCCTAGAACACTCTAGTTTTCATTCTTATTGTTCTATGAGTGTTCTCTTTTGCTAGCACCGTGTTTAGCCTTAGTTTTCTCGTGCTTTCAGCTTAGAAATTTTTAGTTCTTCTTTGTGGACTTATGAGACAGGCTCACTGATCTTTATTTATTATCATCTTTGTGTGTTATTTCAAACAGTTTGGTTTGGATTGGAAAAGAGTAGGAAAGTTCATGCTTAAGTGGTAAAGAGAGCTTGTTTTTTTACTGTGGCCTGTGCTTTGTCATGCCATGCTCGATATTGTTTTGGCTTTATGCTTAGTATTCTTTGCTGTAGCATGACTTGTTATAAACAATTGAGATTGCTTAATGTGCCTTGGATGAATCATGCATTGTTTTAGCATATTAAAGCATAGTATAGTGGTATTCTCCTTTGATGCTTTATTTGGGTTGACTTGGCACATGCTCACACCATGTTATGACTATCTCAAGTCACCATAGCCTTTATGATCCTTTAGTTTTCAACTTGTAGTATCACTTTATGCTTTGATCAATGATGTTTTGTCGCTCTGCATGATTATGGCCATTATTGCTCTCTTAGTTTGTGGCTCCTAGTCTTTTGCTAGCCTCCACAACCAAGTATGAGTTCCACTCATGCATCCAACTCCCTAAACCGAGTTATTCCAAAGAGTCCACCATACCTACCTACTAGCTTATGACATTCCCAGTATATTCATGCTTTTGTTTACCTTCCACTTGTTATGAGAAAACTAGTGATTAAAGCTCTCACGAACTTGATGGCACACTTTACTTTATTGCCTCTAATAAACTTGAACCATTGGGTCCTTCTTTGTTGCGTATATTCTTTCACTTTATAAGTTGAAATTAGCAGAACCATGTTTCATGGGGAACGCTTTCAACATTGCACTTGTACTTTGTACCCCGTTGATATCATGTTCTTTTGCTTACAGATCCCGGCGGTGTGAAATAAAAGTGGAACTTGTAAGATCATGGAGTTTGTATGTGTGTTAGAGAAACGCCTAGGCCGCTAGCCTAAGCCATGCCTAATCATGGTGGAAGCTTGCAGCATCACCATAATGATTACTCTATGAAGCATCCTCAATAAAAACCTATGCAAATAGCAAATAAAAAGATCGCTGAGATGCTCATTGTCTGATTGCCTTGTCATTTTGATTATGGGAAAGCTCCCGTATCATGTGCAAGGGGTACCCTGTTGGCGGTTCTTAATGATACACATATACTTACAATGAAAAGAGCTTACTCGTGACTGAAGTTGAGTAGCATGAGGATCGGTCTTCGTAAGTAAGGGGCATGAGATTTCGGTTTATAACTTGTCAAGCATATCCTCTTAGTTGTGTCACTTTAACCTTAATCACCTTCAAGATGCTTATGATAGGGGCAATGAGAGCTGAAAGCTATAAGTACCATAATTTTTGGAAGCTCTTTATGAGACTTGAATCCCTACTTCCTTTTACAAAAGGCCTTTCTTCCACTTATATATTGAGTCTCCACCTTCTATCTTTATGCACCTACTTTGAGAGCATAGTGGCCATTCTTAGTTCTATGTGCATTGTCCCAAGACTAGTTGATTGATGCATACTTTGATATTGCTTGTTTTAAACTATTGTATCCAGTCACTCTTATGAACTTTGAAGGTGTCCTATGCATTTATATTTGCTACTCTATTGAGGGACAAGCTGAATACTATTATGCTATGTTTTCTTTATGTGAAACAAACAAACGTCTTGCAAAGCATTGTTATTCATGAATCTTTTGTTTGTGCCTTTTCATGTTGCATCATAGTTTATTTGATTATTGCTAGAACTTTGTGTTTCATGTTGTGATTGAAGTACTATGATCCTAGCCTTGAATGTTTTGCAAATAGTTTGATCAAGTCTTTGATGGTGCATGCCACCTCAAAAATTATTCTTTCTTTTATCACTTACCTACTCGAGGACGAGCAGGAGTTAAGCTTGGGGATGTTGATACATTGCAAATGTATCTATAATTTTTTATGTTCCATGCTTGGTTTTATCTACTTTCTTATGTTTTGTCCACACTTTGGAGTACTTTTCATATGATTTCTTGGACTAACCTATTAACAAGATGCCACAGTGCCAGTTGCCTGTTTTCTGCTGTTTTTGGTTCCAGGAAGTCAGAAAATGAATATTCCTAGAATTGGACGGGACAAAAGCCAAAGTTCCTATTTTACCGGAAGACTCACGGAGCCAGAATACGAGACGGAGGAGGGACAGGGTCTGGCCACACCCCCCAGGCGCGGGCTAGCCTTACCCGCGCCACCAGGTGGTGTGGGGCCCCCTGGCACCCCCTCGGTCTTCCCTCTCGCCTATAAGAGCCTCCCGATACCAAAACCCTAAATCATCAAGCCTCCAGCCACGAAATGTTCCGCAGCGCCGCCGCCACCGAAAAGGAGATTCGGGGGACAGAAAGTCTCTGTTCTGGCACCCTGCCGGGACGGGGAAGTGCCCCCGAAGCCATCTCCATCGATCTCCACCGCCATCTCCATCACCGTTGCTGATTCCCATGATGAGGAGGGAGTAGTTCTCTCTCGAGGCTAAGGGTTCTACCGGTAGCTATGTGTTCATATCTCTATCTATGCATGATCTTGTTGTGATCACGAGCTTGTAATCTATAGATCTATTGTACTACTCAAGTGCTTTAATGAATCTCTGCTCTCCCCATGTGTGTGAAAGTGACAGCGTGCTCACCATGGTGGCACTTAGGCTAGAGATTACAAATACTTTTTATGAGTTATATTTGGAGTTGGATGTCTTTATGAAATTGTGGTGTTTTTTGGACTCATTTAGTACTCAAGGTGACAGTGTGGGGTTATCTAGATGGGAAAGGCTTACTTTGAGGAGTGCTGTTATAGCCCTACCATGGATTATAGTGTCCAACCAGAGAGTAGTTAAGAGCAGTATCATAAAGAAGAATATATTTATATGAGAGTGTTCACTAGTGAAAGTATGATCCCTAGGCCTTGTTTCTAAGCATTGATACACCGTTTGCTATTAGATCTGTTACATGTTTGCTTACTTCCATCTTTATTTCAGTTTTACTTTAGTCTTTTCCACGGCATCAAGTTATTTTCTATCACCATTACCACTTATAATTATCCATCCCACTTGTGTTTCACTATCTCTTCGCCGAACTAGTGCACCTATACACCTGACAAGTGTATTGGGTGTGTTGGGGACACAAGAGACTTCTTGTCTCTTGATTGCAGGGTTGCTTGAGAGGGAATACCTTTGACCACTTCCTCCCTGAGTTTGATAAACCTTGGGTGATCCACTTAAGGGAAAACTTGCTGCTGTTCTACAAACCTCTGCACTTGGAGGCCCAACAACTGTCTACAAGAATAGAAGTGCGTAGACATCATCCAACCATGTCCAGGAACCCAAGCATCATGCTGGGATTCAACTGTAGAATGCATTCAACCACTAGCTTTAAAGATGCTGCATCACCACACCTAGTTGGATGTCTATGTGTATTGGTGTGCATCATTTTGTTTTTTCCTAAACCACATGGATCCACTAGAGTTCATTGCATGTGTGTTCTTTTCATAAACCATGTGGATGCACTAGAGTTCATTGCATGTGTGTCCTTTTCCTAAACCACATGGATCCACTAGAGTTCATTGGATGTGTGTTCTTTCCATAAACCACAAGGATCCACTAATGGTGGCCATTAGATCGAGTCTTCTAGAAGGCACGCCCCAACACACTTGTTCTGCATGACAATTGTTACATACCATTCGATCGGTGTGCTTGGACGATTGGGATGGTTCTTCGTCAGAGCGATCCGCTAGTAGGATGTTCCGCGATATGATTGGCCATGCTGACTGTCTGCTTGCTCTGGACAAACTAGCAACACCGCGCGCTCCCCTTTTGCCAGTGTCACGTGTTCCTTTGGACACCTGCTAGCATCACATCCCCTTTACTTCTCTTCCTCCCCTTACTTATCTTCCTTCCCCTTGAAGCCACTTCCCCACTTCTCTCCCATCCAGCCGTAGCCGCAAGCCGATGACGCCTCCAGCAATCTCTCCCGTAGCCACCCTAGTCCGCCACCCCCCTTTCACCATGGGTTCAAGGGGTGACGGTGAGGAAACGCGTCGTGATGATAGGGACGGTGATTTCGACATGAGTCATCTCATATCTAACATCTGTGGCCATTTATCTACTTTGAGCTAGATCCACTCTGATTACTCATGCACGTATGATGTGTTAGGCCAACCAGACGCTGTACAACTCCGACTATCACAATTTAGTGGAGGAAGACAGTCCTCTACTATGTCAACATGGATATGTTACCCGCTAAATTTGTAGCGTTCGAAGGATGAAATGCAGGCAGGAGGTTTTTAGGGTGGCAAGGATATGGTGCAATTTTTCCACGCAGAAGTTGCGGAGTTGTCAAATGGGTAGATCCAGAGTGGCCCAAATCGATGCACAAAATGCTGGACAAACTATGGGATATGGTTGTTGAGTTGAAAGATCCATAGTCAACTCACTTCTTGAGAGTGCTGAGATGAAGTTATTTGACCATGTTGACACAACAAAGCTTAACCAAGATTTTAGGAGCGTGTCAGACAAGGTTAGCAAAGTTCAAAAGGAGAGAGACGTGGCGTTGGCCCTGAAGGCTAAAGCAGAGCAAGAACTGACTCAAGCAAGTAATGAATGATGGCCCAAAATATATCGAGCTCGTTGGGGAACCCCAAGAGGAAGGTATGATGAGCACAGGATCAAGTTTTCCCTCAGTTATGAAACCAAGGTTATCGAACCAGTAGGAGCAAGGAAACACCTCCAAGGTGTTGTTTCCAACTTGGAATCCTGCACAACACAATCACAGAACTTTTTCCCCAACTTACAGTGAAGTTGTCAATCTCACCGGTTTTGCTGAAAACAAAGGATTAAACGTATTGTGTGGAAGATAGTAATAGCTTGTAGAAAGTAAACATAAAACAGTAAACAGTTGTAGATCGATGGTAAAAGAAAGGACCGAGGTCCATAGTTCACTAGTGGTGATTCTCCTTAAGATAGATGACATGGTGGGTGAAAAAATTACAGCGGGGCAACTGACAAACATTGAGAAAGCATACATGCATATACTAATCATCTTGACTCCTTTGAGATTTGATTGGGCATTACAACATTATACATAGACCGTAATCCAACTTCATCTATGACTAATAATCCACCTTCAGGTTATCATCCGAACCCCCTCCAGTATTAAGTTGCAAGCAACAGATAATTGCATTAACCATTGCATGTAAAGTAAACAATACGATTGTTCTATGAACAAATGATTGTTGTTTACTCCCTAGTAGCAACATCACATCTAGTACCTTAGAGATTTCTGTCACTTCCCTAGATTACTAGAGGCATGAACCCACTATCGAGCATAAATACTCCCTCTTGGAGTTGCTAGCATCAAACTCGGCCAAGGTATCTACTAAAAACGGAGAGCATGCAAGATCACAAATAACAAAGACATGATAAAATCAATAATCAATCTGAAATAGCATCTCAATATCCATCGGATCCCCGCAAACACAACATGTATGATTACAAATAGATGATCTTGATCATGAATGGAGCTCACAAGATCTAAACATGATAGCACAAAGGAGAAGAACCAACCATCTAGCTACTACATGGACCCGTAGTCCAAGGATGAACTACTCACGCATCACATCGAAGGCTTGCATGGTGATGAAGAAGGCCTCTAGGGTGAATTCTCCCCTCTGACAGGGTGTCGGGAAGAGCTTCAGATCCCTCCCGATCTAGGGATGGAGATGATGGTGGCTATAGACTCTTTCATGGAATTTTGATCGGGTTCTTAGGGATTTTGTATCGGAGGCAATATATAGGCGAAAGGGGAGGCCGAGGGTTGCCCTAGGCGGCCACACCACCCCCTAGCGCAGGGGCTTGTTCGTCTGCGGTACCAAAGTTGGCAGGCCAGCGCATGGCGGTACCTAAGTTGCCTGAAATTACCGCGTTTCGAAAAGTTGGGCCGCCAACTACCGAGAGGGGCCATTTCGAGGCAAACTCGTCTCACCCTTGCCAAATCCAAACATGTCGTGAAACTGCCCCCTGAAGTAGACGGTCGGAACCCACATGTCGGTTATCTGTCCGTGATGCGGGCGCCAACGCGGCAACCACGTAGGCAAAACGAGATACTAAAGGAGCATCGTGCGTTGACCAAATTCACAAATCCACTCCCTTCCTCCTTTCGCATGAACCCTAGCACCGGCGGCGTCGAAATCCCCTCTCCAACCAGAATGATCTCTTTGGGCATTTGACTTCTAGCGCCAAGTTGCTGCGCCTACTCGCTGCTACCGAGCTCTAATGCCGAATGCCGTGCCAGCCGTTGCGACGATCTAGCCCGCCTCTACCGCCGACGAGCTGAGCAGCGCGAAGGATGGCAGATCCATTTGCCAAGGAAGAAGTACTTCTGGCTAATTTCGGGTGAGCTACTCTTCTCTTTGCTATTCGCACTACCTATAACTGCTAGCTGGCTATTGGCATTACAGAGATATATCGAACATAGAATTGTTTGCTAGCACGACGCTGACAAACAATTCTTATCTTCTGTCTCCAATTTTCTGTCAACTAGGATCTCCGCTGAACCCAAATACACGGTTCTGGTGAGCATCTGCGGCTACCTCGTTAAATTAGCACATGGGAAGAGCACGTGGAAACAGGCTCAGAGTCTGAAGATGGAAGTAGCGCCTGTGCAGTTATGCACTGTCCTTGGTTTGGTTGCTGTAGTGCGTGAACTTCCTAAAATGAGGCCAGAGCAGACTGCACGGTTTAGCATCGTTGATGAACGAGGCTTCAGGGTTCCTATAGTGTGTGACAGTCAGCTAATTGGGTTGATGAAACAGCATGTTAGGCTTCGTGTGGTTACGCTGGTGTGTAACAAGTGGATGAGGAAGCTCCTGCTACTGGGAGTCGCCCATCTATTATTGGACAGGGAGGTCTAACTCGAACCCTTGCTGTTGTTGAGCAAAATGTGGTTCCTCATCCGTGACATGCTTCTGTCAGGCAATCTCCTTGTAGGAGTCCCCGTATTGCCGTTGTGGAAAACTCTGCTCTGGAATCTGCTGGTATTGGTCGTCCTCGTCCCCGTGCCCGTTTTGATGCGGCTGCTGCTCACCCAATCCATGCCGCTGTTGAGCAAACTAAGGTGTCTGGAGGCTGCCCCGCTGTTGTGGCCAAGACCGCCGCCTTGTGTGCTGCTCCTCCTCAAAACTGTCCTCAAGTTGTGCAAACCCGTGCTCTGGAATCTGTTGGTACTGGTCGTCCTCGTGTTGTTGTTGATCTGGAGTTGTGACCCAATCCCTGGCGCTGTTGAGCAAACTAAGGCTTCCGGAGGTTGCCCCACTATTGTTGCAAAGACTGAACCATTCTCTCCTCCTCGAACCCGTGCTCGGGTTCAGCGAGTTTGCTGGTCTGAAGCCAGCTAATGGTCTGGACTCTGCTAGCACTCGAAACACTTCCGTTGTGGGAACTGATCCTGATCGTCGAGGTGGCATGGCAACAGCTGATCCTATTATGGCTGTCGTTAGAAGGGGCCATGCCTGGTCCACCATGTAATGTAGCTCCCGCTGCTAAGGGCCCTCGCCTTGCTCCTGGTCATGGTACTTCCACCGAGGTTGATCCAACTAACGATGACACTGGTGATGGCGGCGGTGGCGTTGGGGCTGGGTCTGATGGTGCCGCTCCATCTCTCGAACCTCTCGGAGGTTTCTATCCTGAAGAACCTGATGATGGCAAAGTAATCGTTCGTGTCGGTGTCGCGGATTATACTGCAAAATTAGATGATGGCACAAAAAAAATCTATGACGAGTTTGATTTAATCCTTGGCAGATACGACCCTGAAGTGGTAGAGTTATCTGACCTGATGGCATCGTTACGTGTGAAGGTGCTGTGGGGGTCCTCCCAGGAAAGCACATTTGTTATATTATGGTTACAGGAGCAAAAAGGCTATCGAAGTGAAAGATACCAGGGATTTAGGCATACCGTTTATAAGGAAACATTATAGAGGTGAAGTTTACTTCCACTTGGTAGTGCTCACGGTTGGAGAGGAATTGGAACTCGACAATAGAGATGATGGACTTTTAGAAGGCATGCATGACCTGATCCATGGCATCAACTGGGGCTGGTGCGACTGAGGGTGGATTCGAATAGAGGAGAGTCTTATAGAGGAGCATCATAAAGAGGAGCAGGAAGAGCATCCCCAGAAAGGGCACCCCGAAGAAGAACGTCACCAAGGAGACCACGCCAGAGAAGAGGACGCCCAAGAGTCGCACGACAAAAGGCACCATGCCATAGAGTACACCCTAAGATCCAGTCAAAATGCCACACCGAACGGTAGCAGCAAAACGCTAAGAGGGCTAGCACGGTGGTGAACACTCCCAGGAGTGGTAGCAAAGAGGCGAAGATGGCCAGCACAGAGGCTACCACACCCAGTGGGAGCAGAAAAAACACTAATTTGGAGCGGAACACGCCGCTGTCAGGCAATTATGCCAACACGAAGGAGAACACACCCAATAGTAGCAGCAAAAGGGCTAATTTGGAGCGGAAACACGCCGCTGAGGTCAGGCAATAATGCCAGCACGAAGGAGAAGACGTCCAATAGTAGCAGCAAAAGGGCTAATTTGGAGCGGAACACGCCGCTGGGGTCAGGCAATATTCCAGCATGAAGGAGAACACACCCAATAGTAGCAGCAAAAGGGCTAATTCAAGAAGAACATGCCGCAGAGGTCGGGCAATAATGCCCAGCACCCTGGAGCCAAACACCCGTGAGGGAGGACGAGTAAGGAGATCACACCCAAGAGCGGCAGCAAAAGGCCTAGTTCAATGGGGAATGGAATGCGGATGTCAAGCCCTACTGATACCATCAGGAAAGATTACATCAGGAAGGAGGATGTCACAGGAAGAGCAAGAGGTTCTGTACACTCAAGATGAAATTGATTCTGCCTTGCTGTTTGTCCACTAAAGTATCTGGGATGCATACAAACGTAAGACCACCCCATGTGGTTGCAGCACAACCAACCGAGTGTCTCTTGGAGAAAATAGAGTTGCGCCAGTGAGGTGGACTGGGGCAATGTTCCTGTCATCCGGGTGGAGACGATAGTGCAGCCCCCCCATGGGAGTCAATATGAGTGTGTGCAGTACTAGGCATTAGAGACGATGGCGAAGATTCTGAATCAGATGAACAAGCAGGCACTGTAGAGGATCAAGAATCTAGTGATGATGAAATAGACGAGGAACTTAACGATGAGGTTGGTATTCCAGTGGATGATTCGGGTGTTGAAGTAGAAGAAATGAAACATGACCACGAGTATCCTATAATTTCGGTCGGCATCAGTTCAGGAGCATGCATGAGTTCAGGATGTCGTTCCGGATTTTTGTATCAAGGGGGAGTTCGATGTTTATCGACTGAAGAACTCTGCCGAGAGGTATGAGGCCGTTTGCAAGTTAACATGGATGAATGGACAGGCCGAGGTACATTGTCCATGGAGGATCACAACAAGATCCTTACCTGCGTCGACTGCATTAGGGTATTGGGGCAATGAATGCAGCAAACCATTAGAACTCTCTTTCTCTCACTTTTCACTCTATAACTACAATTGATGTGCGATATCTTCTGCCAACTAGTCGACTCCGCTTATCTTTTAAATGAATATGGTTGCAGGTGAACAGAATGGGCCCTGCACACATGTGTCCGACAGGAAGCAAACTGCTGAAATCCTCAATGGCTGATACGGAGTGGGTGGTTATGCAATCTATGTCCATACTAAAGGATAACCCTAAGGAGACCGCGAAGAATATTCAGACTAGCCTTGGTTCTAAATACAACATTGTCCTTTGCGTATTACACGGTTTGGAAAGGAAAGAGAAAGCTCTGGGGGTCTTGCATGGGGATTGGACCAATAGCTTCAGGATGCTGTACAACTCAAGGCGGAGGTTACAAGCTAGGTGTCCGGGGAGTGTTGTGGAGATTGACACCGAATCAGAAGGTGGTAAAAATATTTTCAAAAGATTTTTCATGGCGCTTTAAACCTTGCATCGATGGATTCAAGGGCGGCTGTTAGGACGTATTCTGAGGTAGACAACACTGTCCTAACTGGCAAATGGAAAGGCTGCCTGCCATTTGCCACAGCACTTGATGGTCACAACT